>VYZV01011367.1:53532-80947 GCA_013401275.1 Pandion haliaetus | reverse complement strand
TCCCAGAGGCGCTACCACCGTCACTCCTCTCCTAGAGGCGGGTCCGACATTTTGGCGCGTCCGACATTTTGGGGTGGCAAATTGTTCCAGCAGCTTCTTAAGGGGGCCGCCTCTGCAGCCCCCTCCCCTGCCACCAAGGAAAACCGCGCCACACAAACCCATAACAGCAGGTAAGAACTATGAATGGGAAAGTACTTCCTAGGTAACAAGAGAAGCCTTTAAGAAGTGACCACAAATTTGAGAAGCTTCTTCTTCCTTCCTTCAGCTCCAAGGAGTCTGATGAGAGATCAAAGATGATATTTCAAGTTTTGGAAGCCAGACATTATTCCAAGACCCCCACAAAGGCACAGTCACCCTAAACTTCTAGTTACCCCAAACAGATGTCATTTCAATGACTGTCAGTCAGTGTGTACAGCACTGCAGCCTGGTCCGGTCTTGCTGTATAAAGGGTAACTAGGAACAGAACTACACCCTTTACAGTAAAAATGGGGTCAAGTCTGAGAAAACCAGCTTATTTGAAGTTCTTGCTGTAAACCAAACCAATTTGCTTAAACTACGATGTAAACATCACCAATAACAATGCCCTAAGAAAACAACACATCTCAAGCAACTCGGACTGCAGAGCTGTTTTCTTTTGAGAAGTGGTTTCCTTCGTTGCCATGGTTATTGAGTATCTTCTCAGCCTCTCAAAGATCTCTTTCATCTTGCATCTCCTCCTGGCCCCTGATGCTCCATGCATTCAGCCACCTCTGGGATAAGCAAGCCCAACATCTATCCTCAGAGCTTATTTTTCAAGTTATCATAATTTTAAACAGTTTTATTGACACTCAAGAACTCAGTGATGTCCTCTACTGCTCTTTGGCCAGGACATGAGAACAACCCCTGCACCTCATTAAGGTGATCTCGAGTTGCATGTCATTTGCAGATTTAGACCCTCTACTACTTTTGCATGAGCATGCAACATCCAAATTCTTCTTTTTCTACATAAATTAGTCAGATGCTGCCCAAGTAGATTCTACACAAAGCAGATCAGGAGACACCAAAGACACCTGAAGTCAGACAATAGCCTGTATTTTGAGCAGTCCAAACACAAATACATTTATAACTTTAATAGTAGTATGTTTCTATTAGTCAAGCAAATTCATGCAAGCATTGATCTATATAATACACAATTTACCACCCCACCAGCCGCAATGAGCATGCCTAGTACATATCAGTCTAACAGTTAGCTGCTTGCTTGTTCTACCCACTTCTGAGAAGTCTTGCATGTTTACAAGCTCTACTTTGCACACAATGACAGTCTGTTTGCCCATGCATTTCTTTTCAGTACAGATCATATACCCCTGGAAGCAAAGAACTACTCTGTTATTTGCAAGGAGAAAACTATCAAAAACCACTTACAGATTTTTTTATCATTCCCAGAGATTAACAAACTGGTTCTGCTAGCAGGAGAAAGGCAGGAGGTCAGTCATACCTTCTTAATCACTCAAATGCAAAATTCCTGGGATAGTTCAAGGTTAAAGAGTCAGGAAATGGGAGTTGAGGCTTCTCACAACATTAACTTGCCTGCCAGCCTGTATATCCTGCATGCCTTCCTGAACCAATTAAGCAGAAAAGATATAAAAGAGTAAGGTACAACTTGATGAGAACAGTGCAACACTACTAAACTAAAAGCACGCAAGAGTTGGAATTTAACCATGCAAGTAATTCAAATGTCTTTAGTTTTAAATAGTTGAGGTTGTTTTTTAAGTTTGCCTTCAGTTCTTCTAGGATGAGAAGCAGCCTGGCCACCTGCACAGCCTGAATAGATTAACTAAAAGCAAGTCAGCACTCTCTTCACTCAGGGGTTTGACTGTTCCGGAAGAAGGGGACTGGTCACTTCACAGTAAGGGGTAAATTGTCTACCAAACATCCAGACAGAGTAGTTAGACTAGTTTCTTGACATATTTGGGAGATTATGAACTGGAAGGCTTGACTCTGTTCTTACAGCCTGCACTCCTACTTCTCTGAAAGGCTGCCTGTAGTGTGGGTGGCAGCAGTTTACATTGGCAAGATGCCTCAAGATAAAGAAGTGTATAGGACAGACTCCCCCACACAATACAGGTCCTATAGCAGGGAACCAACAGCTACTGTCAGAAAAAGATAAATATTTGAGATTTTGGCAATGAGGTAGGTATTAAACAACTGCTGTACCTCAGCGTTCAGGAACACGTTATCCCATGGACAGCGGCATGCAGAGGCAGACAATGGCAGCAGAGTGAGCACTGGGCCGACTGTCTAGATGTCTATAAAGGGGAACAGATTTGTGGTTCACCCCACAATTGGACTTCATTGGGCACTGAATTTTCACTTCATGTGTGGTAATTAAAAACCTTAATTCTTTGAGAAGCAATGCATGTTGCTATAATTATTCTTACCAGCATGTTATATCTCTACTGTGAAAAAGAGCAGCATGACAGCAAATACCTCCTGCAACACTACCAGCTCCTGTGCCCTTTATTCACATTGCATTTGAAGTGGGAAAATAGACAACTCTAGGATGGCATCCCTGGACTCATCTAGGCTCCCCAGTCTACCCAATGTAGAAACCAAGCATTGCTAGTATGGAAGCATATTTAGAAAGCAGCAAGGGAAGCACAGGAGGCTGGTTTTACATGCACCTAGTTTGTATGCTCCTCCCTGGTTCACCTCCTGCTAGCACTGGACTAATTGCTGTCTCCAGTACGGCAGCTTTAGCAGGACTGCCTGCTTGCTATTTCTGCATTATAAACATTCTGATTGAGTTATATAGCTATTTGATGTTCCTGATCCCAAACAGCAACATTAGCAGGCTCGTCATTCTGCATCATTTACAGAACATGGTCTAGGCAAGCAGCAGGGCATGACCAAAGCCTCTTCTGCTGTTTGCCCTAAGACAGATCAGCTGCATCCACTCAGGTTTTATGCCATGCCTAGATCAGTTCTGGAAACATTACTTCACTGCTCTCTGATCTGACAGCAGCCTGTCAACCTGGAAATCTTGTCCAGAGAGAGCTGAATCCAGCTACTCATAGGAAGCTACCAAGTCAAGTAAGCCTTTGGAAATGAAGGCATGGCACCTCAATTCTGCTCCGAAGAGGAGAAAGCCCATGTTACACAATGCTCAGCTCGTGGATGCAGTGCCTGCTGAAGCACATAAGCAGCTGGAATTCACAGTATCAGCTTTACTACCTACTACTGTTGCTATTAGTGTTGATGCAATGCCTTCTCAGTTCCTGGAAAGTCATATGGTATGAAAATACACAGAAATGTCAAAACAAGAACAGACATCTAGAACCTTGGAAGAGTAAAGCTTTAGGAGATGTGAAGAGTTTGAAGCATAAGATAAGAGCATAAAGCTAATAGATTTAGCACCTTTTTCATCCAAAGTAACAAGGCCTTGATTTATTATGTAGTTAAGCCACAAAAAATCATTCCAAACTGCGTTTATAGACAGAACTGTACAAAGAACAAAACATAGCTCAGTACTTCACACATTGCAAGGGAGTCAATACACATCAACAACTATTGAAGTTTGCTTACTCGTTCGAGGACAGCAAAAATGAGATTTGCATCACCAAGTGAGTTTAATTGATTTACTCTTACAAACGTCATTTATTTTGAATGATCCACTATCAATATATTTTGCCAACAGATTAAATCTGTGTTAACATAGAAGTTATAATGCCACTTACTCTTCGCATTCCCCTTCCCCACCTATCTTGCAAAGCTTAAAGCCCACTTGCAGTCCTTCTGCCAGCTCAAACATGTCATGAGCAGCCTGCTGAAGATCTGCATGCCCACCACTCAGCTCAGGAAGAAAGAAAATAGTCCGTCTGCAGAGAGGCACAGGCCAGAGACTCAGGGATGACAGCTCAGATCAAAGTGGGAGAAGGACAATGGTTTTGGTACTGTCTACTTTCAAGACTCTGGAATGGTGCCACTAAGGTGAAAGCCCTCTTCACGTTCAGGACAAACATGCATTTCATCACAGGCAAAGCCAAACGTATCAGCACATGGTATCTTGAAACTGGGATACTGCTCATAGCATCCCTTGCAATTCCCAGCTGCTGGTACTGGGGGCGGTGAAGAAGACCCCCTGTGCACAGAGTCTCCACAGCTGCAGTGTGTGTGACACCAGGAGAGCCGCCCCTTCCCACCCAAAACACTAGCCCACAGCCAACTGTCTCCTCCAGAGACACAGTGTTTGCGAGGGACCCTTTCCCTCTTCTTTACACAGAATTTATGAAGCCACAGGAAAAATAAATGAGTTTTCCTAAAGCATTCTAAATTGGTGTATGAGACTGAGAAAGGGGACAGTAACTCTTGAATTCAGCACATTTCATTATACTGAGTTTCCTTGTGTCCTGACCAGGACAAGCATTTTAGTTTTACTTAAAATTTTAAAAAATCGAGACAAATCCCAGAAATGACATGCCATTTTTCAGGATTCAAGGGAAAACTCCTTATGACAACTTCATTTCCCACTCCAATATTAGTGCAGGGATCATCACCTGAGGATCTACGTGAACACAAGCTCATGGACGCAATTGGTGTCAATTGTTGAAAGAGGATGTAAGTAGAAGGGCTCAGCAGTTAAGTACAAGCAATAAACAATATCCTGATCACAAATTATAAGCGGTTGCCAAAAAAGCAAGGTGGCATCTTTAAATGTGAGTGTGCATGTGTGTGGAAGTGTCATCTTTTACCATGGGGTAACTGACAATTATTTTGCTGCAAAGGCATTGTGGAGAACAGACTGCTGCATGTTTTGGCCTGAGGCAGTTAGCCAGATTTCTACCTAATGCAGCGTATCTTAATTTTTTTAAGTGTCCAATAGACCTTTACAGAGGTACCAGGTATTCTTATATAAAAGCTTTTTAGTTATTCCTCAGTTCAAAAGGCACAGCATTTCTTTCCATTACGCAAAGACTCGGCACAGGTACCACTTCATCACTGCCGCTCACACTTCATGGTCTAGGTATGTGTCAGAGACATACCTTACATAGTCTTACTATTAATATTTAGCTACTATTTTACTTTAGTGTATGAGAAAAGAGCACAGGAACCTCCTTCCAAAGGAACAATCTTCCTCTGTCCAATATACTCTGGTGAAGGTGACTAAAACCACCTTAGATTGTGTCTTTTTGGTATCGCTGTATTCCTACTCCTCCCATCCTCACTTCTTTCTCATACAACAGATCTGCAAAACTTGTTTGGACCTTCAAAGAGTATCAACTCCTGACAGCAAAGTTGAGTCAACTACTCTAAATCCCTTTGGAAGCAATAAAACATACTTTGAAATATTTCTTATAAGAGAAATACTCTAGACAAAAGAAATCAATTGTCAATTGTCTTAGCGTATTATCTTTGCTTTGGTGTGCCGAAGCTTCTCACTGTTACCAAATTAATCCTTTTCCGTAGTCAGTCTCTTGCTCTTCCAGAGAGTCAACTCTGCTAGCAATGCCTCCAAACTTTGGAAAAAAATAGCAACCTTCTTCCGCATTTTAAAAAAGGGACCAAATTTACAGCACTCCCTCTCAGGAAAGAGCCAAAGACTGCAACTTTGTTTTATAAAACAAAATAAAATAAAATCAGACTAACCCCTGAAGACTGAATTCTGGTTTCGGTGATGACATTATAACCTTACTGGCATCAATGCGATAGTACAGGGAAGAGTTTCACCTCAGCAACACTGGCCATTCACCACTGGAAGTCACAGAGCTAATGAGAACATACAAGACCTCCTACACCCACGTTAAGTGACTGAGATACAGGTCCTTGTGAGAAGACAACCAGCATTCAAGTCAAGCTGAGAGCAAGCCGGTGGTCCTGCAGCCAATTTACTCAGAAACCCAGGTTACAAACTCTGTATTGGAAAGATGTAGGTGGGTCAGCATTTAGCGATCCACTCTCCTCAATTTTCGTTGTAACTGAGTGCTTGGTGGCTATTGTTTCATTACTAGTTGTTTCAAGGTTTATAATGATATCCTGCCAAAAAAGTTAGCTTCAAGTCTCTAAAGGTTCCGTACCTCATTCAAGCTCCTGGCTTGCATGACAGCAGACACCAGCTTCAGTACCACAGTACTTATTGCTCCACGTTAAGAAGTGAAGGAGGTGAATCACAACAGAACAGGCTGCATTTCATCCTGGACCTACAAGCTGAATAACTTCAAAGAAAAAAAACCAAAGATGCAGCATTGGTCTTAATCAAATGTCATGGCAAACAAAAGCTGGGGTTATGGCATAAAGCTTGGACCAACAAAGCAGCTGGCTAGCAAGTCCACCAGTTTTGAGAGAAATGGTGTGTTCACGCCATCCCATGCTTTGCCCAGGAGCAGGCTGTGGACACGCAGCATATTCTTTGTAACCCAGCTAGATATAGCACGTGCCAGCCTATCAATCCTGACAACTCTGCCACTCAATAGGACCAAATACTATTTCCGTGAGGGCATCAGAGGTGATGGCAAGGACACTCATCACACTCCTCAATGAGTCGATTCAGCTCATTTAACTGGGACACAAGTCTTCACATACTAAAGCAAATGGACTGCCCCAGCCAGCAGGAGCAAGCAAAGCTCCATCTCCCTAAGCAGAGACCACACCATTCCACAGCATCTAAAACCAGACTTCCCGAGATCATTTGCACACATCCAAATTCCTAGCACACGTCTAGATCCTCTAAAAATGAGAAGGAGCTGAATTTGATAAGCGAGACAAGATTTTTGCCCACATGCCCTAAGCTAAGCATTTAGAAAGGAATTATCTAAAAGATGCTGGCAAACACCTGAATACCTATAAGAAAAAACACATAACACACAAGAGTAAGTTCATGTAGCCACGGAGAAAGATAGGTTTTTATTGTATCCTTGTCAAGAGAGAAAAGAAAAACACCAATGAATTTTAAGTGTCTGCTCCCAAAGTTGCAGCAGTCTCCGCAATAAAAGTGCCACAGTCAAGCTGTAATGATACTTAGATTTCTTCAGGAATGTAGCATTTATCATTTTGCAGCACGTATTCATAGCCATAGTACTAAGTGTTGATTTCTTTTTAGCACTACAAGGGTTGCTTTATCTGTACCGTTAAAATTCCCTGGGATGAGCTTCAGGATTAAATGCATCCAAAAAGCATTTTAAAAAAGGATCAATTTCTAGGCAATGCAGTTTCTTAACCTGAATCAGCATGTGACTGTACAAGGACATGTAGTACAGGGAAGGGAGGGAGAATTGTGTCACATCCACAGCACATAGGCATCAGCAACTGAGCAAGGCTAATGGTTTGTCGCTCCCATAAAAAGCATCTCTCGCACCTTCCACCCTATGCACCCTTTCCTTGCTCCTCTTCCCAGTCCAGCAGCTCTGCTCTCCCCTATCACACCCTCCAAGCCCTCCCACAAGCTGCTTCCATTCAGGCAGAGAAGAGTACCCAGACTTTTCTGCCGAGTGAATTTACAGTTGGGTTAGTGAGACTCAGCAGTCGATAGCATGCCAGTGACAGTGGAGTGTCAGGAACAGAAGCAGCACTGGGGAAAACTGCAACCCCCCTTGTTGGTTGTGATGAGCTGTCTGGCTGCTCACCAGATTTCTGGGCACCAAACTTGCAGATGAGCTTCATCTGCCATGGAATCCTAATTAAAACTGGTCCTCTGGAGTGGCCCATCTCCTCCAGCTGCCAGACTTTGCCTTGCTACTGCCTTCAGACTCATTATTACTTATAAATGAAGTGCATAGAAATGGTCAACTTTAGAAGCTGGTCCCTTAGATTTACACACACCCTTAGATCACGCCAGCCCTGCCGGGGGAGCGACGGACGCCCTGCCACTGACTGCGGGAAGCCATCTCCCGCAGACATGACAAGGAGCTGTTTGTTGGAGCTCTGTGCAGCCGCAGCACTCGCTGTCAGCCCGGCCAGGCAGCACACTGTGCACAGCGTGGCCGGTGGAGGAATGTGCTCGCTGACTGCACCTTTTCATCTTGATAAGGATTTTCAAGGTCATGTTCGCTTCCCTGTCGGCTCCTCCCCAGCTCCAGTGAAATCCCAGGCACGCAGCCCTGGGCCCTGGTGTGCATTCCCACCCTCCACGTCTCCTGGACACCGGCACAACCTGTCGCATTCCTCTGCAGCAGTAAACCCCAGCCTTTCTACTTGCTCGCAGCCAGCTCCCTGGGGTTAGCAACACCTCTCTCCCAAGAGCAAGCAGGCCCAGCACTGCAGCAGCAGCTGCTTCGCCAGCAAGCCCGGCAGTTCCTGTGCTGCAGGGTCAGGATAACTCTGCAACGAGGCTTGTGAACTCCAGGATTAACGTTTCTGAACTAAATATTTCATATAAAACCAGGCTGCAGCCTGGGCCAAAGCCTAATAAAACTGACAGTCCAAGAGAAGGGTTCTAGTCATAACTCACGTTGTGCATGCTAAAGCACGCGGCTACACAACCTGGCGAGCCTGTCTTCAAGGGTGCTGCGTGGAGGCTGCCTTTGGGGACAGCCCCTCTCACCCTGTGCCCACACCCCCAGAGCAGCCAGCCAAACGAGCCCGGCATCGGTAGCCAAGGGGCAAGAGCTGCCTGCCAGCCCAGGGCTCAGGGGAAAGGCAGAGGTGATGGCGCTGGGCCTGGGAAGCCCCTCTCCTCCAGGCACAGGAGATGCAGCCCCTCCTCCTCCGCCCAGCAGTCATCCCCGCATGGATACAACAAGCTTAAGGACCTGCATACGCTCCCTACACCACATAAGATTTCTAGGTAGCTACTGAAGAATCGTACATGCTGCCTGCTTACAAAGCCAGCTAATTATACAATCTGTTAAGCATGTATGCGCACACAACAGTGCTTTGAGTCATTAGAGGACGGGATTTATACTTCACTGCACGCATCTTGCTCTTTGTGAGTGCGTGCCTGGATACAGCCAAAACGAACACAAGTATCTGGAATGTCTGCAGCTCGCAGGCCAGCGCATCTGAATACAAAGCTGAGCCCTGCAAGAGTCTGACTGGCTGCCTGTGACCCCCAGTTGCACATATCACTCCCCCAACAATGTTTAAAATCCTTATTTCCCTTTTTTACCACTGCGAGCATCTGAAAGCAGAGTACAGCATAATGTTTAAGCCATATTCTGAAGCTGTAAGAGTGATGTTGGCGAGGAAAAAGCAGCAGTGCAGGTGATGGGTTGTGAAGACAAAGAGCTTAACATTGGAGCCAGCGGCTCTGCCTGCCGTAATGCAGCTGTCCTGGGTTTAATCCCAGCAGAAGGGTCCTGGCACTCCAGCAGGCAGGGACCTCGGTTGCTACAGCAGCAGCCACCCCTCGACCGCCGAGCCCACACCAGATGGAGATCCCTGTCCTCGGTTTTTGCCAGACAGATAATGCTGCGGCACATCAGAGATGCTGTCTCTTCCCTTTAGTCATTTTATCTTCATTTATTAGCATCCGATGTTGCCCCCACTGAATTCAGGCAGATCAACTGCAACGCAACAGCTCTCTCCAGAGCACCCCAGGCGAGGTGCCCAGCAGCCCCGGGTCCGCAGCTCAGGCCGGGGCTCCCCTCCACACGTCCTCGGGCAGCAGCGGCTGGCAAGGCTAATGACAAGTGGCACAGCACAAAACCATGGGGCTGCAGGCAGAGGGGACCTAGCGGTGCTCAGCACTTCAGTTAGCTTCTCCTTTTATGCCTGTACTCATTAACACAGCATTTGGGTGCTTATTATGTAAAAACTGAGAGCAATAGCTATGTTTTTCATGGACTATATGATGT
This sequence comes from Pandion haliaetus, assembly GCA_013401275.1. NCBI lineage: Eukaryota > Metazoa > Chordata > Aves > Accipitriformes > Pandionidae > Pandion > Pandion haliaetus. The sequence continues at coordinate 71,183 of VYZV01011367.1, read as the reverse complement.
TTCTGGCATTTCTTATTTTTAAAAGAATTTTGTCTGCTGAGGATTTCACTTCAGCTTCCCAGAACTCCAAATAGCCAACATTATCTGCAGGTAAGCTCTACCCTCCCTAATTCAATTGGCTTCATCCCCACAGCATGACTCCATCCTACAGAAAGCCCTATCCTAAGCAATCATATAGCTATACCTTATGCTATACTTTCAAAGGGATGTAACTCCACACTGGAATTTCCATTTTTACCTTCTGTGCATTGCCATTTAGCCTGATTATTTAACGTGAACTCCAAAATAGAAGGATTTTAAGCATTTGTTGCATAAGGCACAAAATATTATCCAGGGGCTTTGTAACGAGTCAGGTCAAACCACCTCCATTTTCACACGTTTCTCTTCCCTGCAAGTCAGTGGAAGCAGCAGAAGGCACCAACTACAGAGTTTCAGGTTTGTCTTAGAAAATGAGTTGGTCAAAGTAAGCTCTTAAAATCTAGCAGACACCACAGAAACCTAGCAAGGTAGAGTAGGAAATCACATCTTTCTTTATGCCCCAGCACCTTCTTGCCTGTAACAGGGTATTTCCTCTCTTTCAGTTTTCAATGCAAGGGACGTAACCAGGAAAAGAAGATGGTGCAGATATTCCTATGCTCTCCGCACAAAATAAGCCTACCTTGTACAGGAACCTAGCAGACAAGTCATAGGATCTGAAGATGCTTTAAGGCACAAGACATTTCACTCCTGAGATTTTCTTGTGGGGCGTGAAATGCCCTGGGTCACCAGGGACATCAGCCACAGTACACCCTGCCTTTCCAGGAAGAATGGGACAAGAGGCAGCATTACTTTCCAAAAAGCCATGCTTAAGAGCCAAGTTAATTAGCAACTCAATTGCTATGGGCAACTTTTTTATACTTCCACCTTGCTCACACAAAAAATTGCTAACAAATTTGACTATTTAAATCACCACCACTGGATTTCCAAGCTAACACCTCCACAAGGGGATGCTCACATGTCAAGAGATGTCAAATTCCAGAGCAGGGTGTGTCTCTACATTTAGCTTGTTCTCATCTCCAGTTACCTTAAATGGTACCTTTCCTTGAAATTTAGAGAGCAAGGTTCTGAAAAATAAATTACTTCAAAGCCAGTCTTCTCTGCACAATCCAAATCCTGTATAGCTCACATTGTTAGAAAGACATCCTTGTCCAGCTTACCTCAGTCGTGTTTTCCCTTCTTCCACCCATCCAAAAAGAAGGAAAGATATGCATTTTTTCAGACAGTGCAAAATACTGTTTTGTTCCAAGATCCCTCAATAACATTTTTTCTCCGTAACTATCAGTTTTCATAGCTGCCAAAGGATAAGCAGCTGAATGAGTAAAACCCCATTTTAAGTCCTACTCCATGAAAACCAGTATTTGTAGCAAGATACTTCAGGTAAAACTAAAGCAGCTGGGGAGGTGGGAAGTGTTATTGGAACCAGACCTCTGTGGGTACACACACACCCTGTAAGGGAGCTCAGGGCAGACACCAAGGAGTACAGCCTGCACATACCATGTGTGCTGCTCTCCAACCAAATTATGGCAGGCAATGTGCAAATTATCAGTTGCCTGATCTAGCCTCAGCTGCAGCTTGTTTATAACTTACTGAAGCTGTTAGAATACAACCATCACTGTTGCTCAAGGCAATTACCTAAAATATCTCAGCTATTCATTTCCATCCTTCTTTTTAAGTTCAAGTTGTTTAATGGATCTGACATTGTGCCTTATAGCACCGTACATCTGGTCTTAAGCAAGCCATCACGAAAGCTTACAGGTTTGAAGTTTGCTGCTTAACTAAGTAACTACTTCACCATCAGCACCTGAATGAAATGTGACTCCCGTGCCAGTAATTTTTTCAGCAAATAGAATCATAAAATCATAGAGTGGTTTAGGTTGGAAAAGACCTTTAAATAGTTTCACTGTATTATCCATTTTATACATTTCTACCCAAACGCTGATCTACACCATCAATGCAGATTTCTCGACATGTATATTAACTTACTCCTATCAGCTCAACTAAATAAATCATTATCCATAACTCAGCTCATCTGCAAAGGCCAAGCTGAAATTCTCACGCAAACAAAAAATACTTCCGTTGCCTTTGACTAGTATCTTTAAGCTAACCTATAGACTGATCCAGACAACCAACTTGCTGTCAACTTCCAAAATCAGTGATGAATCTGCAGAACTATTAAAACCACAGACCTTACTGGCAGAAGTCTTTGAACAGTCCTCCTTTCCATTAATAACGTCCTTTATTCAATGTCCTTCTAATAATTGCCAAATCCATGGCATAAACAGATGCCTCTACTGTTCCAGACCAGAGAAGACAAAGGACAGCAATATTGCAGAAACTGCAGTGATTGGGATGCATGAAATAGGACATTGAAATTCTGTCTAACAGCATCAGGGAAAAACATTGAGTGTTTTGCTAGGCTCCCAAGCAACCACATGCTGAGCAAGACCAACACGCAGGTAAAATGGTACCTCCAGCTGTGCACGCAGAAGATACAGGGGGGGGACATCCAGAAAGAAGCACATACTTTTTTTAAGTCACCTTCACAGTGTTGCAGCAGATGGAATTACAGCCCACAGCACAGCACTGTGAAAGCATCGATCTAAGCTGTCTGCTTTGAAAGACAAGACTACAAGTGACACGGCTGCCTCGCTGAACCCATGCTCACCACCTGCAGTGCCGAGCAAGCACAGTGCAACTGCACCGACTGCAGCTCAGGAGCAAGCCATGACTTCCAGGTGAACCATGTTTTGCAGGAAGGTCACTCCCACCCAGCAGGTCACTTCTGCAAAAGACAGTCCTTGGGCCATTTCAGCTTACTGCAGCAGCAGAAACTGCACCCAGAAAGAGAGGGAGCAGTTTTCTGTGTGCCAGCTAGTTTAGTGAGGAGACGGATGGGCACCAGGGCTGAAGGAACAGCCACCTCCCATGGCAGCAAGGCTCAGCTGCTCCTCAGCCTGTTCCAGCTCTGCCAGTGGGGCTTGTGCTCAGGCCCACAGCCAGACCTCCAGCAGCACGAGAGGGCAAGATTAAATGATGCGCTCCAGCCACAACCAAGTTCTATGGCAAAGCTTTGTACCTTTTCCACCAGTAAACGTACAAGTGATTACAATACTGTAAGCAATGGTTGGTTCACTGCACTCTTTGGAGATGATGGATCCAGACGCAATCACTTATGGCTACTGAAAGGGGGGAGCAGGGGAAAGGGCATCAAATTGACATCCCATCCAGCCCCTACCTGAGCAGCGCTCATTTAAAAAGTGCTGTTTGTTAGTGAATTAATCCCTTCTATTTTTCCTCATTAACATGTAATACAAACTACTGGCATAAAACCAGCTCATACAGCCCCACAGTAATCAGGAACATCCTACTTCACACATCAGCCATTCCCCTGTCTACACCTGAACTGCTTGATGGGCGAAGTGTCCACCACGTAAAGCCAAGAAGTCACCCACTGAGGGCTCAGTTTAAGGAGGACTCAGTTTGTTTCTGCCAAATTTGTCCCTTCCATGGAACTAAACCAATTCATATTCTTCAAGTACCCAGAGCTGCATTTTCATCCCCTCATGTGACTAGCCACCAGCTTAGACACACTGATGCTCTGACATCGCACACGATAACAAATTCTCAGCGCTCATTGCAAAAGCAACAACTTTTCACAGTTACCTGGAAACACTATTTCAAATCAACCAAAGTACAGCTTTGTACAGCAGAGCCCCCAAGCACCAAAGGGACATCACCTCTGCTACGTGCCTCCCTGATCACAACGCAAGACGGCAGCAGGGAATCCAGGGCTCTTCTCTGATCACCAAGGAGCAGAACCTACCTGTGACCAAATAAGAAAAGCAAGTAAACAGGACTAAAAGGGCAATTTGTTACACCTGTGCCAGCCAGAAAAAAAAGCATATATCATCCTTTGTGAATTGAGTGCATTGCCCTGCTTTCTTGTTCAGTTGAATCACAGCATCCCAGAAGCAGGCTGGGAAAAAAAAACAGGAGCAGGGAAGCTAAATCAGACAAGACAGCTTTCAAAAAGGGACTAACCTCAGTGGGGAGAAAAGAACACGAGAACTTTGCTGGCTTTTTGCATCCAGCATGGATGTACTTTATGTTCTTTCCAATGCAAAACTGATGTACAAAGGAAAAAGGGCTCATAAAGCTACAAAAAGTGGCAATTCCAAAATGAGCCATCAGGAACACCAGGAGAGAGCACAGTAAGCAACACTTTGTGATGGTCCGGATACAAGAATAAACCACGGTTTTCCCAAAGGGCAAACAGAGAATTTAAGTTGATGTAACCGAACATGCAGTCCAGTTTTAAGAACCGAGCAGAACTTTAATCCAAAAAAATGTGGTTCTTTAATAATGGACCACAGCAATACAGAAACACCTGCCATCACAGAAGTCCAATGCTACCTGGCCACCAGTCTGCTGCACAAGCAAAGCAGCTGGTGAATCTACACAGGACAAAGGCCTGCTACTTCCAACTGCGAAAGGATCCCAAGGAAGGCAAGGGCAGGCACTGAGCATATAACACAACCGCATGACAAGTCCCAACCTTATCTTATCACGGTAGTATTAGAGGCATAGGCTGAACTCTCTTTTTTTCAGCAGGATGCCTGTCAGTTGCTGTCCCGTTTGCAGAGTATCATTCAGTCGGATGACTGAAGGGCAAGATAAACCAGTCACATCACACCAGCCTGCCCAGAAACTGCATTGTCACAGAGCACTCACCAGCCACAACCCAAGCTGCAGGAAACAGTTATTCTATAGCAGTATTTTTCCCCATGATGTTGGAAGGTGTCTAGTTTGTCTGTAATACTTCAAAGCTTTTGAAAACCAAAAGCATCAGCAACACTGCATTCATATTCATTCTTTTAGTGTTATATGAAGAACTGAGGCTACATCCTTTAAAGGCGATTCACTTGTGCAACAGCTACTTCTTTCGGACATCAGCACTCCAAGCTCTAATACTCATCTGCCTCCTTCCTTACCTATGGGATATGAAAGTTTTGACAAAGGTATTTGACATTAAAATCAGCTGAGAAACACATCCTAACAAGTTTCCAAGTCCTTTTGCTTTTCTTAGCATGATAATCTTTATGGTATTTCTTGCAAGTCTCTGCTTCACATGTTTTGTTCAAGACTTACTGATTATCCTAATAAAATAATGCCCAAAGCACACCAAAAATCTTTCAATAGAGTGAAAATTAGAATATCAGATCTATTACACCAGCCAGCCTTTCCCCTCCACTGGAGAAGCATTAGAGCCTTTGGACATCTCATTTCAACAAGAAGGTTATTTAGTTCTAGAGTTTGGAGTAAAGTATTTAATCGCTAAAGGATTTGCAAATTACACATGAATATGCATGTAGCACTTCTCACCATGACATAAATCCTATTGTATATTTATGAATGGATTGCTTTGCCTCCAGCTTCTACATGTATATAAACACAGGTTTTAATCTTCAATTCCTTCCTCCCTCCCTTCTTTTTAAGGATTTGCTTAAACAAATTTGCATTTTTAGAATCTATTATCTACAGTGTATTTCTTGCCTTTTTTTTTTTTTTTTTTAAACTCTGTAAACCTCCTTCTCCCATCAGGCAAAATGCTTACTTTATGAAAAGCTTTAAAGACCCTGTAAGGATGGCCATAAGAGACCCAAGCAACAGTGTTACACAGCTTGTGAGAAAGAAAGCAGAAGCAACAATCACTGGAAAAAGGAGTGCTCTGAGCATCAGAGCTGGGAACACAAATGCATGAAATGACAGGTCAACAGCTTGCCTCTGACTGCAAAGACACTAGCTAAAGGGAAATAAACCCTCCATAAGCATCTAGGAAGCAACATAAATAATAAAACACTTATTGTAAAATCCTTAATTCATACTGACATAACTCCATTAATCCCTACACCTTTCATCAGGTATCTAGGCTGGTCACAAAGCAGCTGGACCAAAGCAGCATTTCAGCCTGTCTTCAACAATATACTTAGTAAGAGGTACTACTGTCATTCAGAGAGGTGTTGCCACACATCTGCCCAACTACTCCAGGGAAGTAATTCAAACAATAATACCTTTAAAGGTAATTGTTAAAATTATTTAATTTAGTTTTTTTCACTGCAAATCTATTCTGCAATACATCTGATTGTGAAGAAACACTTACCAACATGCAGCGCTCCACCAGAAGCAAGTGTCACAAGCAGATTTCCAAGCAGAATGATTACGGGTGTGAATTACCACTTGGACTGTTCTCATTTTTGTTACTACACAGCAAAACCCTCAACATCGAGGAGTTAACTGCACCAGCTGCCTTCCTCTTTCAAGGACCTGGTGTCACTTGGCTCTGTTCAGAATACTGGAGCAGCCCTCGAGTTCCAGCCCCCATCTTGCTGCCTTGCAGTAGGAAAGCACAGGGGCTTTGGCAGCAGCCCCAGAGACACAATGGGACACGGCCTGAAAGAAGTCCAAGTCCTCCCACACCCAGATAGTCACTGCCTGTTCACATGTCTAAACTGGGCTGCGAACTGTGGCATGTTCAGCTGCAGTCATGTCCTTCCCCAGTAATGAAGGGGGTCTTTTCCCAATGGGAAGGAGGAACCGCCACAGCACCTGACTCAAAACCCCTAGTGACCACACTAGAAAGGACCACCAGCTCACCTAAGCTACTGAAGATGCAACACAACTTGTCAGAACTACCATCCAAAACTGCAGGAGCCTGTGTCTGGGAAGCAGATAGAAAATAAACCAGGAAGCAAGAAAATAAGCCAGGAAGCATTATGGGTTATTTGCAACAGACTACTAGACAAATAAAGATGAGAAAATGCAACAGAGAACATTTGCTTTAGCCCTAAGAGTGGCATTTACAAAGAATGTGTGAAAACAAGTCTGAGTGGAGGACTCTGTGTGACCAGTTCAGTTGCAAATTTGTCTTTGCAAATTGAGATTTTTATCCATGCAACCCTTTTGCAAATGCCCAAGCCAGGCTCCTCAGCCACATACCCCTCCCTTTCCACCCACGTAATCTTCTCCTAAAAAGAAATCTTAAAAAGAAAGTGAGGAGTAGTGCCCAAGGAGTATAAGAGATCAGGCAAGCAAAAAACATGTGCTTTAAGAAAGTACTTACATTCAGGTTATGCTTCCCTTAGCATCAAGCAAAGACTATGATGGCAGATACCTTCTAAATTGAATTACTAGTGAGCCAGTTGCATGTGTAGCAATGCCATACAATAGCCTATGAATAATTAACAGATGACGTATGACAATATATCTACCTTTAGAGAGACCACCTCAACCGAAAAAATACCACATTGACATTTGACAGACTGGATTTAAGTTAAATCTGGAAGCTTCTACATTCAAATTTAAAAAGCAAAAAATAGGAAAGTTACAAAGTCTAAGATACCTTGCAAAACCTTGGTGCCACAGAAAGCCATGGGATGTGGTAGCAGCCATGACATTTCACTTTCCTGCACATATAGGTTAAAGACAGACAGACAAATGCTCACTGAGGACTGTAAGGAGATCTCTTTACCAGACAAATCTGCCTATGTCTAGAATATTGGAAAACTTGCTTTTTCAGAACTAGCTGTTAAACAGCCTAAAGCCTTCTACGTATGTGTCCATGTAAGAATTAAATAGCCAGTGTCCCATCAAGGCAACAGGTTGTTTAACTTTGATGCTTAGATCTTGTGGTGTGAAATACTTACTAGTGTCATCAGAAAAGACAAATTGCAAGTCTGGCTTACTGCCTTGCTGGCTGACAAGCTATTTAGGTTAGCTGGGTGTAGAGGTAGCTTCAAGGAATTTCAGAAAAACCTAAACAAGTGGGTGAACTGACAACTGAAGTGGAGAGAGGTCCGATGTTGAGAAATGTTGAATAATATACTGAGCAGAAGAGTTTAACCTCCTTATTCTCTTTGCAGGGTTAACACATCACTAATCAAATACAGCCGAACATCACCACATACGCGTTCCAACAAAAAAGTCTGCTCAAAGTGCTGACTTGATTTCAAGCTTAACCATGCCAAAACTCTGCAATACAAAAATGTCAAGGATTTTTTTTTTTAAACAGAATTCAATATGAAAAGTTCATCTGGAACACTATACACAGTACAAGTCATCCTAATTTAGATAAGCCTTACCGTTTTATCTTAAAAATACTTCCTTTTCATACCAAGTTCTCCCTTGAGAAAAGTTTTCATTCCTGCTATACAGGAACTCATTCAGAACAACAGCAGTCAATGAAGCTGCGTCATTAGCATCACTCCACTAGTCACAGGGAGCATCTGGAAAAATCCTAAAAAGAACACAAAAGCTGCTGCGGCAGCAGAGACTTTCCAAAGACAGAAGGTCTGTGGCTAGCTGAGCCCCTCTCTTCCCGTCAAAACAGCAAGTCATAAGCAGCAACCAGAACACCGAACCCAAGTCACATCAGATGCCGAGGAACAGAAGTGGCACCATTCTGAAAAAAGGTCAGGTCTGAACAGCAAAAGCCTACTTAAAGAGCATTGCAACAACCTAGCAGCTGTGAAAAACTAGAGCAGCATCACTAATTGAGCACGGACCCTACCCTGCCTGCACCGTTGCAGTAGAACTGTCACATCTCCTACATCAGTGACGTAAAATGCAGAAGCACAGCACACACATGCTGCCTCAGAAATCCTAATAAACCCCCAGCGAACCACGGGAGCCCTATGGAGCAGGCAGTAGGCAAGCTGAAGATTTCCCCTCGGAGAAAGCATCATTCGGGTGAGCAGAGGTTTCCACTTCAGAGCGCTACGAAACACCCAGGTGCACTACTGCAATGCCAGCAACAAGGAGCTCACCCTGACCTGCCTGCCCAGTCCCTGCCAGCCCAGGACAACAGCTGCCCCATTCCTGGGGTGCTGCCTGTTTCCCCACTCCCACCCACACACCTCCTCCCTTGCATTTCAGCAGCTGCAGAGCAAGCCAATTCTACCAATTGAGTATGATAAACTCCCACCTCCCAAAGGGGTTACTACGAACCTCTCTGTAGCCTGAATCAGGCAGACTGACCCAGCACCACCCAAGACAGGCCACCAACCCGAGATACTTCACAGGAAACAGACTGGATAATTTGCAGAGCTGCATCACACGTGGCAGTCAAATACTTTCCATTATCATCCCCACCCAAATTCCCTTTGAGATAATTTGGATAAGCAGCTAAAAGACATACTCAATCTTTCAAATGGTCCAACGACGAGAACTTCAGGTGTCCAGGATGAAGCTGGAGTCAGTCAGTGAGACGACTCTTCCCATTCACTCAGGGGTTAGGTGCCATGATCCAATAGATTGCTGCTGCCAACCCGTGGAGCCAACCTGCCTGAACCTCTCGAAGGACATCCCGCAGGATTCGTGCATTGGATGGTTTGGAGGCTGCATGGGCAAGGGAACAGCCTGCACAGCTGGGCCACCAGCATGTCTTCTAGGAGCTGCAGAAGCTCAGCTGGCTCGGATGCCACACATGCCTGGCACAAGCAAAATTAACTGCAAAGTTATCCACAGCACAGCTTTATAGAACAGTTTTGGGGCTACCTACGTCTTCCTGTGCTGCTCTCAGGGTCCAGAAGATTATTTTGGCCACTGCTGTTCCTCTGCAGGCCACTCCCCCTGTGGTAAGGTAGTGAGGGATGAAATAGCAGAGCCCTCTCCTTAGCAGGGGACTGCCCTTGTACTGAGTACAAGGCTATTAAGGCAGTTGTAAGTCACGAATGAGAAATTTGCAAGTTGCGGCAGGGTCATTTAAGCAACAGTTTCACTTACATTTTAGCTCAAAATAGTTATGTGACCACCTTACATCTCAGCTCTGCATAGAGCAGATATGAATGACTGCCTCTTGCAAATCAATACTGTTTATTGCGTGCTTTAAATCAATAAAGCTTTCCTCCACAGAGTAAATTCTTCTAAAACAGTGATTAGGCATTTGAGGAGAACTAAATAGTTTCATTGAACAATACCATTAGTCCTGAAACATCAGCTTGACATCCCAGCCAGAAAGCACTTTGTCAGAACTAATTAATCCCCACAGCACCTCTGTAAGATTGAGAAAGCAATTCATCTGCTTTTTAAATGTGCTGGGTACTTATGTTGCAGAACATTGTGGCTGGGGTGGAAGCCGTAAGTACCAGTATAAACAGAGAACAAACCAAGCCAGCAGAACCCATCCAAAAGCATGAAAAACCAGAGAACACTGACAGCTGTAGGATTTGGCTTCTTTGCCTCTTCCTGTTACACACCAAACCTCCTGTGACTATCCAGAGAGTCTTCCAGATGTCACTTGACTGGATGAGTGGCAGTGAAAAGCAGTTATTATTCTATTGGGAGCAGTTTTGTCTGTTGTTTGTTCAGCCAATTATCTATGTGTGTAGCTTAAAAGGGAGGGGGAGCAGTAACCTTAGGCTCTGTGAACAAGAACTCTGGGTTTTATTTGAGCAGTTAAAACTAAGTCTTCATTACCACAAGCAAAGCACGTAACCTTACTAAACAGGTCTCATGAATGGCAACCAGCCAGCACAAAAGGTATTTCTCTCCAAGGAAGTGGTCGATCTACATAGCTCTCATGTATTTGTATGTAGTAGCACCAGTCTATGTACCTCCACCTGACTTTGCCTAACTGCTGCCACCCCCCTTTATTCTTTTTTTTTTTTTTTTCAGCTAACACTTGCCCTACTGGTGGGGCACTCAAGGCCACCAGGTTCAGGCAAACAGCCCCCACAAAGGGAGAACATCAGCAAGGCTTTCCTAAGCCAGCTGTATGGTCTCTCCCCATCTTTGAGAAAGACATGAAGTTCTCCCATACTTGACAAAACCGAGTGTCAAGTGAGGCCCAGAACATTTCAATCCTGGCAGACAGCGAGATCAGCAGAGTCTCCATAAAGCGTGCAGGAACGCGTTGTGGGGCGGTGACGCTCCTCGGCACGCCGAGCAGAGTGCAAGGCTAGCCTTGGCAGTGTGCAGTCACCTTCAGAAGCACAAAATATGAATCAATCATTTACTAACAGATTCCTCCAGTAACTAAGAGCTCCGTCTGAAGAGGCAGTGTGGCAGGTCAGTGACAGGACCATCCTCAGCCATCTAGCACACATCACTTCTTTATGTACAAGTTATTTCATTAAACTTTTTTTGGACAAGTCTTCCCCTGTCTCCCAATACATTTTCTGGCACAAACTAGAGGAATTTAAATCAGATTCACACATGGAAAAGTTTGCTGCAAACTCATCTTCCCATAACTGTGCTAGCTATGGAGACACCAGTGCGAATTACACCTTTAAGAGATGCTCTACCCCACTGCTGGTTTCATCTGGGCTCCAGCAAGCGAAAATCCACTCTCCCTGTAAAACTTGGTCAGAAATCCCAGGGCAAAGCTAAGCACCTCCAGCTCTGGGAACACCTCCTCGGTTGGGCTGACCACGTCAAGTGCCTGGGGACAGTTTCACAAGTGCACCCTCAGCAGCATTGCCGGGTTGCCACCAGAGCCAGCCCCGCTCCCACACCTCCTAGCCTCCAGCTCAGCCCCAGCTGCGCCATCACAAGTTTTATGCGTAAGCATACACAACCTGGATCAACTGTGTCTGTAAAATAAACCCAGACAGTAAAGTAACATTTTTCAGCCAGAAAAATGTTTCTGGACCTCTGTCCCTGCACTGACACAGAATTTTACTCTGGCAGCAGCAGCCGCTTAATGTGCCCCATCAGCAACACCACGGAGCACCCGCCCCAGGTGACCAACACAGCAGCCAACTCTCACCTGCCATATCCACACCATCTGGAATTTACCAGCCAATTTTCTGCCATTCCACTGGATAGAGATCAATATAACTACTTCAATATGAAAATACATGACCTACATAGGGATGAAATTGTTGATCCTCTTGCCAAATAACTTTCCAGTCTGTGGCAGTGTCACTAACTTCACAAGCCGTCACTCTTTGAGGCAAAATTAAAGGACTGATCTTGTGAGCAAGATGACCTTGCCAGAGCAGAAGATGAAGCTCAACCTACATATTTCTAAACAACGTGATTTACAGAGATTTCTTCAAAAGCAATTGTGATCTTTTAAGACTCAGAATTCCCCAAGATGCATTAAAAAGCTGCTGAGCTGAACAAAGCTTCACATTTTTCATTTTTTTCACGTTCCCTAGGGAAGCAAGATAAAATAATGCTTTTAGTAGTTCTAAAGTCATTGCCAACATCCTCTGTCACTACACATGTGTGCGTACGACACCTTTAGCAGTGATGCCCTTGCTAAAAAGCAGCGTACCTGTTGTTTCCAGCTACCCTCCCAGTTCAAAGTGGGTTTACGGGCGGAAGCACACTGGCTCTGAAGGCAGTCCCTGCAGTCTCCAAAGCGATCAATACATCCTACCACAGGGTTTGTCTGGGGAGTCTCAGGGGGAAAAAAAAAAAACCAAAAAACCCCAGCAACAAAACAATAAAGTTTGATTTTTTTATAACTGAAGAGGTCTGATTATTTCAGCTCCAATCCACTTTTTTCCCAATTACAGAGTGCAGCCTGAGTTGATTCATCTTGGAAGACACTTGATATTAATAAATTTAAAAAATTTCAAGTGTCACCATAATCTTATTTGCTGACTTTGTCTCCCTATATATTAGCAACTTTTACAAACCAATTAAGTTACATTTACTGTGGAAAAAAAAAAAAATTGTAAGAGCAGCACAAGTCCTAAGACATTAAGACACCTGTTCCAGAGGTGGCACTTAGATGACTATGAAGACTGCATTTCTGTCACTCACTTCTGTACCCATGGAAAATGGTTATCAACAGCTTCTAAGGGCACACACTGAACTGCCTGTTCTTTATAAAACAATCAGCTGTTTTGGGGAATGTCAACATGAGAAAGCAGCAGCTTCACATATATATATATATATATATATCAGGGTGTTTGGCTAGCTATCGGTAAAGAAGGGCAAGAGCAGTCATCAAACTAGCAGCCTTGAGCTGCATGACCTACACTGCTGCCAGTGATGAAGAAAAACCTAGATAAATGCTCCATCTTTGAGAAGTTTTCTGTCTTCTCCTTATGCTTACTGATTTTCATCTACAGAAAAGCACAGCTCTTTTTATTCTTGCTGCTTTTCATTGCCCTCCCATCTTCTAGCCCTTTTATTCTGGAGAACTCCCACATTTAAGTTCACTATATTTAGCTTTATTCCAGTCACTGTAATTATGCTGTAGGCAAATAATCCAAGTAGTGGACAGTTACATATGAACTTTTAGCACAATGCTCATATTTCTAAATCTTTAATACAGGAAGTTTGGAGACAAAGTGTGCAGAGCAGACTGGGGATGAAAAGCTTCAAGATCAGAAAAATGCAGAGAAGACAAAATGCTCTGCAGTATTTCACATCAAGCCTAGAAGGCAGACCTAGAGGGGCATGGCTAGATGATTGTGCCCTCTATATGACATGCCTAGCTTTTTTCCTCAGTGAGATCCTCAGGCTCAGCAAACCTGAATCTTCCTGAGTGAATAGATGGTCCTAACTATTTTATGCACAAGGTCTTCTACACGTGGCAACAGATACATAGGCACATACCGGCCCTGAACCATGGCAAATCTCTTCCCTAGTTCTCTTTACCAAAGCTCTAGTTTGGAGGTTCAGACTGGAAAAATCTCCATACAGAGTAGGAAGGGATTTCAGGGAGCAACTGCAGAATCTGGGCTTTCATATAGTAAACGTCTCCAACCCTTTACATCAATAACAGCCTTCAAGAAATGAAGGGCTATCAACTGAGGCACTGCTGCCTCCCAAAACTGAAAACTGCTGCTGTTAAGTAGCTTCACCGAATTTAAGCTAGAAGTGCTCCTATTTCACTAGCTTTCACTCTCAACAGGAGTCCAGTGATCAGGGTAAAATGAGAAGTTCAATCAGCTCCATCTAAAATAACCTGGAAAAAACTGCTTACACCACCATGTCAGTAGGAAGAGTACAAAAACTCAAATATTGGAGAGTGGGACAGGTTATCAAGCATCTCCAAATCCTCAGCGCAATCAGGAAGCTTCGGGGTTGAAAGGCGAAGAGAAGTAAAAAAACCTACCTTCTTCCAAGATAGTTTGAGGGAGAGCAGAGGTTGCCCTAAACCTGGTGTAAAGAACCCAAGGACAGCACCCCCACCAGAACCCAGATACCCACCTCTAACCCTCATGTCTGATGAAGGCAGAAATCTCATTCGGAGTACTCTGTTGGTGCAATTCCTGATTCACTCTGATGTTTAAGAACAGGCAGCAGCTGGTGCTAATGTTTTGAGACACCATTCTTATTTTCTGTTTGGTCATCAGCACAGCAGCTTACAGTACAGATGCACCCTCTGTGTTAAAGAAAGCAACTGGGACAACTCTCCAGTATGTTTTACCAAATGGTATGTACTGGTGCATACCTGAAAGATCATGCTTGCTTTTAAAACTAGCAATGACAAATTTCTTCCCTTAGCTTAGTAAGGTTTCATCTCCCATTACACTGTATCCAAGTCCTGAATTACCTAATTTTAGACAGATCTATGAAAAAGTCAGCTACACGAGCTTCTATTTACACAAGGAAAAACACAGGAGGGGTTGGGTTTTTTTTCCCACCTGGTCACTAGAACTGCCTTACAGCCTTTTTACCCGAAATTCTTGCTTACAAGGTACCTTGATTCTTCTCTGTTACACTATACCACAGGTACAGTAATGGTTATGTCACAAAATTCTTCAGATTATTTAACCTTAGATGATTTCCCAAAATGCTCTAACACCCACAGGCTTCCCAGGACTGCCCTGAAGTCTAGCATACCCTTAAAAAGTACAAGGTAGAAGTGCTCTGACATGCAGTTGCTTCGATCAAGATTTGAGGCACCTGAGCATCACTCAAGTCAGCTTTACAGGAGAGTGAGATGCCAGCAGGTGCGAGTGACTTCCTACTGGCAGAGCCTAATGGCCCCTCTTACCAACTGCCCACCTGCAGGACTGGTGTCATGCATTACACGAGAGCTGGAAAACCACCAGCCCAGCTCTTGATTTCATACAGTCCAAGGCCAGCTGAGGTCCCACCTCACACCGCCTGCCTCCCCCTCCCTGCTCCCGACACCCACCCTGTGCACCCACAGCCAGGCCTGCTTCCCCAGCAGCCTATTAAACCAACCTCAGCACAACTACAAACCTGACACCAACTGTTGTCGCAAAAACAATGGGCAAGCCCATGCCCTGAAGCTAGATGGTATCCCTGCTCATGTTTATTTCCACTAAATTAAGCTAGAATGAAAGATTTAGGGAAGGTTTAAAAACCTGTGCATCCTATCTTTAGCTACCAGTTGTTGCTCCCTGAATAAACCGATCAGCTATTACAAAGGTACAGTCTCACCGACAAGCAACTGGGCTGCCCCAACACATACATCTTCCTCCACATCCCTCAAACTTGCAGTTTTACAGCCATGTTTCCCAGTATCTATTGTCTTGATAAAAGACAGCATGTGTTAGCACAGCACACAGAAGGTACTGCAGCAAATACACAAACCAACCTCTCAGCTGCAGCAATTTTGAATTACTTGTAAAGGCTACGCTTACAAGTATTTAAAAGTAAAATACACTGATAAAGTTCAAGGATCAGCGTGTAAATCAAGTTCACTACCACAGGGAGTAGTTATCTTATGACAAGCTGATCAGAAATTCCCCATCAGCTGGTTTTCACAGACAGTGTTAATTAGTTTGAAGAGAAACTTCTTTCCTGTGTGTCAGAGCAGTGTTTCACCTCATACAAGCACATGGTCCCCCAGGTGATGGGTGTCATGTCACAGAGTTGTTCTAGCCTTGGACCAATAAACCCTTCAAAACCTTGAGGGTATTCAGGGGGAGTGTCCAGTACAGCTTATTTTCTTGGTAGCACTACTGGAAGATGACTCAGATGCAAAGCTCGTCAGGGCCATGTGTACGCAGGTGTATTTCCATGTGCAAAACAAATATGTCATGTGATACAAGTTATCAGTATGTGTTTGAATATCCTCCTTTAACAGTGGTGCATGGGTAATGGTTCTGCAACAGCTCAGTACACATGCGTAAAGGCAGCACCCACTTAGTAATTTCTGTCATTTTTGAGTCACTAACCCAGGACATACAAGAATTTTTATAAGCCAGTATTGGGCCTATTAGATTTTTTCACTTGTCTTCATTCTTGGTAACAAAATAAAGATGCCAGGAAAGCATTCCTAATTTCATCTTGTATTGACTTTTATTAAAAAACACATCTTGAAACTACTGTATTACTAGCCCTGCTCAACCACATTACTGAAACAGAAGCCCCAAAATGAGTTCCAAACTCCCAGCTGGCAGCAGGTTACATTTGTGTACAGTACACACAAGGACTATTCCTGGAATGCAGAACACTCCTTGAAGTCTTGTAAAATGGGACAATCATTCACTTCCATGCTTAACAAAAAAACATCTAAGTAGAACTGGAGAGAAGACAAAGTACTGACATCCCGCCAATAATGGAAGCCCCTTCAAGAAACTGATCGCTGTGGCAAGGGGAAGAAAGGAAAACAAATTCAGAAATTACACTAGCTGCCCCATAACACGGAAAACACTCACTGTCAGATGGGGGAATCGCATAAAGTTTATCAACGACAAACCGCATATTCAGATTGTTGGAATTTCCAGCTCATCAAGATGGATTTTTGAGTTGCTGTGTCTGGGAACTTCAGCTAACAGAGCATTACATGTGAAATTTAGAAACTTCTGGTTTCAACAGCAATCCAGTAGTTGAGCCTCCCACATGCTCGAGCTACCTACGGTACACTGGCTTACCGTAACTGCCTCAAGCACAGAACTAGAACATGCTGGGACAGACCGCTGCCTAGAAAAATCACCTGGGTCTTGAACAGTAGACTCTTCTCCGTTTCTCTTACTTTTTAAAGTGAGCAACACAGGGAAAGAGCTCCTCAGAGCAAGGAGGCGCAAGAGGAGACTGCTGGGAAGCAGGAGGCAGACAGGGGCAATCAGAAACACACGCCGAAGTCAGCGACCTCCGTAACCGCCACGCTGACCGAGGCCACGGAGCTGCTTGCGGAGGTGGGCCACGATGCAGGATGCGACCCACCGACGCCTCTCCGACCCTACTCTGCCAGTCCCTCCCGACGCCACCGCTGCTCATGGGGTGAAGCGGGTGGGCTCCCCAGCCCTGCCATGGATCCGACGGCAGTGCCGATGCCAGCTGCGCTACACTCATGCTCTACGGGCAGCGGGCAACGCGGATCTGCAAGATGTCTGGAGACGGGAGAGGAGGTGGGTCGGGACGAGAGGACAAAACAACCACCACAAAACTCACTGACCTCCCTCCATCCCTCATCTCCCGAGCAGCAGGCAGGCGCCCGGTGCCCCGCCAGGGCCGCCCGCGGGTAACGAACCGACCGTCCTGCCCCTACCCTCCGCCCCCCCGCGGAGCCGAAAGGGAGCCCGGCCGGAGCCGAGGGACGGCAGCAGTTACCGACCGGGCAACTTGGGAGCGAGGAGAGGACGCGCCGGGCGGCAGCGGGCACACCCCCGGCCGCGGGGCTCCCCCAGGAAGGGGAGAAGAGGGCCCCGGAGCGGCGCCGCCCGCCCCCCCCC
>VYZV01011367.1:7242-52823 GCA_013401275.1 Pandion haliaetus | reverse complement strand
GAGGATGGCCGAAACCGCGGGTGGGAGACGCCGGCCGCGGGGTGTCGGGCGCCGGTGGGCACTCGCACGGACAAGCACGTAAAGTCTTCCCCGGCCCGGGGGGCGTCCCTCAGGCCGCGGGGTGTCCCGGACCCCGGCAGCGCTGGGCCTGCGGGCGCCCGCTGGGCTCCCCGCAGCTGCGGCCGCTGCCCGGCCTCGTTCGGCGGCAGTAGGCGAGCAGCCAGCGGAGCTGCCCACGCGGGTCTCCACGGGGGTGGCGTTGCCGACTTTTCCACTTGTGAGGCCTCAGGAGCGAAAGCTCTTTGCAGCTGGGCGCGTAGATATGGTATGACCATCCCCGGAAGGCAAGATTATGAAAACGAGCTCAAGAAAGTGCCCGGCACAGGCCATAAGGCAGAGGGTGCGTGGGGTGTCCACGCTGCATGGCACGATACCAGGTCTGGAGCAGCTGCGGCCGTGGCTCGGCTGTTGCCAGCACCTGGGCTTGCCTCTGGCGTAGCTGCGGTGTCGTATGGAAGGAGCTATGAGGATGTGCCCTCCCCTGTCTTCTGTCCCCAGGTTTCAGTAACTTAAGGCTTGGAACAGGCCGCCCACGACAAAATGTCCCAATAAAAGCTCACGCGCTGGCATGCGATCGGGCCACGCGCTGAGGCGGGCGACCTACGCAGAGTGGCAATGAGGGGAGTCTTGCGTGAGGTAGCGTTTTCCCCGGGGAGCGCCAGCCAATGCTGGTTACCTACTGTCAAGGGTGGTGGGAAAAGCAAGAAGTTTTGTAGAGCTCCAGCTATTGAAACAGCGGAGTGGAGCGGGGATCCCTGCCAAGCACAGGGGTGGAAGAGGAAACTGGAGGACGGGAAGAGGGGAGCCCCAAAGGGCTGGAGAGGAAAAGTAAAAGCAAGAAAGACAATAGAAATAACATCTCATTTTTGTGCCGGATTTTGAGGGTAAGATAACTTCTTTCAGGCTTTCTGACAACCTGCTGGGAGTCAGAACTGCTAATTCTCCAGAGGCCAAAGCAGAATGCAGTAGCAGTTGGCTGATGAAGTGGTTGAGCAGGGACGAAAATGAAGACAAATAAAACTGAAAGCGAGGCATTTGGAAAATAGCCTGATTTAACCCCATTTTATCTGACGCCAAACTTGGAGGGGGCCACTAAATGCGTCGCTTTTATAAAGAGGACCATACACAAGGCTTTTAAATTAATAATAAAGCAAGAATAAGGGAATAAACACTGTATCTGTCCACAACTCTAAACGAAGCTTGTGGTTTCTTTTGGAAGCAAAGACTGGGAGCAGTGCCGCTCCAGCGAGCAGACACCAGGACTGCCGGGAGTCCTGGGCTGATGCCAGCGGTGTGCAGTGGATTTGTGTGGGGCACTGGGCTAGATACTGCGGCTGTCATTTTCTCTTTACTGCTTTTAATCTCACGAATAATGGTGCTTCCCTCTTTGTAAAACACTCAGAAAAGTACTTAAGACATTTAAAAGGGGGAACTGTAACAACAGAAAAAAAAAAAATCAGCAACAACTAATGTGTTTAAATATTACAAAACAAGAAGGGAATAACAAAGTGATAACAAATTAATATGTATTTTCACGTTCCTGTGTTTGTGGTCTTATGTTCAAGCACAGAGGTACTTCCAAAAGGCATGGTTTGTTTTAAAGTTTTTTTTCAAATTTTCAGAACGTGTACGGATCATCTAGAGAAAGGCTATATGTAAAGAAGCTGACCAAATTCCTTTTCTTTTCCAGATGTCATCAACTGTGTTTATGAAGAAAGTAATTGTGTAATTTTTTTTGGAAGATAATTGCTTTTGAAATAAATATCTCAGAAAATATTTGCAGGTAGTTCTGACTCAAGTCAAAAGATCTTACTTTTCCACTCCTCTATTTTTTAACTCGGGGGGGGGAAAAAAAACCCCTCTCGTTGAACCATAGGAATTTATGAATGTAATCAGGAATGCGCGTGTGGTAACTTACTCCCTTTTACCACTTACACTCACAACAAAAGAATTCGGCGTTATCAGAGTCTGTTTGAACTGTAAAGCAATAAACAAACAGGTGATTGTTTTCACATAAGCAAAGAAAGGGAAGGTTTGGTTCATAGGTAGGCTCTTACCTATGTGAAAAGGAAGAACGGAGCAGAAAACAAAGTCTGTAGAAGCCTCATTTTTTTTTGCCGTGGGGGTCAATGTCTCCAGCATGACCTCATGTGCGGCACACCGCCGTCCCATCCAGCTTTGCAGAGTCCACAGCGGGCTGGGTAACAAATTATTCAGTAACAAGAGCAGCCATTTTCCGTTGCTGATTTGTTTTGGAGCAGCTGGTTGCTTGCTGGTTGTTTGGGGTTTTTTTCCTAATACATTCAGAAGTCTGTATTTTTGTACTCAACACTTAAAGCTCTATTCTTAATTGATTGCGAATAACAAAACCACAAATGTCGAAAGCTACTAGAGCACAATATTGCTCTCTTAGACAATATCTTCAGGTGTCTGAACAGAAACAGGACGAAAAATGGGCTTAAATTCAAATGCCAGGGAACAATTGCATTTACCTGAAATACCACATTTTTGGTTAAAACCTCCAGCATTTTTCAGCTTGAAGCAATCATATCCTTTCTGTGGAGGGTTACCCTATCCTTCTAGAAAGCCTCTTCCCCACCCCCAAACTGTATGGCAATTTTTTTTTTCAGTTTCCAAACGGCATTTTAATTTTTAAAAGAAGTCAAAACCAGGTTTGGAAAGATGGAACATTTTATTTTGGAAGTAACCCAAAGCCTTCCTGCTTTCAGAAGCTTTTTCCCGCCCAGCGAGAAGAGCAGAGGTGCCCACAAGGCAGGGAAGAGCGCACACAACCTGCTCTACTTCCCAGTCCCAACACGAAAGGAGCTTTCTGTAAACATTGGCAAAGGCACTTCATTGTTTTCTTTCAAACTACTGACCCACTGCTTGAGACCTTAAGAAAAAAATAAAAAGCAGCTGACATCTGCAAAGCCGTCCTATTGCTCTGGCAGGTATTGGCTGTGTCTTGGCTGGTGTCCTACTGCTCCCTGCACCCCTTGTTCCAGACAAAGCAGTCGTTTTGTTCTGTACACACGCAGCATTTGGTACAATGCTTCCTCATGCACAGTGTCATGTAGCCTAGGTGAGATGTGAGGAATGGTTAGAGTTTCAGGTTCATCTAGCAAGGTGACTATTAAATAGGACCCGTGCAGCAGGCTGGGTTTCCCGCTACCCTGGGAAGTCCACTGGCTGGATTTCTGCTGGTTTGGCCTCTCCCAAGAGGGTTGTAAGAGATCCCTGAGTAGCTTGTTTGTGAAACAAGATGCTATAGAATCATAGAATCGTTGCGGTTGGAAGAGACCTTTAAGATCATCAAGTCCAACTGTTAACCTAGCACTGCCAAGGCTACCACAATGTCCCTGTTTAACTATGCCCTCACTGGGCTATCTGGAAGAAAGCATTTCACCTGGGACTTGCTCTTCAGGCAATGTGCTGATCACTCTTCCACAAAGTGCATCTGCACAGGGAGATGCTACTCTGGTCAGGTTTGCTACATGGGCACATCCTTAGTGATCCAACAAGGCTGCTTAACTCTTTGACGTTGTATGGAAAACAAAGCTCTGGGATATTTTGTCCCTTCAGGCTATAGTTAAGGTCTTACTTTCTGACAGTTTGGTTTTTTTTCTCCTGTTTCCCACCTCACATTACTAGGGGCAGAGCTGGGAGCACTGATCAAACCCCAGGGGATGTCAGTAGTCCCCCAAAGTGTATTGGGAGAGCGTACAACCATCCTGCTGTGTTGAACCCAAACCCGCTTTTTATCTTTTATTATGTTTTCTGATTTATGGTTTCATACATTCTTGGGTGTCTCTGCAGGAAATAAAACGCTGAGGTAGTTGTTAGCAAATATTCTTGAACATACCCAAGGCCCTGTAGTGTAAAAAGGCTCTTGTATCTGACTCCCAAGCTCACCGTAGAAGGAGAAGCCTAAAGTTCACAGAGGCACTGGTTGCACCAGGCATCATGAACCCAGACTCGGAAGGCTTTGTGGGTCCCAAGTGAGGAGTTCACAGTCCCGTTGGTGGCTGGCTTTGGTGTCAGCACCTTAACACAGGGTTAAGAAGCTCTTATCCCTCCAGCTTTTGTTTCTGTTCTCACCCTGACAGCTCCGGCCACCTGAGCACAGGTGTGTGTAGGAAATATCGCTGCTCCCCAGGACAAACCACCTGGTCCCTGATCTCTCCTTTAAGAGTTGCTTATTTTTTCTTTTAGCCCATCATCCTGGATTGCGGCGTGACCCACCAGACACCTGCACTCGCACAGCAAAGCAGCCAACAAATGGACTGAAACCACACGGGCTTCTTCAATGGCCTTGTGTCAAAGCCAGCAGACTGGAAGAGAAAGAGCAGTCAAAAAAAAAATTTTTAAAACTAAGTAAATTAAAAAGGCCAGCTGGACAATAAATGTGGAAAGGTTTAAGACCTGCTCGTCGTAAGCCAGTCAAACTAAATAAAGGTTTCTGACAAAGAGGAAAGTTCAATTCAGCCTTCTTTTATCAAAGCCTCAGGCAGTGGATTCTGGCTTTCTAATGTTAAATTTCCAGCTACCTTTGTCATGCTGTTTATCATGAACAGTATTAGTAAACATAATGCAGTTCTTTATGCTACCCTGAGCATTGAAAAAATTGAGCATAACATTTGGTTATTAAGTAGTAAATATATTACTTGCTTTTGTGAGTACATAGAATAAAATTCTGTATCTAAGGGAAAAGTCAAGAACATGTCACATGGCAGCTAAAAGAAGATTGAAAAGTAAAGGCAAGAGACCTAAGGGTGAGTCAGAAAGCTGTAGCCTTAAGAAGCCTCAGCTCCTGCAAGCCTTGTGAAAATACAAGTGCATTTGCAGCACAGATCGACCCCCTCCCCAACCTTCAAGGCTTGACCACCTCATGTGACACGGGAGGACTCAGGAGTTCTCAGGCTTGCGCTGACCAGATGCTCTTTGAGTTACCGCTGCAGCACTGCACACTTGAACAACAGCCTGCCAGGTCTGAAATAATTTTTTTTCCAGTCTTTTGCTCTGGGTATTTTTTTTGATTACTCTGTTTAGAAGTAGCTTGCCGTAATCGGGAGCTGGAAGGGAGTGTGTGGCAGGGCCATTATAGAGGGCTGTTTATGAAACAGGGCGAGACACCACAGTCTGTAGGACAGTCCCCAGCCACTGCTGAATCAGGGTTCTCCCAAGCCACGGGTCAATATTTACACCAGCGCAAATGTTCAGGCCGTCCCCTGCCACAGGCAAGGCTGGCTCTAACATGGCAGCATCATTAATGTCCAAAGGCAGGAAAACCGTCCATCAGCTAAGCTCTGCCTTGGAAGAATGGGATACATCGCAGGACACCTGTGATGTTTCTTGGGGCTGCCACGAGCACGTCACTCAGCCATGGGTTTACTCTGTGTCGCCTTCACCATCCTTGGCACTTTGTACACCTGCGCCAAAGATCTTTATCTTTCGGCAAACAAGCCTGCAGCGAGGGAATAAATTCCTACCTATGACCTTTGGGTGCTCTGAGATTTTTTTTCACCCACAAACAAAACAGGATTTTTTTTTTTTTTTTTTCCCCGAACAACCCTTATCGCTGTTGTTTTATTAGACCCTTGTATGCCCACTGGAAGCACTGCACTGCAATCTTCCCTTGACATTGCTGGGAAGATAAGGCTTTTGTCTTCCCTGAGTGTGTGGACATCCCTTGCAACGTACACTAGGAGCCGAATGTGTGTTTTCCACCTTGCAATAACTGGGAGTTGCTTAACCTAAATGAGAGACCACCCCACCGAAGCTGGAGCTGCTCTCATAGCGGTGAGAGTCTCAGATCCCAGTGTGAGCCCCTGTGCCATCCCCAGGCACTCGGCTGTCACCCATGGGCCATCAGCAGCTCTTGGCAGCTGCCACCCAGCCGCTCGGTGCAGGGCCCTGCTGAGCTCGGTGGGAGCCGAGGCCATAGCACCAGCACTGAGCTCCTCAGCAAAGGCAGGGGCAGGTCTGCCCTCGGCAGCCAGCCCTGGTGCTGCAGGTGGCGGTTAGGAATGGGGCCAAACACTCAGTCACTCTCAGTTATTACAAAAAATGTTTAAAAGTTTCCATCAGCCTGTCATGGAGAACACATATGACAGAAAAATCGATTGGTTTGATATCAGTTGCTATTTTTACTGGCCCATTATTTGTTCAGAAGTTAGGGAGACCTCCTCCCATAAGCAGGTTTCTGTTGGTCATTTGTCAGCTCACCAGCCACAGAGCTGCCACAGCACTCCGCCTTTCTGGCCTGAAAATACGAACTTCTGCATTACTGCCAGCGTGGCTTATGAGTCTCGAACCCAGAGTCGCTTACAGCCCCATGCGGGTGTCCCTCGGCAGCAGAGTGGGGCGGTGGGTCATGCAGAGGACGCAGCGTGGCCAGGGTTTGTCCTTATCAAGTGTGACAAGTACCTTTCACTGCACGCAAGGAAGGAATAGCCTGCACGTGCACAGGCTTGTAAAAGGAGACATGTCTATGTGCACTGATACTGGTAATCATTTTTGCGCTGTAAAAACACCGCAGTGCCATTGCCATGTCACATCACAACGAGCTGGCCAAGGACCACCACGGACCGGAGCTGCCACAGGCATCACTGGGATTGCAACATGTGCCTGAGCCAGGGCAAGAGGAGCAAAACATATTTAGTTTTGCCAGCATGCATTATGTTTCTAACCTGACGAATGTGATTTTTCTGTTGGGGCTCATTTTACACTAAGATAGTGACAAGAGGGCACTGCAGGTGGGATTTCTGTTGTCTAGTATGAGGTGCTGTGAAACCTTTGCCTCCCGTTAGTGTTAACAAACAGTTTCAGCAGTCAAGTTGGGGGCAGAAGCTGGTAGCAATGAATGGTGAAGGGACAGGTGCCATTGTCTCTCAAAGTGGGAAGCACCGGGGCAAGGGACACCAAGGCTGCTTTTGTGAGCTGGCTGCTGCTCAGCAAGGAGGCGGTGGGACGGGAGCCAGGTGCCTCGGCAGTCTGTCCTGCCACTTCGGCAGTCTGTCCGGTGGCACGTCTGCAGCTGCCAAGTGCAGGAGCAGCGCAGGGATGTGCCCACCATGGGATGCCATTGCTGTCTGTGGCACGGAAGGTCCCAAAGGGGACAAAACTACTTGTACCAGCAAAGGGCAAAGTACCACGAAGGCAGAAGCAAGTTCTCCAAGATTTTCCCTTCCCACCTCTGTGCATCTCTCTTGCTCACCAGCATGCTGTTTCAGTCAGTCACGAGCTTGAATTTGACACCCAGAGGCTGGTGAGCTGGTGCTGATACCTGCAGCGCAGCAGGGGTTTATCCCCTGTGCTACACGGGGCGAGAGGCTGAACGGCCGTGTGGCAGCGCAGCAGTGATGGTGTTGCGGGATGAATGCGTGTCCACAGCCCTGCAGAGTCAGAGCGCTGCTCCTGTCCAGCACACAGCGGCCTCACAGCTGCAGCAGCAAAGAAAGGAAAAAAAAAAAACCAACCCCAACAACCCCCACCTAGTTACTTCACTACATAAATCAGAGGCACTGAAGAAACAACTGTCCTTTTAAAGCAGCTTAGTTTCACTTAGAAAACACTTAACCAGTGGCTAGGACTCTAAGGACCACTTATTCCATGCTTTAGTAATCCAAACGCTGCTTTATAGCTGCCACTCACTCCCATCCAACCAGTAAGGCAGCGCTGAGCTTTACTGGTGGTGTGGCTGTCGATCCACCTTTCCTCTCAGGAGCCCCCATAGCACTGAACTGGGCACCTCCTGCGAAGCCAGGCGAGGCCTGTGACCACAGGGACAGCAGCATTTACCTCCTACGGGGGCAAGAGGGCGGCTGCCTGTGCCTGTCACACCTCAGACCAGGTTCAGGTGGCTGACCTGAGGTGGACGCAACTGCCGAAAACTGCCCAGCTGCTCCTGTTGGGGGCTGCGGGGAGCAGCGGCCGGGAGGGGAGGTGGAGGCAGTCAGTGGGGCCGGTGGAAGTACAAACCACAAACCTGACAAGCTAGACCCAGTTCCTCAGGCAAACAGGCACAAATTTTAAAGGGTGGCGAGTTTCGCAGTTACGTTACCTGATGTCAAATACGACCGAGCACAATATTTTTCCTTTACCTGTGTCAAATCTTACGGAGAGCAACGGGGCTGTAGAAAGCACAGCGGTGCAGCAGCCCTGTGTCCTGCCTACCGGGCAGCACTCCCTGTGCAGGGCCCGGTGAGGGCGGCCATGCTGCCCGGTGCTGCCCAGCGGCTCTGGTCTCTGCCCAGCCGGGAGGAGCGAACGCGGGCACAGCCGCAGCTGGGCTGAGCACACAGGTGCTGAGCTGGGGGTTCCTGGCCACCCTCCCGTCCCCCCAAAATGAAGCTGCTCTGCGTGGTTTGCTGTGAGACTGAGCACAGGGCAACACGGCAGAGCGGATGCTTCGTATTTCTGTAAAGATCAGCGTGACAGGGTGAGCTCTCTGCCCCGCTGCGGTGGGGGACTTGGTGATGCAGAAAGGGCTGAGATACTCAATGCCTTCATGGCCTCTGGTCTTTCCCAGTATGATCTGCCTTCAGCTTGCCCAGGGAGAAGGTCTGGCGCAAGGAAGATTTACCCTCGGTGGAGCAGGATCACGTAAGGGAGCAACAAATGGGACATGGACAAGTCTCTGGAACTTGCTGAGGGGCACCCGGGAGAGCTGAGGGAGCGGGCCGATGGCACTGCCCGGCCATTCCCTGGTATCTTTGAAAGTCATGGCAATTGAGGGAGGCTCTGGGCAGAGTGGCTGATAAACCAGAGGGTCTTCTGCCATCCAGGGGGACAGGCTGGAGAAAGGGCCTGACAGGAACCTCATGAAGTTCAGGAAGGGGAAGTGCAGAGTCCTGCACCTGAGGAGGAACAACCCCAAGCACCAGCACAAGCTGGGGGCCACCCAGCTGGAAAGAAGCTTTCCAGAAGAGGACCTGGGGACAAGTTGACCATGAGCCAGCAATGTGCTTTTGTGGCAAAGCAGGCCAACAGCATCTTGGGTTGCATTAGGCAGAGCATCACCATCAGGCTGAGGAGGTGATCCTTCTCCTCTGCTCAGCACTAGCCAGACACACCTGGAGTACTGAGTCTGGTTCTGGGTGACCCTGTGCAAGACAGACATGGACATACTGGAGCGAGTCCAGCAAAGGGCCATGAAGATGGTGAAAGGACTGGAGCATCTGATGTGGGGGGAGAGGCTGGGCGAGCTGGGACTGTTCAGCCTGGAAAGGAGGTGGCTCGGGGGTTATTTTATCAGTGTGTATGAACATCTGAAGGGAGGATTAACAACGAAGAAGCCAGGGTTATCTCAGTGGTACCCAGTGACAGGACAAGGGGCAACAGGCACAGATAGAAATACAGAAAATTCTGGTTAAACATGAGAAACACTAATTTTACTGTGGGCGTGACTGAGCACTGGAACAGGTTGCCCAGAGGGGCTGTAGTCTCCAGCCTTGGAGATATTCAAAACCCAGCTGGACATGGCTCTGACCTCCTCCTCTTAATAGCAGGTTAACCTCACCCATTCTGTGACTCCGTGAAACCTAAAGGAGCTGGACTCCAAGCCCTCCATCAGCCTCCACCCACACCAATGCCTTCTTTTTAATAAGGGCCCTATGCTGTATGAGGTGTGAAAACTCTCTTCTCAGATGCTTTGTCACAGACTTTTTAATGGCCTGCGTTCCCCACCTGGGCAGAGACCAAGGCATTAAGATGGGGATGTCTTCAAAAAGATCACTATAGCCCACAGAGGCAAACATGAATCTAATTTTTAACTCTAGGAAGAACTCTTGACAGATGACAAAGTGTGATTTGTCAAGAAGAGCCCATTGAGTCATTGGTTACTGCTGACCACTAGAAACAAGACGGTTGGATTACTGATTTATAGCACTGAGTGATGTTTCTTAGTATTTTACTTTAATTTACATGATTGCTTCAGTTAAGGAAGTTTGGGGAGGGAGAGGTATTTGAAACAGTCACAAGGCCTGGGCTTTAGCAGAATAGACAGCAGTAAAGCCAACACAATTCTGCTGGCAGATTTTCTTTTTATATGCAACCACAAAATTAGACTAAAGCCTGCCAGAAGCTGTCATCTAAAGATGTAAAACTTCTGTAAATATAATTTCTCCAATAGCAATGCTGTTGAGCTGCTGTAACACAGCACGGACAGCGTTACAGTATACTGCCTGCCACCTCCTGTACTCCTGATGGCTTAACTGCCACTTCCATTGTAAATCCTATTTGTTAAGGGTTTATAAATTGGCTGCATTCACTTGCGTCTCTCTGAAAGTTGGCACACAACTCTCTCCCGTGGTGTTTTTACCACATTTTGGTTTTTTTTTTCTCCTCGGCTCAGAAGAACCACAGGAGTAGCCTGACTGTAACCCCAGAACCACTAAATCCTTGGTAGAGGCTAAGGCACTACACAAATATTTTAACGAACAAGGAAATAAGAAAAAGCCTAACCTGTTACATTAGATACATATTTTGAAGAGCTGCTGCAGAATTTCTTCAGAGGAACACCCCACTCCTGCTGCAGGACATGGGGGGAAATCTGGGCAGAGCTGGTGGCACCTGCTGAGCTGCAGATGAACTGAAGTACATGGGTGGGTGCAAGGCATCTGCTGGGGCACTGACTCTTGCCT
The DNA here is from genome assembly GCA_013401275.1 of Pandion haliaetus. Taxonomy (NCBI): domain Eukaryota; kingdom Metazoa; phylum Chordata; class Aves; order Accipitriformes; family Pandionidae; genus Pandion; species Pandion haliaetus. Next base: position 42,120 of record VYZV01011367.1, on the reverse strand, counting down.
TGATGCAAACCTTACATCCCTCAGGTTAAGAAGTGGCTCTTGGGGCCAGTGGTTGCCAAGGGTGACCAGCATGCAGGGTGCTCGTGGGCAGCCAGCAAAACAATGTGTGGCAGAGGCTGGTAGAGTCGAGTCCCTGCCTTCTCTGCCAAGCTGTTTCCTTGCCTGGGTCATTTGGCTGAATGCCTGACTTGGGTACCCAAGCACATCACACCGGTGCTTCCACCTCTTGGTTCTTACTTATTTGTGGTGGTGGTGGTGGTAAGGCTGAGCTGACATAATGAGCTCTTGGTCAGCTGAGGTTAAAATTATGAACTTAGCCCATTAGTGTGATGGGTCCAGCTGTGAGGGTGCTGCAAATCATGTTTTGATGACTGTTGGGTGACCCAGTCTTGGCTGCTTGTTAAATACCACTTGCTCTTCCTAGTAGCTCAGGTGATCCCCTGTCAGATGTTGCTGTAGATGCACATGGTTTGTGACCATGAATCTAGATCTGCCCAGCACTGCTGCGCTGGGTTAGGCAGAAGCACAAAAGGCTTTATCAACGTGGGGTGTTTGTGCTTTGACACTGGCAATAGTATTTGCCTTTCTAGAGCTCTTGGTCATGTTCAAGCATTGCATAAAACTATGTTAATTAGGGAGATGACACACATACATGGCAAGGGAGAGAGAATTTTTTTGATATTATGGACTTAGACAAGCAGTTACAGCGTGTAATGTATGGATACAGGTACCTACCAACACCAGGAGCCTCCTGTGACAGCTCTGCCCAGTGGAGCCACCTGCTAGAGCCAGCACTCCTTCACTATTTTCCACAGGCTGAAAGTGACTGTGAGGCTGTAAATTCTCTCTGCTAATTCAGAGATCTGGCAAGTAAAACGTCTTTTGCAGCTGCTTCAGCAACTGTACTGTGCCATGTGATGACCCTGTCTTAAACTCTTCTGTGAGCACGCAGCCCTCGGCACTTGGTGCCACTGAGGTGAAGTGAGTTTGATTCCAGAGGAGTAGCAGATTTCAAATGCGGTGAGTAAGGTTTAAACAAATGAATCCTTGTAAATAAGAAAGCTTTATGCTGCAGGCTGTACCTGAAGAGGTTGGGAAGGAACTTTCCTTGTTGGCAGAAAAGCTCAGAGACAGCTCAGAGGCAGAGCAGTCCTGGTACCCCTTCATTACACAGCTTAGCTGAAGCCAAGGAGCCTGTTAAACTCTACGTCTGGCTAGTAGAGCCCCATTCCCACATTCAAAATTGCCCAGGGACATCTAATATTAGTTCCTCTTTGGAGAAAAAAAAATACAGCTATAGAAGGTCTTGTCTTCCAGATAAAATCTGTATTTTTCCGAGATTAAGGGCCTTGTGCGTAATGTTTAGGTGGTGTAGGACTTGTAAGGCCATCCTACCTTAGTTTGTAAGGTAAGATCTCACCTTTGAACAGATGCACATTTAAAATAGAGGCTACCTGAGTATATGACTGACCTTAACATGTGGTTCTCATGCAAGAGCACCAGATGAACACAGGACAGTATGACAGGGTGACAGAAACGTTACCTTTTGAGTTTCCTAGGGCTGTAGCCTCAAAGCTGAATGTCAAACATATTCCCATGTTTGATCATTACTTAGTGCTTTAGAAGTGTTTGCAAGACTGTCAGCAAAAGGATCAACCTGACAGAAATTTTAGCACAAAGCAGTTAATAGAAATTATTCAATGGCACTCAGTTCTGATGCGGTTTTCTTGGATTCCTGGGGAAGGCTAATGCTTGTTTGCACAGGAAGCTCTTGACTACCAAACATGAGAGAGCTTTGCGAGGAGGTGCTATGGTCATGTCCAGGGCAGATGAGGGATATCTAGCTCTTCTGCTCTTACAGTAGCGATGAGCCTGGGCTACATGAAGATCAGGTGCTTACAGAGTAATATTACAGAGGCAGAATGCTGTTAGCACATTCATTTCTGGCAGGAAAATTCCAAGAGGCTACATTACCCAAGGGATGGGAGGCGAAAACTAACGATACCAGAGCCGGGTTCCCATACAGGTTTCAGACTGGCTCCGCACATTCTCAGAGCCCAGCGTGTGTGCGTGTGTCAGCCCTTGCACTCCAGGTAGCAAAGGAAAAAAAAAAAAAAGGCTCTAAATGTTTCCTTCCCCACATTTGTTCCCATGACTATTGCGGATCCATTGGTCTGGCCCAGCTTTATAGAATCATTTAGGTTGGAAAAGACCTTTAAGATCATTGAGTCCAACCATCATTTAGGAGGAGCTTCTGCCGGTGCCTTCATTTGGGGCACACCGAAGCCACTACGGAAGGCTAACACGGCACTGCTGGGGGACTGGCATGGGCAAGGCAGTGCAAGGAGGCAAAGGCCGGTACCTCTGAGTGTCTCATGGGCAGAACTCAGAACTGCCATCGCGCAGCCAAAATGCCACAGAGTGCAACCTCGAGAGGCAAAAGAGCAGTGGTGGTGAGGAGCAGGGTGTGCGGAGACAGGCACCTACACTGACAGCAAAGTCCCAAGCTTTGGGCTAAGTCAGGAAGCAAAACTGTTTTTTCAAGCTGAAATGCAAGGTTATAAATACCAAATTCCTTCAGTTACAGCAATCCAATAGGAAAAAAGGAAACGTACTCTAATGCTGATTCTCCATCTGGTTTTAGCTTCAAATAGAAGCCTGTTCTTGGATTTGTGGTCGCTCTGCAGACAGCTCAGCTTACACTCAAGTGAGTTAGAAGGGCAAACTTACGGTCGTAGCTCTTGGGCTGGCCTGAACTCGTGCAGTGTGCCTTCCCACAGCGAGGAACACTTCTTACACGGCTGCCCTCAGCCTGACCTGGTCGCAATGCTGTGGGGGACACAGCCACAATGTCACTGTTAAAGCCACCACTTCACTACTGTCCCATAAAACGGCTCCCAGTTCATGTCTGTCTGGCATTGCTTTAGGTTAATCACCTATTCCATATGGAAAAGCGTAGCAAGGAAGAGAAAGGAAAAGCAAGAGCTGTCAGAGGCACAGGAGCTACCAATTTAAGGGGAGTGAGGAAAGGGAGGGTTGTAGAAAGGAAAAGGGAGAAAAAGATATCTCAGGAAACGGGGGAAAACTCAGATGGGACCACAGGAGAGGAGGTAGTGAGTGGCTGGCCATGGCCGCATCAGTCCGGTTATCTCCCCTGTTTGTTAAGTGAAAAGCTCTTTAGTATGGCCTCCAAAAGTCAGCTATTCTTCCAGACATGAGAGTGTCTAGCTCTTTGTCATAATTACAAAATACAGTAATTCTTCCAATCTCTTTGATGCACCACACGAGGGTTTCCTAAGTAACTGGACATACCGTGGTTTACTTGCCAAAAGGACCGGCTGGGAGAGTTTGCCCACGTAGATACACTGCTGTAAAAACGCAGCGGGGAATCTGCATGGGAACACAAAGAAAGCATAGCGGCAGAGCTGAGAGGTGAGGTTGGGAATGACCTCGGTCGGGACCAGCACAATAGTTGGTTGGATCCAAGAGCTCAAGTGTATTGCTGGGGCTTTCCACGGGACCTGTGCTGAGCTGCACACAGGCTTTAGAAACCACAGATAGCCCTGGATAAATGGTCTCCGGTGAGTATTTAGCTAGCATGACGGGACCACTTTCAAAAGTTGTGTTTAAGAAGGTCCTGATGATGTATATGTTATTTGCAAAGGAGCTGGGTAGGGAGTGCATCCCCTGCAAATCTGTTATATCTCCTCCCATAGTAATTAATATTAAAAAGGGTAGTTCACTTTAACTAAGTTTCCTTCTGAAGTAGCAGAATCTCTACTGCTGAAGAGTTTCAGCTTTAGGAGAACGGTAACAGAATAAAGGACATCAGGGACTATGCAACAGGTTCTCATTTCACCCTCCCAACTGCAAGAAAAATGCCATTCCAAACACTGATGTAAGAAGCTTACCAGTACAGGGCAAGGGTAATCCAGAAAAACTGTGATAATGAAAAGTGTCTCCACCTTGCGCTTTCATGCTTTATGCCTCCGTTAAAAAAAAAAAAAAAAAAGTATCAATACTTTTTTAAGAAAGTATTTGTAAGAAATTTGTAAGAAATACTTACAGAGAAGTCTGATAATGTAATAGCACTTCAAGTCCATCAGCACAGGAAAACATCTGCAGTGATGGACATAGAGGACTTAATCTGAAAATGTACCCAGCCTCATGCTTCAGAGGCTGAGTAACAGGGCTTGGGGTTCCAGTGTGTGCGCTGCATGGGGCAGACACACAGGTGTAACATTCCAGTCAGAACGGGATGGCCCTTGTTTGCACAGCAAAAATTGGATGCACTTTCTGAGTGCTATAGGTGTCGTACAACAGAGCCGCTGAACTGTTCTGCTTTAAAAATGACCTGGAGTGAATTAATGCCCATAATCAACTCAAGCACCTCTGTCGATATCACGAATTATTAAAAACCTCATTTGCAATCCCCAAAGCGAAGCTGTTCTCAAAATTAAGTAGAGCTCCCTAGCTACTTACTTAAATGAGATAAAAGCAGCAGGGCTCTGGTTGATGGATGGTTCCCTTTTAACATCAGCAGGAGTGACTGGTTGCTTAGGGTCTTTGATCTTACCTCCAATTTTTAAATGTGGTAGAAATAAGCAATCTCCCAAAGAAGACAGATTTCATGGAGACTTCCTGGCTCACAGCATGGCCTTCCATGTTCCATTTAATATTGTGTTACTGCATTTTCAAACTCTTTGGATGTTACTTTAGCGCAATTAAAACTAATTCCAGGATTGGAACATGGCAGTTTGAGGGCTGCTTGTTGTGAGGTGCAGAGAGGGAATTTCTAAAGCATTCACCAATTTTCTGCTGTCCCCTAAACAGAGTTTTGGGCGATGTCTATGTAAGATTTTGCTTACCCAGAGATCAAAGGACCAGCCCTCTGTAGAATCCACGCTACAACAACAGCAAGTCATTTCAACATATAAGATGCTGTGTGCATTAGGTGACAGTGAGACACTAATACTTTTTCATCTTAAAAAGATTTCACAATGGAAGACAAGTAGGTCACAGGAGTTTTAGAGACTTTATTTATGTATAAACAATTTAAACACTTTGCCATAAATTATCTTTGCCTGTCTCTAGTCTTTGCTTAGCAGCAAATTAAAATTAATATAAAAACTCAATGAACAATTCATACATGTATATTACAAAAAAGTTCTTGTACCAAAGTTCTTATTAGACTTTTTTTTTTTTTTTTTTTTTTTTTTTTTTGTGGTGACTGTAATGTGATTGTCTCAGTTTCTCGACCAAACAAACACACTAATAATTTTAAAATCTGAAACAGTGATTGTGCCTTCTGGCTGATGTATGTACAGGGTGATCTGACGTGGTGCCCATTTGCAATAGTGTAACACAATGCCCACAGCTCTACTGGAACTGATACCAACAAACTACTGAATCTAAACAGACTACACCCTGTAACTGTGTTATACTGTCCACAATGGAAATCTTCAAAGACAAACAGAGTATGAAATTTATCTGTAGTGATTTATAGCCACCATTTTGAATGTAACTTTACACTCTGCCCTCTTTGAATAAGTTAAGATTCAGGCCAGACAAGTGGAGGGTCAGAGTGCAAGTGTGGTTTTGTTACTTTTAAATATATTTTTCTTTACTATTTCCAGTGCGCTCTCACTTGCATTCTCATTGTCCTCCAGTTGCTACACACAAATCACCCCAAAGTCATGTTTTAAATGCACCTGTATTTTGCTTTAAATGAAAACCTCTTGGATATTTATCAAACAAGCAGTCTGAATCATCTGTGTTTCATCAGCTGGTTAGTGAAAGTGGCCCACTTGGATTTCTTAGTTTGCTCACGTGTGAATGGAGTGAGGTAATACAATACGAGGCCTTCTTTTTGTTTTTCTTTAGACCCAGAACAAGTGGGTAATATTTCAGGGGTACTTTTTAATTTGTACGGTTAGAGTTTTCAGTCTGGCTTTAGTCCACTTCAGGATGTGGTTTTTAATCACTTGAACAGTAGCATTTAACTCAAAAAATATGAGCTTTTTTGCCACTTACTATCCCAGAGTAGCTCAGCCTAGTGCCCCCATTTAGGTCTTCATCTCCTTAGGAGAGGAGATAACAGTTATGACTACTGATTCATCCAGCAAAGGATGACAGCAGGTTAATTTGTTACCTCTTTCCCATTTCATTCTGTCTTAAAAACTGGATGTTGCTGCTACTGTCTGCTAGCTCTGGGTACTGCTCCACAGGCAGGACATAATATCCCTCGTAACCTTGAACCCTTCCCGTGTTCAGAAGCTGCTGCTTCTCTCCATCTGTCCATACGCGGCTGCCCTCTCGGCCATCCCGTGCCTTCTGCTGCTCTTTGGCCCAGGCTGTTCCCAGGGCTCGCTGCCGAGCCTGGTCTAACACTCTCGCCTTCTCCTCATCCAGCGTGTCGGGGGTCAGTCCATAGCGGATGTTGATCAGCAGGGTGGAATACTGAAACTCAATATTCGTAAACCTTCGAGTCCTCCCATTAACGAGGAGAGTTGGCTGGGAGACGGTGACATTGACTCCGCTGTCCAGGACCTTCCGCCCGCTGGTCATCGCGAGGGTGACAAGGTCGCTGTCAGCCGAGCCTATCTTGACAAAGTAGTGGGTATCTTTCCCCTCGATGCTGTAGTGCATTTTTTCCAGGTAGTGAGCACTGTTAAGGACGGAGGCAATCTTTCTGCTATCGTCTGTGGCTATGCTGGAAATGCCGGTGGTTACACGGCCTTCCTTCACAGCAAACATGATTCCTTTCCCAATGATAGGAGTGGTTGTTGCGAACCAGTGACCTGCTTTTTCTCTAATATTGGCATGTAATCTTTTAGATATGACCTGTCCCTCAAGAGCCATGAAAGCTTGGTTGTGTCTTTCTGTTGTCTGCTGAACTCCTGTAATTAGCTGGGGAAAGCAAAACAAAAAAAAAACACTGAAGAAGATACAGATCTGAAAATACTCATTTAGGAGACCGATACTAATCTTTGCTTTGCTTTTTGAAAGGAAAGCCATGCAGTGAAAAATTCTACGCTATGAGAAGACCACCCTCAGTTACCGGCACATATACATATCCCATTCAGAATTAGGTAAGTACTCTTTTGGCAAATTATTTCGCTATCAGTAATACCAAATAAAATACTTCTCATTAATCACCCTTTGTAGCATATATGGACCACAAATCTCAATTTTGGCAAATTATATAATGTCCATTACAAGAACAAATCAGGCTCAAGTCTAGCACAATTTTAATCACAGCTGAAAACAAAGAGAATCAATCTATTAAAAGGTGGCACTTAACTTCTGGGTGCTTTTGCCCAGAGCTTTCAACCAGTATATATGACTAAAATGCTTATGAATGTAAGCCTTTTTGAAAATAGATGAGATTTGGGCTCCAAAATACCAAAGCAACTCCTGAAGTGGGGATTTAGACTCTGAAATGACTTATAAGCCTGTGAAAGTGGTATGTTTAGGTTTATATGATCATTTCTGTTGCATTACCACAAATGTGAAGTAAGCCTAGCAAAGACTAAGTTTGGAATTGGCCTAGTACTCTTTTTAAGTTTATTAAACAGGTTGGAATTTATTATAAAGGTCGAAAGCATATACCATTTTCCACCCTTAACCTGACAAGTAGGTCTCAACGCTGTAACTGGTTAACTGTAGTAACTGAAGTAGCAAACCAAAGCCTCTAACTATGAAAAGCATCACACAAAAAATGATGAGAAATCCTATTACAGGGTGAGAAGTAGAACCATTTCTTAGCAGTACAGCAAGTACCAATCTAAGTTTGCTGCAACACATATGTTATTAGGATGGTTTTACCAAAGGTACAACAGATGATGAATTACCCTGACAAAGCCTCCCTTTGTCATTGCTAATCAAGTTAATCGAGTTACAACTTGTTAATCAAGGAAGAACTCAATAAAAGACAAACTAATGACACTGTAATTATGATAACAATGAAGCTGGCAAGAAAGGCATATGTTCATTAGTATAAAACCTAGCTATACTCACTTCATTTTACACTGAAATAAATACTTGGCCTTCTGCTATAACTACAGAAGAGCCAGCAGTTCTATTCATAGAGTGGGGCAAATTTATCAAGAAAAATAACTTCATATTTCTGCTTACCTGTCCATTTTCACATGCTTGACTCTCAGACAACTCGTATGGCGGTGACACGAAGTACATTTTTGCTCTAGGGAAACCAGGAATAATGTTGCTAAGTTGAAATCCAAACATCACCAACCAGCTTTTGACATCTAAAAATCAAAAGTAAGCAGGCAAGTAAGAAATATATGTGTGTAATAAATACAAGAAATCAAAAAATTTAGGAAACCCATCCTTGACCTCCTTAATTGCAAGTAGCAGTGGAACTCACAATTTCCATTACAGCATGGCACTTTACAGAATTGTAGTAATCCACCATGAACAGGCACAGAAAATACTGCTTTAAATTTACCCTAAATAGTTCATCAGGGATATACCACCTATTTCATTCTTTTTCCATTACAGCACATGGATTATCCAAACATTTTACTGTATGCAATACTTGTTCCATCTCTGACACCTTTTGATGTGGCTAATGTAATCTATAAGCTGCATTGTAAAACTGTGTTTTATTAGGTTAGTGCTCCTAAAAACATCTGCAAAGTCCTTCGGGAAAATACATGGCTTCTCTTCTATGTCCTACTTCTATTAGCCGTTATCAGGTCTCGAGAGGCTCCATTAAATGCAGTGAGAAGCTAGACTTGTAATTCAGATGTCTAAATTTAGGCACCATGAATATCCTTCCCATCCCTGCAGGCCCAGTACTGAAAAGTAGGAGCTGCATGGGAGGGTTACAGTTCAGCTCTGGGGTGAGCTTCGGGAAGTTCCTGCTCTGGGTTCAACCAGTAAAACTCTGTCTTCATATCCAGTTGAAAAAGCTAAGTAACTACATTAGTAACAGTAATTCTCACTCAGCGGGTATTAAGAACTAATGATGTATTTTAGTTACCAAAATGATGTTTTTAACCCCCCCCAAAAAGCCCGTGACCCTCTTTTACATTTCTGTTTCCTGCTTCTCTTTTCTGGCTCTCATGGAGACAAGAAGCAGTGTGGGACCATGGGCACTTCTCATCTGATTTGGACCTATGTTCACGACCATTTTTGTTGAAAACTCTCTCCTGTCTTTTCCAGTGGCCTTCTCTCCTCTCTGGCCTACAATGGCTCCTGATGCTGCTATTGCCATTTCGTTGTGTGAGCCGAACTCCATGTTTGAAAAGAGACATGACTGTGGCAAGGCGCTCTCGATGCAAGGCTCACTGGCTGAATTTAGAGCACTCCAAGCACAGCGTCTGCAGCAGGTAGGTGCACAGCTGGGTCTGCTTGCTGCCCACAGGCACGCAGAGTGCCTGCAGAGCACCCGCCTGTGCATACAGACCTCCGGGACATGCTCAGCCACAACATGGCACCTTGCTTGCTGTTGCAAAGCCTGTTCTCCCCAAATTTTTAGCAGAGGTAATGTTGCATCATAAAAAGTGTAATACTTCTTGGTTGTGGACATCTGACAGCAAAAGTCTTCTTTCCTTAGCCGTTCTGATGCTAAAATAAGTAGTAAAATGTTTGCTTCTACGAAGATACTCGTATGTATCTCTCATCACGCGGTACCTACCAGCCTACCATACTTTTCCTCTAGCTTTGGACAGCACAGGGTTACTGCTTCTTTTTAAGGCTTCAATTTATTTTATGGTATAAGGGTATCTCCCGAACAATTCACTTCAGCTGCCCTAATTCTGCAAAAGAAGAGGAGGACCTATATACAAAGTAGTTACTATTTTGCTTAGCTAATGTGCTTTGCAGCACTGCGCTTGCTACAGGAATTCCTTTTCAGCAAAACCTGTGAATAAAGCAGTGTCAGGGGTTAAGAGTAAGAATGGATTGGGGAAGGTTTTTTTTGTTGTTTTTTTCTGTTTGGGTTTGTTTTAAACTGTGACAACCAGGGTGCCACCATAATCACTTCTTGTGCAAGATGATCTGTTTAGTCCCTAGAGCAACAAATATTTTTATGACCAATGAAGTATTTTTACAGACTACAAGGTTATACCAAAGTGCAATGTATCTTCCTAGATTTCATCCAGTGGATAGATAGATAAATGAAATGAAGGTAATTTCAGAATGTAGCAAAATATCATAAGATGACACTGAAAATCTAAATCAAACAGTGGTCGATGAAAATAGGAATTCTGTTGAATTTAGGACAACAGACTTTGATCCCAAGGTAATTTTAGTCACCGATATTTTCACGTTATCAGATACAAATTGCAAAGTAGCTACAGTAGAACCTATGGTGTGTTACACATAACGATTAGGTCCCAACGTACTAATGAAACTTGCTATGAATTTCTTTGAGGAAATGCACACTTTTCTTGAAATTCAGATTACTGCTAAAATTAAGATAGTTCCTTTTAAAAAGATATCGCTGCTGTAATTATTGTATATTGCATATTCAATTCTGAAAAAAGCTTTTCCTGAAGACATATAAATTACCTTTCTTTTCAGAAATTGCCATCAGCTAGTTCAAGTACTGTGTGATGTTACTAAGTGAAAAATTATTACTAATTATGAAGAGGTTACAAGTTTTACCCAATTCTAACATACGCGATCAAAACTACTTTATTATTTCTCTTTCTCAGTTCTACACATTCCATAAAATTTCTTAGTATTTCAGGAGGGAATAATTTTAAAAAAACATCAAGATTTTTGTTTTAAAGACTAAAGACTGTTTGCATATTAACAGTTAAATGGGAAAAAGAGGTTTAATTAAATCCATTCTTGGTGCTAATTCATAATGTGCCCATGGGCTTGGTCAGCAGTTAATTTTGAAAGCAGCCCTGAAGGGAAGAAATGCTGAGTGGTTCTGGTTCCCGATTCTGCAACTAACCTGCCAGTGATTCTTGTAGGTGACTTCACTTTTCTTTATATAAAATTAGAATGAACACATCTTCATACAGTACTAGTTCAATAGGAAGAGCACTTATGGCTGTGCTGAAATTGAATATTTAGGCAAATTCACCCCCCCCCCCCCCCATTCATTGTGGCTTCTCATTTAGCACCCTTCGTTCAGGGAGGAGCAGTATCAAAGACTCAGGACTAGCCAGCCCTTTTCATAGCACAAAAAGGAAAATGGCCCAGCCTTGATGGGAAGATTCAGCAAATAGCTAGTAAGGAGAAGTCCGATTTCTTTCCCAAATCAACTTCCAAACCGTAGTGTTATTTATAAGACACGTAATGAAGTCTCACCTGTTACATAATTCTTTAGATCCAGTTCATTGCTGAGAGGGTTGTTACTCTTGAACATGTAGAGATTGAAAGGAGCTGGTTCTTTACCAATGTTTTTCCACATGGTGTAATCAGGAGATGTCCAGCGTCCAGCCAGAACATCATAGTCCCTTTGGGTAAAATGGACGAGTTTGGTTAAAGGATCATACAGCCCTCCGTGGAACCCAATAACCAGCTGGAAATCAGGGTTAGAGTCGTAATAAATCTCCCCATATGCTGTGTACTGAAGCTGTTTGATCATGAGGCCGTTGATGCTGAACACTGCTAATGGAGTGCCTGTGTTATCAGAGGCGACATAATATTCTTCCCCGCTGCTACTCTCCATTGCAAAGAGGTGGCCTTGCAGATCGTAGTACAAAGAGGTAATTTCTGAATTGGAATGATTATAGACATGAGTTACCCTTGTTGGATTGTGAAGATCAGCATAAAAGTACTGTAGATGATGCCCCAGGTTAGTCTTACAGGAAGCCCTTCGGCCAAGTCCATCATAACGGTACTGTACACTCCACCCATTTGCTTTGTTGTAAGCTCTGGTTAAGAGTCCTTTGGAGTTGTACTCAAATACATCTGAGCCTCGCTGACACAGGAATCCATCATCATCAATTTTGTATGGTATGTCACCTAAGCGCGTAATCCTGTCTCTTAGGTCATAGCGCAGAGGCATCAATCGGACACTGTTTCCAGGATTCAAGAGATGAAGGTTTCCATTCAGATCATAACTGTAACGCCAGGTTGGCCTATCATTTACTGCTACGCTTTGCAGTTGCCCATCTCCGTCGTAATCATAGGTATACTTCGTTGTGTTGGCGTACGGACCAAGTTTCAGTTCTCTTTTAGTTACCCTTCCCATGCTGTCATATTGTACAGTCATCCAGTACATCAGGGATCTGAACATTTCATATTGAACTTCTTTAATGCGTCCATGGGTATCAAAGTGCTTACTCAGTGTCATAACTGCTGTAGTAATAATTTGATTTATATCATAATAAATAACTCCGAACTTGCCAAAATGCTCTACTTTGCCGGAAATCTCATCATAACGGTAGAGATCAACTGGAAGAGGTGTCTCACTTATTATAGGTTTGATGCTTGCGATTCGAAAGCTATTATCGTGATATGTATAATCGAACCTTGCATTGACCATACCTTCTTCAGAGAATCTGTAGATCTGTTTGTCAACGAGAGGACCAATTTTACGATAGCGGATTGTACAAGAAAATCCTCCACTTTGCAAATTCACCATTTTTAGGACACCTGTAGTTTCATCATATCCAAAAGTAACTGCAGTGCTGTCGTAAACAATTTCAGATAATTTGGATAGCTTTCCATACTTGTAGAAGACTTGTCGGCCAGTACCTAAAAACGATGTTTTCAAAATCCTCCCATCATCACTGTAATCAAAAATCACTGATGCGTTGCTTTCAGGAGGATTATAAATATTTCTAATGTAGCCAATAGAGGTGTGAGTTGACATGCTGTGCCGAGCAACGCTAGGCATGGTGACAGCATGAAGACGGTCTGAAGAATCATACTCGAAGATGTACTGTCGTTGACTCTGAAGCAGTAGTACCATTGACTATAGGGAAAAAAATTAATACACAGTTACTAGCTTTCAGCACGTGACCTCTGAGAGGGCCTTAAAGAAAAGAAAAGTTCACTGAAGAGGCACTAATGTAAATGAATGAAAAGAGAATTAGATACATTAGTTAGGGGCACAAAGCTGCTCAGGAATATTGTCAGATTGCCAGACAAGAGGATCTTCTGCTTGGAAATCAATACGCTAACACTCTAGAGAAACTGTAGGGTAGCAACCTATTAGCTACCCTCCCTTTAGTANTTTTTTTCTGAGGGATGCGGAGGACTTAGAGGAATGACTTGATTTATCTTTCTGCTAGCAGTTGCAATTCACAATTATCACTGTGAAACAGGTGAGAAACTAAGCAGGGAACATCAGCTCTGGTTTGCTTAGAACAACAGATTCGAAGAGGGAAAAGGGAAAATAATACGCAATTTTGAAGTATTTAAGACACTTTTATGATTCAAGTGTCTTAATTAGGCTAAGTGAAAATGCATTACTCTATTTTCATTTAATAAATAATGATTAGACATGATTACCTGTTTCTACCCGAACCTTTTGTCAGGTTTAGTCATGCACTTTTGGTCTTAATTAAGCAAAATTTATTGTGTTAGTTTATGCCATTATATAGCAGCTTAACCACTTTCAGGAAAATATCAAAAGACACGAACCATGAACAAAGTATTTCCCATTAAAAATTAGTCAAATTCAGTTGACTAATTGAAAAATAAGGAATTCTGAGACCAGGTACAAAGGGATTCTTAACAGCTGGATTACGTCAAATTTTAGATCACTTCTGTGTGTGTAAATTATGTACAGAGCTTAAAATGAAGCTGAATAGTACTTGGTCTCTTTGTAGCTAACGTCAGAAGGTAAAACAACATCACCTACTTTTTCTAGATAGGTGTAGCTCCAAACTTTCCCATCTGCAAACATGCGTGATATGATCCTGCCTTGCTTATCAATATCTGTTCTTTCACTCATGGCACCACGCTGAAGCCCAGCCAGGCGTCCGTTGAAGAAATAAGACACGTTGACAGCAGCCAGGCCACTGCTAGGTAGCCAAAGGAAAGGCCGTCCCAGCTGATCGTAAATTATCCTCAGCGTAAATTTCCGGTGATCATCATAGATCTTTTCTGTGCGTATGTTCCGATCATAATCAATGGACAGTAAATTCCTTCCATGCACCTATTGAATGAAAGAAGGCTGCATTCAGTGAGCAGTGGGCACTACACATCTGTGGATTTTCAGCGTGAAAATAGCATGCACAATGGAGAACTCAATTTCCCCACATTTTTGAAAAGTGTACGTAGGACGTCTTCCTATTAACTGGCTTTTGGTTTCTACTTCCAGGTGTATTCAAATGTGTAACTTTGAGTGTTTTACTGGGATATTTCCCATCTCCCTGCAACACGAGACCTGTAATCTTACAGAGGAAGGCTTCCCTTGTTGTCAGAACAGACATACTGCACACCTAGGTCTTAAAGTACACAGTGTTAGCACTGAGTAGAGAAACGAATTATTTTGCATGGAAGTAATTCTTCCATTTCTGCCATCAGTAGTTCTTAGCCTTTTTCCCTACAATGACTCCAAGAACAATAGAAGAAATTATAATTTTGTGTCTTCATTGAGATTTAGCCACTTAGGTTCTGTAGCTGCAACACTCTGCTTATGAATTCATTAATTTAATGTTTTCTTCATTTATTTTCCAAATATTCAATAGATCCATCAGCAACCCGATCACTTGGGATGGGTTTCATTTTTTCTGATTAAAAAGCCTGATCATACAGGCTGGGAAAGATGGACTTCCAGTTTTGAGAAACAAAAGTGCTAAATTATTAGGTTAAATGTTTTTCTTTTTTTTTTTCATTTTTTTCAGTTATAATCTTCAAATCACAGTACAGCATGAAGTGTTTCAGTCCCAGATTTTTTTTTTTAATAAAAGAGCAAAACGGAAACAAAGGAGCATAAGAATGCCAAATGGAGAGGCTTCTAGTGAGAGTGCTATAATGAGAGATACATAAATATATTCACTGGAGGCTAAGCCACAGAATTCAGGCTAACGCTGTCATCTGATAAAGCTTCTTGAATCATTTAATTGTAGATGCATCATTAATAAAGTAGGAGTCTTTAAATTAGATATAATTTGAGAGCAATGACTACTTAAAAAGTATTCATCGGTTTCTGGGAATTTGTTCTTCAGCTTATATTTTACAGTAGCTTTGATTAAGCAACGTTGTCTCTTATCCAAAATTAAACTGCACATCAAACAATATGTAAATTAACCCTGAGCCTTTCTCGAGGACATAAAAGTTTTTCTGAGATATTTTCACTGGCAGGGGTAAACCCAATTCCCATCCCAACCAACTCTGTAGGAATTCAGTTATACAGAAAGCATATTTAAAATTAATACAATTTTGTGTTTGTAAAGAAATAATTATTTGAAATTATCGCTCATTATCCTAATTTTTTCCATTAATAAAATTTAGCTCTTTAATGGTTTGCATTTCCTCAGTGGGCAATTATTAGAAAAAGCTCTTTTCTGTAGGTTTTCCCAAAGGTTATCCCAGCAACAACTTCTCCTGTGATTCAACGAAAAGATAGGGTATTTTTTTTAAAACACCTTGGTAAAATAAATCATATTCTGCTCTCCCATTGTAATGGAAACAAAGCCAGGGAAGCCAAACTCATCATCAGTACTTTCTCAACTAGTTTTGTAAGTGTAGGATCAATCCTGCTGACAGAGACATATCGAAACCCAGAGAGACCTCAGCTTCACAGAGCTCTTGGGGAAGCAGAAGAGAGCTTTCACTTCTCAAAAACATTTAGCTATAACATTAAAGGCTGAGTGAAAGATCCTGATTTCTTAAGGACAGGCAGATTTTCTAAAAAGCAAAAAAAAAAAAAAAAAGTCTTTCAGAAAGATTACAAACTGAATTTTAGTTTTGTTTTGTTTTGTTTTGTTTTTTTTTAATTTCTGAAGCTTCATAAAGCAGTTGGGATTTCTGGGGTTTCTTCCCTCCATTACAGTAACTGCAACTGTAATCTGCATGTAGGAAAGTCTGACTTCAGGTATCCTCCCTTTTCTCAGAAACATTATAAAGGTTATTAGTTTGTTTGCCATAGAAAACTAAAGTATTAGGGGTTTTTAATGATTACACAGACAAGAGCTATGCACACGCAAACATCACTTGGAGAATAAAGAAGCACATGCTTGGATAATTCAGTAACTTCATTGTCATTTGTAAAATAAGTAAAACCGGAGAGTGTAATTGTAGTGTCATATTAATTATATAGAAACCCAAACAGCATGACTAACACCCACTCTTCCTGGGAACACTAATAACACTATTACAAGTATCATGACTGAAGATTACCTAACAAGCTCTTTTTTGTTCCACTACCTACATGCACATCTGGTTTTCCCTTGGCTGCTGCTGAACAAGTGGCCATAGGGATGAGCCCTTTATGCCTTGGGTAAACGTCTTGCAACAAAAATCGCTTACATGATGCTGCACTGTAACAAAAACTCTTCAGAAGGGAATCTTATCAAGACTTTATCTGAAACTACCGCAAGACAGTGAACGTGCAGCACATAAAGTAGTAGCGGACAGTAGGTGGGATAACATAAAGGTGAAGTGCAGGTCTTCTTTTCTTGGCTTAATGAAGTCTGCCCAGGCATATTTGCAGAGGCCAACGCGTACAGCTGCAACGTGCCTACAGCACGGATGAGCAGAGCTGGGGGGCACAGGTAGCAGCACTACCTGAAGAGTCATAGAATAATTGAATAGTTTGGGTTGGAAGAGACCTTTAAAGGTCATCTATTCCAACCCCCCTGCAATGAGCAGGGACATCTTCAACTAGACCAACTCAGAGCCCCGTCCAAGCTGACCTTGAATGTTTCCAGGGATGGGGCATCTACCACCTCCCTGGGCAACCTGTGCCAGTGCCTCACCACCCTCATCGTAAAAAACTTCTTCCTTCTGTCTAGTCTAAATCTACCTTCTTTTAGTTTAAACCCATTACCCCTTGTCCTGTCGCAACAGGCCCAGCTAAAAAGTCTGTCCCCATCTTTCTTGTAAACCCGCTTTACTGAAGAAAAGGGGTGTGGGGCTCCAGTAAGTACTCGTAAGAGGTGAATCCCATATAATAACCATCCCTTTCAGTAACACTTCATTCTGAATTGGGGATTCAGGAGATGGCTCTGCGTGCTCTCTCACCGGTGGTCCCAGCACTGCGTTAGGTCTGCAGCAGTGCCCCCCCACCTGTACCACTACAGCTGTCCCAGCTGTGTAGCCTACCCTGCCTGCCACCTGCTCCCCACAATGTTCCAAGACACTTGCTCTATTTCATTCACTGAACAATTTATAAAGATGAATTAGAATAAATGAGATGCAAATAAATTCTATGCTTTCTCCCTCATTTTCAAATTTCATTTTCAGTCCACTCAACCTGTTATAATCTCATAGTGATTTTCATTTAAAAGAGCTAAATGGATATGTGATTATTGTTACAGGAACTAACACCAGACAATTAAATGTTGAGGTGTTGCTAGATAAAGCAGTGTTTTGATTTGCATAAACATGATGCAAGAAAACCCATCTCAGGCAAGGTTTCAGCTCTAAGACGTGTTTAACTTCAGCTAATTACCACAAGTACCTCTATTAAATTTTTAGTATTGAGAGTTAGGATTACAGCAATTTCATTTCAGGGTCCTATTTATTTTTATTTTGAACACCTAGTCAAAAATGCAGAGCTGATCTATTTTCTACTTATAATCAACTTCGGCAGGTCAACACATCAAAAATCAATTACACAGCCATGAAATGTAGTCATTAAGGATTAGCTGCTAATCTCATTCCATTTTTTGTCTAACCTTCCCCCTCTCCCCAGTAGGTGCCTTCTGAGCATTTGTGAGAATAAGGAAAGACTTGTTAATTCAACACAGTTAATTAGATAGGAAAATACTAAAATTTAACATGCGTCATTATTTTTTTTGTAAATTACTACATAATTGTTTACATATATTGATTTAATATATCATCTTGAACATATAGAACAGCATCTTATGTCCAATGACGTTAAAAGAATTATTAAAAGAACCAGGACTTGACTAGCACTACGTTTGTTTTCTGCCCGGTATCTCAAAGCCCTTCCAAAACTGTATATACTGAAGCAGCCAGTGAAAGTTTAGACACTTAAGGGGTGAAAAACAGGCCAGCTAAGCACAGAATGGGATTAATCCATCTGCAGCAGATCTTTAATTTGGCAGGGGATGGATTACATGACCTGAGTGTCTTTCTTATCCTATGCTTATGACTTTGTAATTATGGCAATTATTTTCCAATCGTGCCATTTGGGAAAGAGAATAAACACAATATGCCTGTCTCAATGAATCTGTAGGGGGATTTTACAGAAGCAGAACATAACTGCTCAAGCTGTAATTGTGTTTGCTCCCCAGGACTAACTGTGGTAAGTGTGCCATAGCATTTTTACAAACAGTGAGTGGTCGGATGTTTCTTTTCCCCCCACCTTCAGAAGCAGAGTGACTTGCAGCAATATTCTGGGTATTTTTACCAACCTCTTTTGGAATACTTTTAGTAATGAAGCTTCTATAGCTGATTGCAGCAGATGATCCCATGCAGTTAACTGACCTCTCAAATAAAGAACAGATTGTCATAGCAAAGTCAATCCCAGAGTTGTATATTTTTAACAAGTAAAAATAGGAAAGACATGTGCTTCAAAATACAAAATTAATTTTCTGCCCACAGAAGAAAAGATCATTATTGTAATGACAGATTCTACTTACCCTGAGCTTTCTTCCAAACACAGTCACTTTGCCTTTAATCTGTTCCTTCCTCAGACGCCATTCAATTGAGTTTAAACCATTTTCCATTGGTAGAGAAATATTGCATCGTCCTATGGTGGGAGTCACAGTCCCAGCCAGGACATGAGGTTCGCTGTGAAAGCTAATGCTCATGCCATTGGCATACATCACTCTCAAAGTACCATTATTACAGAGTTGGTAGCTGTTCCTCACTTGATCTACAGCAATAATGAAAAGAAAATAATTTAGCTACTCCAGTCATAAAGAAAACATATAGCTTAATTTGATTGGTTTTTTATTGCACTCCTGTTGATGTTAAATGAAGTCAGCCTGCAATTACCATTTCTGTGGTACTATGGTGGAAATTACAGATGTTACTGATTCATGTAAAGAACAGTAGTGTAACAGTGAGCCTGCAGAAAGATACTGTGTTTATTTCATTATGTTTTCCCTTTAGTCTTAATTGTGAATCAAAATGCACAGTGATACGTATTCAACCACATAATTTATTTCTAATATGAACAAAAACTCCTGAAAACTGAACTGCTGGATAAAAACCAAACCATTAAGTTCCAGGACAAAAAGAAAGAAAGAAAAAAAAAAAAGACTCTGCTGGACTCTTTATGAGTGGGAAGAAGTAAGCGCCTCTTCTTTTTCTTTCCCTTTGTTTAAAAACTTTCTCCAAGCACAGGCTTTGTACAGAATTACAATTTGGTGTTAAATCCTCAAGGTGTGAGGCTCCAGCAATGCAAGCTGGCAGCCACAGTCCTTCACTTGCCTGCCTTTCTGCCACCCTACCAGCAGTGCACGAGGCTGATGTGCACACCCGGCCTTTTGGCTGTCAGAGAAGGGTTATAAAAATAATCCCGTACTTTTATGGCCGTGTAGTTCTGCAGCTGTTTGACACAGCCAAGTCTGTTCTCAGCCCGGATGGAGCGCTACAGCATCCAACTGTCACCAAAGCATCAATATTTGTCTGACAGAAGGACAGCATTTACATAATTAATCATCTGGTATAAGAGAAATAAAGTCTTTGTGACCAGATGTGTCACGGTGTAATAGTCTATAAATGTTGACATTTATGTCAGGAGGAGACTATTGTTCGATGATGATGTTCTTATTCCAGTGACATCATACCTTAAGTAAAAAAAAAACCCTCCCTCACTAAATTCCTTTCAGTCTATCTTTGGTGACTGTTTTCCCTTCATCAGATACGATGCCTGGGAGGTGCTGGAAAGCTCTACGCAAACATTTAACCACTTTGTTGCTGATCTCTCCTGCCATACTTGGGCTGTAACGCTGTTCTCGGAAGTGCTAACTGGGGCAAAAGATCATCCACTGCCCTGATCGTTCTACCTTTTATTTAGTGGTAGTATATACATGCGGAAGATTTCATTTCTAATAGCAGGAGGCTACCTGAGCCTCTCTCCCCACGAGGATCTCTACCCAGGCAGCCAACATTCAGCAGTCAGACTGCAGCTCTGCGGCACTGAAGTCAGAACAAATTTTGCAGTGAAACAGAGAGAAATATGTGAGTGGGTAAAGTGAACCTGACCCAAGAGGTAGTGGCAGGACTAACTTACACCAGCAGATAATGACCATACATATTTGACACAAAGCATGATTGTGAAATGTCTCTTACCTGTCCTGAAGACCTGTCATTTTAGGAATGAGCTTTATGGGAGTTTTTCTTGAAAACTTTATACATTTTCCCCCACTCATAAGTGTACTAATGACACGAATCTTTTGCGAATTGCTTTCTCAAGTTGTGTTTGTGGTTAGGAGATGTGCTGAGAAGTGTGCTTTGGTACCTTGAACAACTGTATAGGAAGCCTCCACAGAGGAGAGATTTGTGATGACCGTGACATCGTCATCCCGATTAGAATTCTCAATGTCGATGGTAATAGACTTTTCCATTTCTCGATGAAGGCTAGTTACCACTCCAGTGGGACGTGTTACATTGGTCAGACGCCCTTCATGATCATAGCTAATAGAAAAGTTAGTGAGAGCAAAAAAGCATGAGGATATATGTTCATTTCAATATCCAATGTATTAATAATGCACCACATTTGTGCAAGAAACCCAGAATGAAACAGATTTTCAAGAACATCCTGGCCATACCTATTTCTCTGTTCTTGAAAGAGTCTATAATGATGAAATAATAATTTTTAGAGATACTGATCTCAACTACATGAGTGTAAATCCAGGCTAGCATCTTTTAAATTATTAAATGAATTAATTATATTATTACAGACATACAGAGTGATATTTGGCTCAATTACAATTAGTAAATTCATCTGTATTTTAATACTTGCATTTCACTCTAAGGAAGTAGATTTATGATGGATACTACAATATACAATTGCATACACTGCACATTTGCGATTGAATACTTAATGGAAGCTATTAAATATGGTCTTAAGTGACATATCAAGGAATAAACTTGCCATAAGAGAATAAAAAAGACATCAGCTTGAGAACATAATAACTTCATTTAGATCTTTCTTATCTGTGGTATTGTACTGCATTTTGGGGTCAATATTTTGGCTCATAAAGATGAATGATGAGAAGTTAAAGCACAGGATAGGTTGGAGTTGCACAAAGGGCAGCAGTCAGCACTCAGAATACACCTTAGAAGATGAATTAAGTGCTCCAGAGGCATAAAGAAAAAAAAAAAAAAAAGAAAAAAAAAAGAAAAAAGGCTCTCCATGAGTTTATTGAGTTAAATTTATTTTGAGATATAAAGCCTGCAGATGGGGGAAAGAAGGAATGCTGCCTGAAATCAAATCATACTGTTTCTCCCTTTCGTTTAGTATGCTATATTTGTGTGCATATGTATGCTAAAGAAGCCGTCCCTTGGATCTTAAGGGCAAGAAATGGGGACCTGAAACAAAATCAGTATTCAAGTCTGACACTCTGCTTGCTGCAATTCTCTACTTGTGCAAGAGTCTCTCACCCAGCCGCTACCAAAGTGCACATACTTCTAAACAGCAGAAAGGCAAGAAAAAATGTCCTGTGTAGATAAAGGGAAAAGTTTAGGTAGAGATTGAAACCAACTGGTCGTCCTTTGAACGTAGAAATCCAGGGAGCGGGAAGCCTGGAAGAGAACTGGTAAATCCATTGCACTGCCTGAGAGTAACAGAAGAGAAGAGCACATTTAGTATCACGGAGCTAGCTGAGTTCTTTGTACATCGTGGTTAGCTGTAAAGATGAAAAAAAATCGGTAGTTTCAACATGACTTTTTACAATTAAATCATTCAGAAATCTCAAAGTAGGCCACCTGAACTGTATAGCATATCTCCAAAATTAATACACAAATTGGCTCCTCAGTTACTATAAATATAAATTATGCCTTTCAAATCCATTGCAAATGGTTGTACCCATTTAACTGAATATTGGAGAGGAAGGAAACAAATCACCTGTGGAGCAACAAGCCTTACCAGAACCAATGGAAGTATTAGGCAAAGAAGGAAATCAATAAAAGAAAGCATCTTGCAATCTAAAAGGGACCAATAATATATTGTGTTCATTTAAGCAGTTCAGCACCAAATGAAGATTAAGCAGCATGATTTTTCTTAAAAAAAGTCACAAGTTTCTACTCATATATTTATAGTTATATTTTTTTTTTTTAGCATACCAACAAGATACAGGATAAAAGATAGTAAGTTGAGATAATCTATGAAAAGGGGTTTGGTTAAGTCTCTATGAAGGTCTTCACAAAAAAAAAAAAAAATTGAAAAGTACTTGTAAAATATAGATGAGGGAAGAACTTGATCCAGTCAAGCATCCATCTAGCAAGGAAAAACAAAAGTACAAAAAATGGACAATTTCAAAAAATCTCAAAGGTTAATAATGACATACACCCTAAGACTCTGTATGTGGACTACTTTGGTATGCTTGGTGATTAGCAGAGTGATGAGGAGGATACTTAGGTGTCAAATATTACAGAAGAGACAATGTTATTTAGGACAAACTAGAGAAGTCTATGAGTGGCTTCAGCATGACTATGCAGAGCTTGGTGAACATCCAGAAAAATGGTTGGTGAAATTCCCCATCAGCAAATGTATTTTAGGCAATGCAAATGAGACATTAATTTAAACTCTTCATTCACATTGCTGGGTTTTTAATTAACCCAGGAAAAATTCCTGGGGATTGCTGTGGGCTACTCACTGAAAATCTCTGTTCAAAGTGCAAGGGCAGTCTAAAAAGTAAATATGGATGAGGACATACAGAGACTGAAACAGAAAAATGAAAATATTCTAGTTCTATTTCTAGAAATCAGTGTTTTGCCCCCTGCCATGGGACGTGTTTCCCAGTGCTGGTCACAATTCTTGAAATCAGCAGTGGCAGAGATTAAAAGGGTTTATAAGCGAGTGATGGACACACTTCAAGTGATACATATGAAAGTACTCTCTATGAAGATCTGCAGACCATTTGGTTTACGAGCTAGACATATAAAAAACTCACTACTTAAACGATATATACGCCCTGCAGTACCAATGTATAAAGAAGGCATTTCTACTTTATCTATTGCATCAATAAAATCCTATTAAAAAAATACCTTAAAGGTAAAAAGTTTAAAATTAACGAAACAGAAACCCTTTATGTACTACAAAATTTAGAAATGACATATTATTGAGAGGTTCTTTTTAATTTATGTATTATGTGAGAGCAAGTGCTTAGTAGAATACAACACCCAGACATTTATCTGAATAATAAGAATAAAGCTATATAGGAATTAAATGGTTATATACCTTTCTTCTTCATGACATGGACCCGGGTCTAATGAAGTAAAAGAAGAGAATTTTGCAATGGAAAACACACTGATCGACCCAGGACTTCTTGGTATCTTCTTCAGAAGAGCCACTACATATCACAGTCACAGCATATCACATACATATCATATCACACAGCATCAGGCTAGATCAATCAGACCTGATAAGGCAATCTTTATATCTTCCAATGAGGCGGGTTCCGGATACACTGAAATTCCTGAGCTTTTGTTACTGACTTCAGTTAGAGCAAGGTTTCATCCCAAGTTTTTCTACTAATAAAATTACAAGGGCAGAGATCCTTTCTTAATCCCGGTATCTTAAGAAAACCAGCGTCTCCCTGTACCCACTACTAACTCACTAACATATTGCTAATTGTGACCAAGTCTGCCCGAGCAGGCAAAGGTTTCCCAGACCGCAGTTCCCAGGACAGCTCTGGGTAACGCCGGCCACCAGTGCCCCGGGCAGACACGAAAGCTGTTGCCCGATTCTGCCTGCAGCCTGGAGATGGTACCTGGCAGTCTGGTGGCTCTGAGGTGGCCACAGCCAGCTGGTGTCCGCTGGGCCACCGAACACAGCTCTAGCCCAACCGTGAGACACAGCTGAGCACTTGCTTGTCACGTTCTCGGATAGCTACAAATATCTGACCTGTGCATCCCTTCAGCAGGCTAGCGATAACGCACTGGAGGCTGTTCTCCCACGCCCAGTATTATGGCACCTCTATATCTTCTGCAATTTTTCTTGCTAGCGTTCCGGTCTTTGAGGTTTGAGATGTGTACTGCCCGACAGCTTGTAGGGGGGAGTAGCTAGGACAGTGCTATATACAGTACTGCAGAAAGGAGTAACAGCAGCTTTTGGCTTAACATAGAGCAGGGCAAGGTACAGATCCACATATGTTTACATATATCCCTATTTTCTCTCCCTTACAAAACCCAAGCTGATTCAAGAAGAAAACTGCAGCATTCTCTTAGGATGCTCCCAAGACCAAGTGGAATACCACTGAGGACCACTTCAAAGATCTGTGCTTCATGCCCAAAACCAAGCTTAAATTACCCCACGTTGAGTCTCCTGGTAGCTATTATGTTATTTAAGAGCCTTGCCTGTCCCTACTGCAAATGGACTGCAAGCATATACACATGCAATCTAATATAATACACATATGGAGTGTGTATATACACACACACATATAAAAATAGTTTGTGTATTCATTTCTCTGCATATACACATGCATACCTAGATATACTGCACAAATTTAATTCTGTGAGCATTTTCAGGGTACAGTTTCAGGTAAAAGAAAGGAATATACCCAATAAAATAGCATGGCACTTCAACGCCTGGTTGATATAAATGCACTAAAATACATTTTTCATAAGAACTTCAGTTCATGCAGCGTTTTACTACTTAAAAGACATTTGTTCTTTTCCAGTTCTGCTGCCATATTAACAATTTTGGGTACGGGTTATCTCTGTAAGAATGCATGAATGTAATGGCACAGAAAACTATTTTGTTGTCCTTATAAACTCTCATTGGCTATTTCTTTCATCTTCAATTTATATTAACGTATAGCTACCAAAATAAATTGCATAATGATGAGTACAGAATTTTTGCCTTGGAGCTGCTTTGAAGAACAAATAGAAACCAGAGGCCAGTATTGAGTGCTGTGGACTGTGACTGTTTAGGTTTGTAAATTTGATTTAAATAATTTGCATATTCATATTATTAAACCCCTCAACTGTGGGGGTACATGAGAGGAGAAAGCATATTAAGGAGTTACTGTAAGTCAGCTGCTTAGGATCAGCCTAAAGGGGATGCCTCTATTTCCCTGGTATTTTGTAGTGAGTATCTCCAGTGCATAGCGCTAACTTCTAGTCTTCACATAGGGTTTTCCATGCACATATAGAGACACATATCTTCTTTTAACATCTTTGTGAATGGCATTTTATGGCTTTTTTTTTTAACCTAGATAACAGTCACCATGTATAGTTTATTTTATGCAGGCACTATAAAGTATTTGCATTTTTAATGCAAAAAATGTCTATACTATCCTCTCATCTATGGGCTCTATGCTTATGAGAATGTATGCACAAATCTGGGAGAAAGCAAATTATTTCAGCTGCCTCACCAAAGTTACTATTCATCTAAGACTAGATGTACTGTACAACTATCAGGTTGTACTATTTAGACCTAAATATGGTACTTAACTTCCACTGACCTGAGGCAAGGGTTGCACATCTTCTCTTATTTGATCTTGGAAAAAAAATCTAGTCGACATGTCAGCACTATCTACAAATTAAATTATATTTTCAGACGCATCTCAGTAAGACATCAAAGCATCTGCCTTCTACATTTACTTAGGAATCATCGTACAATTTTTCTAATAAATCATGCTAACTTAGTACTTCATGTGATTCTCAGCCACGGTTATACCAGTTTTGTAACTTGTAACTATATGACCTTTTTTAATGCTTCATTGATTTTCATGTAGAGTTTTAAGTTACTTTGCTATTTAATTTTCTACAATTAATTACTGGTGTTTTGAGAAATAACTAGTTTATATGACTTCTGATCTGAAACCTGAGCTAAGTAGTGAGGAAAAAACCAACAACAAAAACCTACTTAGAAGGGCATCCACATCTCATCAGCAATAAGGTGAGATTTTCCCACCGTAGTACAGTGAGCTTTTACCTGATCTTGTAATCAGCAGGTAATAACTTCATGTTTTCACGTAACCGGATTATTTCTGTAACTAATGTGTGGTAAAGAAATACTCTTTGCAAAATATTAAGGAGAAGAAACTCCTCATCTCTACCCACAGTGTTTCAATTTCCAGGGCCACATCAGAAGGGGACCACGAGAGGGCACTGCTTTCCTTTTTATGGCAACGAAACACAGTGGACAAAATACTGATGTGCAATGCTGATTTAGATATATACTGAGCAGACTGGACACAGTTCTTTTTATTCCTGCATTACTTATGTTTTCTCTAAAAAGAACGAAATTGGTGGCCAAGATGAATGCATTAATAAACTAAAATAGGTGTGCATCATTGTTGGTCTGTATCCTTAAAAATAAGCCTACAATTGAAAATTAAATATAAAGCCCTATTCATCCTTTCTACCCACTAATTTGAGAAACGGTATTTAGTAATCATCAATTAACTATTAACTATTTCAAACAAAATATATGGCATCAGACTTGCCACACATACATATTTTCAATATATCATTTAGCTTCTATTTTTAAAATTGTTTTGATCAATAAATGGCAATAAGACTACTAAGAATAGGATAACTATTAATAAAAAATCTGACTAGTTTTTCTAGATTTTTAATATACTTTAGAACTTCATCTCTGATGAATTTCATTTAAAGAGGAAGTTCTGCCTTCCTAATCTATATGCTCATGAGCACCAGTGTGCTTTTGGGTTATCTACAAATTATGGAAGTTACACCAGGGGTCTGACAGATAGCTGGGGATCTAATTTCCTCACTTGTCTCAAGAATGAACAATCAGTGAAGTTAATCAACATTTTAACAACCAAGAGTAATATATGAGTCTGAACAGAAAGATACATAATTTGAGTTCCAAAAGAAACTGCAGCATTAGGGTTCCTAGAGAGAGGCAGCTCAATAGGAGCCGTAGATTGCTGGGGGCTGGGCTGCATGTGAGTTATCTGCAGCCTTGCTGACAACTAAGAGCAGGGGCCCAATCTGGTAAATCAAACATGGGTTTCTGAATGTGGTACACAGTCCTTCGTGCTGGAGGTGGGTGAGCTTCCCCACTGGCCTCACACTGCAGGCAGGAATTTAGGTGGTTCGGTACCCACCTAAAGGACCCGGCAAAACTGGTGAAATCAAGAAGCCACTTAATCATTTCCAGTATCATACTAGAGTGAGATATAACAGCCTTATTCGGTATCAGTGAAAAGCCTACAACAGATTTCAGTAGGGTCACTTTAGGGCCTACGCACTACCGTGTGAAAAATAAATGTATGCTTAATATATCCAAAAACATTCTTACTCATAAAATGTTGTCCATCCTGTTTCATCACTCTTCGTTGCTAAGAGACCACTGTTTCCGTTATATGTCATTAATCCGAGCTCCAGGGTTTGTGTTGAGACTAGCTTGAGTCCACCATTAGTGCCAACAGCCAGCGTGACAATCTGATTATCCGGCATCAGTAAATGGCGGGGCATCCCACTGGCATCCCGACGGACCTTCAAAGAGTTGCCATTGTTGTCCATCACCTCCGTGACATCATTATCGCTGCTATAGGTGAAATTGTACAAGTACTCCCCGGTAACGAGGCTGAGAGTGTACTGGTGAATCCCATCAGCATTGAAGACATACAGCTCCTGTTCTCCTGGAGATGCAGCTTCATATTGGTTAAGAGAATTAAGAATGGGCCTGTTTTTACTGACAGCCCTAATGCGGATATTTCCAAGATCAGCTATGTAGATGGTACCATCTGGGGCCACAGCTAAGGAAGATGGTGAATTTAAGATGGCATCAGTGGCATACCCATCATCCCCAGAATAGCAATTACAGTTGACATCATTTTTGCAATCACAGTCTGAAGCTGCCCCTGCAAGAAGGCATATTTCTCCATTGGTAGTTACCTGGCGTAGCCGATTAATTTTTTTTTCATCTGTCTCACTGATGTAAAGAACTCCTGTGTGTGAGATGGCAATGGCACTGGCTGATTCAAGTGCAGAATGAATAGCCAGTTTGCTAAGAGAGTAGTCTATACCAGGAACCTGGCAGTGCATGGGGCGTCCAGCAATAATGCTAACTTGATGATTTTCTGTGATCCGTAAAATAACATTGTTCTCTAGGACATAAAGTGAGTTGTCCATGGGATTGACAGCGAGATCAGTAGGCCACTCCAGCCGTACCTATGAGTTGCACAAATTATTACTGTAAAACTCATAACTGAAAAGTACACTTCTAGTGTTTAAAATTCCATGTGTAACAACAGCAAATTAGTGAGGGGTTTATCAGCGTAAATCACGAAACCAAGTCATGAACGGCAACTATTTCAAACAATGATTTTGTTTTTTGGAAACATTAAAGCTATGTGCAGTGGTAACTTTGGCTAATTGTGTTTCTGTGCAAAGAACGAATGCTACATTGTGGAAGCTCTACAATAATTACAGAAAAACAGGCAATTAAGACAATAACTCCCATTATCTCAACGTTATTTCTCTATAGTTGCATAAATAACCTGTGTTAGCCACAGTAAAAGGATGGTTCACTCATTTCAGTAATGAATCAAATATGCTATCATCTTATGCTGCATAATGTATTTCTTAAGTGGCCAGGCAGTCATCCAAAATAGATGCCCATCTCTTCTAAGGCAGAGAAGAAAATAAATGCAGTAAGAGTCTACCTGGGTGACATCCATGCTCGAATCACAGCTGAGAGGTCGAACAGCAGTTAGGTCGTTGGAGCCCAGCAGGGTTGATATAATTCCATTCTGATCCACTTTCCTAATCATAGTGGCATCAACGAAATACATAAGTCCATACTTATCCACTGCAATTCCTGCAAATATAAAACCAGGCATCAGTGAAGCAGTGAGGCTCCTAGCGTCAAGGCAGGCTTCATCTTATTCACAAGTTTACAAGATGGTGACGTTTGTTCACTTCCCTTGCTCTATCCTCCCCTTCCAGCCTGAGCACAGGTCCTGGAACCCTCCAAGTACCTGGACTTCTGCTGAATAAATGGCATCAAGCAGGTTTATCCTTTGGGGCTTTAAAGGAAAGAAAACCACAGAAATCCCCCAAACATGCCAAAAAGCCAGCAGAATGCATCAGCTTATTTGCAAATCCAAACTCTGTATGCCATGTTACATAACCCAATTTAAAAAAAATATTTAGCTCCTAAGTTTTAATCTCAGAAATTTGAGGTGTTGCTTTCTTTATCTGAAGGATCTAACGAGGATGAAGAATTTTTAGAAATCTTTTAAAATTGCTTTAAAAATTTTGAAAAATTAAGAGGACATTATATTCTTTCAGGATGTTTTTTAATTTGTTGACCTGTTGCAGTAAGGAATACGGGAAGAACATCTGGTGTTTCCAGATGAAGACACAGGGGTTTCCACCCTAGAAAAAAACGAAAGGTTCAATGCCTGTCGCATTGGGAGTCCTTGGAGAGGAAAGGCACAGAACGAAAGGGTCCTCCTTTGGAGGAACAGAAGGATGCTGCTGCCTGTTGTGAAGGAGGGCAGACTTGTTCTCACTTGCCTTCCCTGCTTTGATTTGGCGCATTGCCTTGCCTGTTTCTTGGGCTGAAAATAAAATATTGATCTAAAAATTTTGTCCTGAAATGGTTGCAGTGCTCATCCTATTGGGCAGTGAGAGAAGTTACAGCTTTATCTTCTCAACTTCTGTGTAGAGGCTTAACTTAAAACATGCAAGCAGCTCCGTCCTGTTAATATACTCTGTATGTATTAACAATCACCTATACAAAGAAACAGGACCTTTCATTTTTATTCACTTTTATGATTATCTAGTTATTTTCAACCACTGAAATAAAAGCCAAAGATGTTTGAAACACCTGGCAATACACCTGATTAATCCATCCTTAGAATTAAGATGAAAGAATGGAAAAAAAAAAAAATCTTAAAAAGAAACACATCCCCAAATCTCTACATCCTCTTGAAAAGTTTGTTAAAAATTAGAAACTGGAGAGGGCAAAAATCCTTTTATTTTTCCTCTGCCTCTGAAGAAGGGGATACATAGAATAAAAACTCGGGAAAAAGCTACAGCAGGCATTTTTTCTCCCCTAAGACTGTATCTCAAACAGTAATTTGTTTCCCAGTTTACATGCTTGCTTCTTCGAGTGAGTGGTACCCTGCTAATTTGTGTTCTGTTCTCCTTTTGCAGCATTCAGTGTTGGGGTAATAAAGTTTGCTTTAACTAAACAAAGCACGAACACTTGCCAATCCATTGTAATTAAAGCCCAGAATAAAAATTACGAAGCAAGGAGTGATTTAATTGCCAGATAATTATTTTCACATCCAGCCTAGTCTCACGCAGTCATTTTCTCCAGCTTCTTTTCCTGCTTTACCTCGAGGGCTCATTAGGGTTGCGTCCACCGCCTTCCCTCCATCCCCACATCTGGCTTCGTCAAAGGGCAGGCATTGCTCTCCAGTCCCTGCTACCACTTCAGAGTTACCAGCTAGATCTTTCGTGCCAATGAGCGACTTGACTTTGTATATCCGTCGACTATTGGTGTCCGATACGTACAGTGAGCCTGAAACAGGGTCCACGGCCAGATAGTATTTATGAGCGGGATTGTTGCTTTAGAAAAAAAGAAAGCATAAAACAGAAACGGCTGAGCAGTCTAGAAACTTCGCAAACTTTCAGAGCTTGGATACTCATCAGGCACAGATTGATCTGGAAAGAAAGTCTGACACCTTCATACAGAGGTGGGGTCTGAAGGACTACCATCTGAGGACCTAACTTGATTAGGGCCTGGTCGGTGTTTCAGAAAGATGGTCATTTTAAATCTCATTCATCCTGCTACACCAAACCTTGCACAGCAGAGACCAATAAGCCACAGTGCACAGGAAATTTTCCTCTTGATCTCTTTAGCCCTTTAGATCTGCTCCAGGTCAATTCCCTTTGGCTTATCTCTACCTGTTGCCCTCCCTCCCCACCACCTTGTTTAACTTCCCTTGAAAGCAGAAGTCATAGGAGTAAGATCAAAGAATCAGCTTCTGAGTTACTTATATTATGCCACAAGATTTGTGAGGTCTTGTATAAATAGGAGGCAAAGGCATAACAAATTTATTCCTAAAGCAAATTTGTTCTCATTCATTCTTCTTAAGAATCTCATTTATGGCAGGTGAAGTTGGTTATATGACTAAAACCAGAGACCCCAAGTGTCCGACTTTAACTCCAAACCTTCTGTTATTGAAAAACTGGTCCTCAGTTTGTGATTAGAATGGGTGCTCATATGGAAAGCTACTTCTCTTCTGAAATACATGTTTTTTGACAGCTTGTCACATTTTGGAACTACTTTACCAAATCATCTGCAAATTGAGAAATGTCAATCTTTGCGATATATATACATTCACACACATAGAACTGCAGTGCGGAAATATTTTCAAGATCTTGACTGGCTAGTTTAACTCAATTTAGTTGGATTTTAAGCATGATGTGAATTTTACAGCCTTTGGAGCCTATAGGTGAGTGTAAAAAGGTCAATGGTGGTTTCAAAGCATAGACGACAAATGAAGACAGGAAGAAAAAAAATGAAGGTTACTTACCAGTAACCAGAGATATTTGCCTCCAAATATCCACACTCCTAGTTTCATGTGGCAAAAGTGCCCAACTCTAAGAGTGTGGATACACAGAGGTAAGTTATGATGGACATAAGACACTTCTTGATCAGACTTGCTGAAACTATAATAAGGTCACTTTCGGCAGATGGATTAACGGCAGCAACAAAGACAACTGCGTTCATGTGGTCACGACCAGATTTGGAGGAATGAGGAGGCCGCAAAATACCACAATACAGTTATCTTCCTCTATGCCAGTCTTTGACATGCCAAGATTTTAGGTCAATAACAGTTTGTTCTAAAACTGTAGAAAGTAGGAAGGAGATTGGTTTGATCAAAATTCAGTAGGCAGAGGTAATACCATCTGCTGAAGTCTAGGAGTGTAGAAATTACAGATGAAAAAATACTATAAACAAAAAATACTTGGCAGGTTTATTTCATGCATGGATCTCAAAGTACTTTAAAAAGATGGGTATTACACCCATTTTACAGAGGAGGAAACTGAGGCACAGAGAGGTTAAGTGGTGGAGACAAAGTTATGCAGGGAGGCTAGTGACATGCTTGAGATTAAAACACAATCTTTTTATTCCCTAAGTTCCTCTCCTTATCTTCAGCAGCAGACTGCACCTCTTCACTAGACCCTTATCACATTCCTTCTCATCCCTCCAAAACAAAGCTCAGTCTTCTTTGCTGCATACAAAAATACTTCTTTCCACTTACAAGATTTCTCCAGTCTCTTGAGTATCTGAGCCATATAAGAACCCGCACATTTGTCATGGTTTTGAAATTCTGCTCTCTTCTTCCACCATGCTTGCCCTTACACTGAAGAACAAACTTTGCTGTGACACTAGTGTTGTGCCATACTTCACAAATACACCCAAACTTCGCTCAAGGCTTTGCAACAGCAGCAGACGAGCCACCAACCGAGTGCTGCAGCTGCAGGCTTACCGATGATGCCTCTCCGCTGGGCTCCGGCCCGGCGTGCCTTTTGCCTGGCCCTTCTAAAACGTGTGGCACCCCACCCCGGCCGAGCGGGGAGACCTGCGGCAGGTACAAAGTGGAGCTGGGCACGGCCATAGCTGCCTGCTGCTGGAGGCAGGGGCCTTGCATGGTCTCAGTGGTGGGAGCTGCTCCCAACAGAGAGAGAGCAGCAGCCAGAGAGAGCAGCGCCTGCTCTGTGAGACTGGAAGGGTCTCTCTCCTCTTTTCAGACGTGATTTTGCCAGCCTGTGCCTGCCTTCCTGAGTGAGCACACCCCTGCTTCCCTTCTGCCCACAGCTAGCCTCAGGTGTGTCCCACTGCTACCGGGATGGAGTAAGGGATGAGTCAGGGTAAAGAGCAATGGCAGAACGTGGGCTTATTTCCCTCTCCTCTCCTGCAGTCACTGGTGTGTCAATGGAGCCCACCCTGCCTTTCTCCTCTGGGATCTCCCTCAGGGTGGTTTTGCTGGGGAGTCAGTCATGAGCCTTTGTTCCAGATCAGAAAGCAACTCACTGGATCTGCAGACCTAGTGCACACCCC
This sequence comes from Pandion haliaetus, assembly GCA_013401275.1. Lineage (NCBI taxonomy): Eukaryota > Metazoa > Chordata > Aves > Accipitriformes > Pandionidae > Pandion > Pandion haliaetus. The sequence goes on along the minus strand of VYZV01011367.1, from coordinate 8,810 downwards.
TTTGCTCTTTCCTGAGCTCTGGAAGGGAACAGATAGTGGAAGACTCTCCATGTAAAATATTTGAGGGACTTTGGCAGAAAATGACTGGTGAAAGGTGACATGCACTCACTGTGTCCCCAAAGAAACTAAACTATGAGATTATTACCTCAAACAGGGATGTATTTTATAAACGAGCAGTAAATATTTCTCAAAATGGCATCTGAGCAATTAAAGACCTCTGCCTCTCTTTTCTTCATGCCACTATAATCTTTTATTTGAATTATAGGAAGCCAAGGAATGTACCTTCTTTTAAAAGATTTTCCATAACATTCAGCGTTGCTCAGAGTCCTCTGCCAATAATGTCTCTACCTCTAGCCCTCCCCGATGAATGCAGCAGTTATCACTGTGTGGTAATTTAGCCAAAAAGAGAAGCTGCCCAGAGCAAATTTCTAAGCACCTGAAAAATTAACTAAACTTAGTTAATGCAAATGAGGAGCCTCCAGCATCACCGGTAATTATTAGCAAATTGTGAATGAATTAAACCAGATAAGAAAATTTACTGGAGTTACACTTGCTATACCAAAATATATTGTAAAGGGGAAATGATACTGTTTAGTCCAGACCATCTTCTGCATCTAACTTGCATTACAGAAATGGAAAGTATGGTTTTAAAAGGGTGATGCACAGGACACTGTAGAATAGTTTACAACAGCTTTTCTTGTTCTTGCCCTTGAAATTCTCCAGGGTGAACATCCTCCCCGTCCCAGGTGTGGCATGGAAGAAGATACAAGCATTTCCTATGCTGCTGCCATCCAGAAGGCCTAGTGCTCAGGTGAGATGATGAAAAATCTTTTCTGCTAATGTCCAGAAAGGTTATGCCTCCCTCATGAATCTTACTGTGACTGCATCTCGTGGCTGCATACAACCAGCCCCACAGGTTGACTGACTGTTAAATGTATTTGATGAAAGAAAATAGCAACTAAATTATGAAAGAGGACAGAGGGTTCAGAAAATCATTAATGACCAGAAAATGAGTTTTTGACCTATCTGCAGTCATTAGTGCTTTTGTGAACCTTTCTGGCATTTGTAAAACTGCTCTTGCAGTTTACCTCAACCATTTAGACCAATTATAGACAGCAGGGAGAAGTGTTTATATAGAAGTTAGCTTGGGGTTCATTATACTTGCATTCTACTAGAAATTTCTAATTACTGTCAAAACTTATTTGGTTGCTTTTTGACTGCATTTCATAATTGCTAATGCTTATCATATTCATAACACACAATTAGCACATAAAAATGTTTCTATATATGGTACATGAAGAACATAACATTACACAAGAAGCACAACACAAAAGGCAAACACAATGAAGCAAACAAACCATATCAAATTATATGGGAAAGAGCTCGTGTCTTACCTATGTTTAAACTCTTTATTTCTTTATAGAAAGGGAACAGAAGAAAAAAGAACAAACAGTTAGCTGAAGAATAGATGGTAAAGCAAACATAGTATTTGTTTTATTTTACAAAAGGACACAGGAGAAGATACCTCTTTTCAGCACTAGCCTTAGCTTCTTTTACGGATGAAGAGC
>VYZV01011361.1:7458-18030 GCA_013401275.1 Pandion haliaetus | reverse complement strand
TTACATTATGCCTATAAACCTCAGGCATTGTGCACTTTTCTAAATTATTCACACATAATCACTCCAGGGGATTACACTTTAGGATGATGGGAGGATGCCTAAAATCAGACAGCCATGAAGTACCTTTATTCTTCAGTGTGTTCTTGGAATACATTAATCTTGAAGCTTAAAATGCACAGTGATGAGTTTACCTATTTGGAAAAGATGATGATGATTGCAGCTCTGCCAGATAACAAGTTAATTGCTGTATTTAACTTAGTTATTGGGAATGAAAGGTAGGCTTTTTTTTTTTTTTTTCCAAAAGGATACTTCTAATGACAATTCTTTCTTATATGTGGCATGGCTAGTCATTTGCAGTGGATAGGGTTGCTTCTCAAAAGTCTTGCTGTCAGAAATAACAAGTATGTTAAATTGGATATCTTGAACTGGTAATAGAAGATTACTGTTATTAATAAAACTATTTGCTTTGTGAAAAATGTAGTTTGCCTAAGGAATTTTTAAGGTATAAAACTAGCAAAGGTGATGGTGCATCTTCTTTTCCTACTCAGCTTGAATTTTTTCCTGTTGTGAATAGAATATAGAATAATATTGGGTACAGAGACAAATTTTGGAAATTCATAACATGTAATGAAACATCCTCATATAACCATTCATGTCTTACATGGACATTTTAATAAATTAACAGCTGTGAATAATGCATAGAATAGAAGTAGGATATACTTGTCAGCCTGACCAGGGCATCTTGGTAGAAAGTGTTCAGCATGGTGAACTCTGGATCAATAACATTGGAGAATATTCTTCATTTTTAAAGATGAAGTGGAATTTATTTTGATGACAGCTGACTTCAACATATGTATCTGCTGCAGAACCTCACTTTAAAAGTAAATGAAAATATCCTGCAGAAACTATTGCAACCGTAGACAATTTTGAGGTCAAAATGCAGTGTTTTCAAGCATATATATTAGCTCATCAGAGACTTGTAAATGTTAACTTAGCTGTGACTGCTCCTGTTTTCTTTTGTAAAATGAAATGGATAAAATGTTAGGTTTTTTTCTTAAATGTAAAGAGATTTCAAACCAATCATGGTGCTTTCACATTTAAATAGTTTTTTATTTCTATATTTGATGTAAAATATTTTTTTCCTATAGGAAATAAATTTGTCTTAAGAAAGAAACACAAGAAAGAAAGCTCTCGCGTTATTCCCACGCAGAATTTTAAAGGTAGTTAGAAAGATCCCCAGACTAAGCAATCTTAGTTCTATGGATCCTGTTTGCATACAGATAATCAAATATAACTACTGGGAGTGTGTCTAAGTTTGAACAAGATTGAACAACAGAATGTTTGAGACCAAAGCAGCAATTCAGACTAGAATGAGAGCTAGACACTGGAGAATGGACCCACTGAAGAAGCCCCATAAGCAATGTGAAAGTGTTTAAAAATGCTCCCATTTTACAAGAGAACATGCTCCAAAAGTATGAAAACCTATCCACATTCAGAACTTTTTGGAAGTGAGGATTCATTCATGTTTTTAAAGTAATGATACATAAAGGTCTGTGTATGAAATTTTTTTGTTTTTTTGTAAATAGAGGTGCCACAAAACAATGCCATTTGAGCTTGAGACACTTAGAGCAAATGTTAGTTTTGCATATATTGGAGCAAGACTTAGGCTAGGAAAATGGGGCTGTGTGTACTGAAACCTTCCAAATGGCATACCAGTGCTTGAAAGACAGGGAAAAATTTCCTCTGTGCTTTTTAGTTTGTTTTAAACATACAAAGTTGAAAAGAAAATGTTGTTACTAGAGTAAAAGTAATTAATCTGTTCTAAGTAGTTAAAAATAGCTCTTGATAAAATCTCCATGAGAAAGAAGATTTAGGATTAAAGGAAATTGTTAATTAGATTAAACCTTTTTGTCCTGATGTGGTTCATGAGTGTAATCAATCTTCCTCTAAGACTTATGTAAAAGAACATTTTATCTGGGTGAACTGTGCAAATTATCCAGGAAGTTACTGAGTGAGGTTATATAAATATTTTTATTCCTAAACTTGTACATGAGTGATGAGTATGGTTGTGGATGTTATGGCTCTCACAAAAGGAGAAAAACAAACCAACCCTTGAGGTCTTTAACTCCAGATGCTGCATCCCTACAAAAGTTTTGTTAGTGTTTCATAGTGTTTTACAGTCAAGTTTCACCACTTCCCTGGGAAATCTTGTATAAGCAAGAAAAGGAAACCTGGTTCATGTTCTTTGAAGTCATAATCTGAGGGGAAAAAAAAATCAAGGTGGAGCAGGTTTTTTGTGGAACAGAATTCAAGCAATAGCACAACTTAGAGCTTGTAGGATGTTTCTAATACCCTATGTCAAATTGTGTTAAACAGGACTTTTGCCACTGACCTTTCAGAAGGTGAGACAGGGCAGCATAAAATAAATTTATGTAGATAAGAATTATATTGCATGACAAATTACTAACGTGTCTTCTTATGATTCTTGCTAATAATATATAATTTTCAAAAATAAACTTTTCCTTCTTTGATTAGTTTGTGTCAGTCTTCTTTCTCCTTCCACCACTGCAGTCCAGTACTGGTTTTGCCCTTTTTCCACACTGTGAATATGACCACATCTGCCAAGTTGCATATCTTCATTAGGCTTTTCTATTAGATATCACAACAGATTAGAGATGATCAATTGTATGAAAAGACAGCAAAGCTTACTGTACATGTAAGATTTTAAAAAAAAAAAACAAAAACAAACCAAACAAGAAAATATGCCAGTGCGTGCATGCTCATCTATTTAAATTCAGATTTAAAATGAATATATCCATTAGACAATCAAATAATAATAAAAATAAGACAACTAATTGAAAGCTCATTACAGACAAAAGTTTTGAGTTATATTTATACACACAGTAAATTAATTTTACAACTTTTTTTTTTTTTTGTTAAATCTGACCACATCAGTTACTTTCTATGTCTGAAAAAGGGCCCAGGCTCCATACTTGTAAATACTCTTGCATGAAGTCCAGTGTCATGCCACATACTGGGGATTTTATTTCATATTTACTTAACCAAAATGGGAAAAGTTCTGATCAGAGTCTGTGTAATTTCTGATGGTCATGTCAAACAAGACACAAATCAATGAAATCGGGTTTTGTTTGTTACAGCACTTGCAGAACTATTTGCAAAAGTCAACTTAGCTGTGAATTTTAAAAAGGTACTGTGTTGCCAGCTGCTGTAATTCAGCAGGGCTGGCTAAATATTAACAAAAGTGTGACTTGTTGCAAAGGTAAACATTAGTAGGTCATTGATGCACCTGTGTAATTTTAGGAAGATACTGTAAAATTATAGCTAGAGTAAAATGTAACTGAAGCAAATACCAGAGGGATTAAGAGGGGAACAAAGCAATAATCGTATGTTGAAATTCTTGCAACCTCTGGGAAAATGTTTTGAGAGGATTTCAGTGAAAGTACAAGGCATAGAAAACAAGCTAAATAAATAAATAAATAGTCCTAAAATGAAACAAGTGTTACATCTAGTCTGTGTCTGTTTTTATATGCTTGCTTGTTTGTTTTGGAAGGTACGTTAATTATGAACTATGAATAATATTTTACATGAATTTTCATAAGCAGCACAACTTTCTGTTCGTAGTCTTATAACCCTCTTGCAAAACACTTAAAACACATATATTATTCCAGGAGGAAGGAAAAGCTTCTGGTTTTAATCAGTGTTGATGAATACCAACAAAATGTGTCATTATCATGGTAACAATAGAGAGGCTAGTAAGTTAAGAATATATTTGCAGAATGATAAATATTTTCCCAGGAGATTTTAGTCTTCATATTGAGTTTTTGTATTTTTTTTTGGTCATCTACAGAATGAAACTTGTTTTCAAACAAGACTGTCTCAATTCTTCTGGTGACAACTTTTGATGGAACACAGAAGCAAAAGGTTAGTCTTATCAGAGACCATAATTTTCCAAGAATTTCAGCTAAAAGGTAAAGTAATATGAAAGTTGTTTTATACAGGATCTTTCTTTAAATCATCATGTTTAGCAACAGTCCATTAAAAATACTACTTCAAAAACAGCATAAAAATTGTGCCTCCAGAAGTAACTGAGTCTACTTAGATTATCAAAATACAGTTTTTGTCAAGTTTTGCTGACAGAGTATATGGAAATAATTTAAAAATAAATTGTTCAATGCACTTGGGTGAGTACCAGTTGCTGACTATCAGCAAATGTTGCAGGGTGTTACAATTTGTTATAAATTTGGCCCATTCTGTAAGTGACTGTCATATATCAGGTTATAATGAAACCTGCTGGTAGAGTGCTGGAGACATCAATATTAGATTTAAAATTGACTTGTGGAAAACACATGAATTCTCAGATCCAATTGATCAGGGTCTCATACTGTCACTACCCTTTTGGCACCATGATGCATGTGGTTTTGGTGGAAGTGTATCATCAGTCAGCTTTAAATGGCTTTTGCTGCAGCTTCCTTTTTTTTTTTTTTTTTTTTTAATTATTTTTCATAAATACTCCAGCTTTGAATTTTCTCAAAGAAAGGATTTGCTTAAGTGGGTAAGAAAAGGTGATAGGAAACAACAAAATGTAGCCAATATTTCTTCCACTCTTTTTGTAATTGTGGCTTATGAAAGGCTTATTCCTTTAAATTGTTTATATTTACTACCCCTTAGAGTGCATGGCCAATGGTCCTATGAGGTGGCTGTGCCTAAGAACAGATGAACTGTTCCAGATTGTATTAAAGGTCCTTCAAGCCCAATATTCTGTTTCTAGTGGTGGACAATTCCTGAAGTATAAGAATCAGGATTTAGACACGTTGATTCACACTTTTGGCACAGGTATATATTTAAAGATTTCACTGACTAGTTTACAAGACAGTACCTATGAGCAGTTCATCTTGCATATGAATACATTACCATTTGATGGTAATATGCAACAGTCTTGGATCAAAGGCACCCTGAAAACAGCAGTGTGGTGGGTTGATCCTGGCTGAGTGCCAGGTGCCCACCAAAGCCGCTCTATCACTTCCCCTCCTTAACTGGACAAGGGAGAGAAAATATAACAAAGGGCTCCCGGGTCGAGATAAGGACAGGGAGAGATCACTCAACCAATTACTGTCACGGGCAAAACAGACTCGACTTGGGGAAAAATGAACTTAATTTATTGCCAATCAACCAGAGTAGGGTAATGAGAAATAAGACCAGATCTGAAAACACCTTCCCTCCACCCCTCCCTTCTTCCTGGGCACAGCTTCACTCCCGGATTCTCTACCTACCCTCCCCGCCCAGCAGCACAGGGGGATGGGGAATGGGGAAAGTTCGTCACACTTTTCTGCCGCTTCATCCTCCTCAGGGGCAGGACTCATCACACTCATCCCCTGCTCCAGTGTGGGGTCCCTTCCACGGAGGACAGTTCTCCACAAACTTCTCCAACGTGGGTCCATCCCACAGGCTGCTGTTCTTCACAAACTGCTCCAGCATGCATCCCTTCCATGGCATGCAGTCCTTCAGGGCAAACTGCGCCAGCATGGAATCCTCCACGGGGTCACAAGTCCTGCCAGAAAACCTGCTCCGTAGGCTACTCTCCCGACAGATCTGCAGGTCCTGCCGGGAGCCTGCTCCAGCATGGGCTTCCCACGGGGTCACAGACTCCTTCAGGTGTCCACCTGCTCCAGCATGGGGTCCTCCCGGGCTGCAGGTGAGCATCTGCTCCACTGTGGACCTCCATGGCCTGCAGGGGGACAGCCTGCCTCACCACGGTCTTCCCCACAGGCTGCAGGGGAATCTCTGCTCCGGTGCCTGGAGCACCTCCTCCCCCTCCTTCTTCACTGACCTGGGTGTCTGCAGGGTTGTTCCTCTTACATGTTCTCACTCCTCTCTCCGGCTGCTGTTTCTGTGTCCCTGCAACTTTTTTTTCCTTCTTAAATGTGTTATCCCAGAGGCGCTACCACTATTGCTGATGGGCTCGGCCTTGGCCAGCAGTGGGTCTATCTCAGAGCCAGCTGGTATTGGCTCTATCAGACATAGGGGAAGCTTCTAGTAGCTTCTCATCAGAAGCCACCCCTGTAAACGCCCCACTCTACCACAACCTTGCCACACAAACCCAATACAAGCAGGTAACACATTCTGTACCTTATTCAATCTGCAGCATAGGTATTTATGACACATCGTTTGATGACTGCCGCAATCTGAACAAAAGCAGTAAAAAGTTATTCTAGGATAAAGGTTTTAACTGTCCATGTAATATTACATTAGTTTTCAGGCTACTGGAAAGCTCTCTTTTGCAAAATGTTTTTTGTTTTTTTGTTGTTGTTGTTTTTTTTTTTAATATATATACATATGCAAAGTTATACAAAGTGCTTTTAGTTTTCTCTTTGTATTTTCTTGGAAAGTTCACTGACGTTTGATGGAAAGTGTGTATACACATTTAGCTATGGATTTATTTACTGATCAATGTAGAGGCAGCATCAGAAGGTTATGTTTTAAGTCATGCTTCAAAATGATATTCTCTTTTCTCTCAATGAAGTAAATAGATTTTATTACTGATTTTAATGAAATATGACAATGTTGAGAGTTCTGAAAACAACCATATATGTGTATATCTCTATACATACACATATATAGATGCACATACATATACTTTTATTTCTCTGTGGGGCAAAATCCTGTATTTCAAATAGTTATGAGTGTCCTCATCAAGTGATAGTATATTGAAGGTTTCTGAAGGGTCCTTATGTGTCTTATCCTCTTCTGGTTGCTTAACTTTGCTGAAAATGTCAATTTGAAATGGAAGCTTATGTATTCTTTGTGGAAATCAACTATTTCTAATACAGCAATGCTTAGAATCATAAACCACACACTTCATACCACACTGATTTATAATGATACCTAACCATAGTTACCTCTAACCTAAAGAATACATATGGTTCTGAAGCTGATTTTAGCATTGTTTCTTTCAAGAAACAGGTCAAGACCAAGATTTTCAAAAGACTAGTAAGATTTCAAGTGGCTTGTTTTTACTGATTATTTTTAAGAGCTTAAATGACATTAAACTAATTTATATGTCTTTTTCAAAATCTTGCTTCACTATCTGATTATGAAAAGTGAGGGGAAAAAAGTTGTGGTGGTAGTTGTACCTGGTGTTTGTATCTTTGGGGAGCAATTTATCCTGTTTTCGATGTCAAAGAGTAAGGAATACAAAAGCTCTCAAATCTAGCAGTTTTTAATGATACAGAGGGTGGAATGTAAGATTAGAGGTGAGAAGAGATGTGGGATCATAGAAGTCTTGAGATCTTTAACATGCTTATAATTTGGAGAAGGGTAAGACCTTTATGGATGGTCATGTGAGCAGGAGGGAGGATCCTTTGTAAGCTTAGTTTGTGTTCCAAACTGAATTCTTTGTAACAATACTCTATTTTCTTCCTTTCCTTCTCCCACACTTCAAAGTCTTGCTTGCATCAGGGATACCCTTCATATGCTTAAACACCCAACCTTCTAGTTGGTGTGTTAAGGTTGTATGTATGAGGTTGTATGTTGATGCATGTGAGGAGAGATGAAGAGGTTTCATGCATAGCTTCATAAATCCAAGAACAGAGAGTATGTGTGGGAATTATCTAACTTTGTGCATCTAACACTTAGATATCTACAGCTGACTAGTCACCTACTTTTTTTTTTTTTTTTTTTTTTTTTTGTCAGTGAAAAGGAGCTGGCACTGCTATCCACTTCTGCTTACATCCTACAGTAAATATCTTAAGTAGACCAAAAGTACCATGTCTTGAAAGTGTCTGCTTTTCTCTACTGGCTTTAAAAGGGAACCAGTACCTCAGCCCAGATGGAGACGTCTCTACAAAGATGCCTGAAGATGGGTGAGATAAATTCCATTCATTGGGCATTAACAAATTGTACAGGCTCCTGTCCAAGTAATTTGCCAGTCCATCCAGTGTGGGATTGTCTCTTACTGCAGGCAGAAATCTTACTTCAGTGCTTATAAGTGTATTTTAGCTACCTGTGCTGCATCCCCTTTCAGGTTGCAGGACATCCCTGAACTGGTGTATATACACAACCCTATTTGGCATTAATAAAATAAGATCCTATTTCAGTCTAGACACACAGTCAACAGTCCTTCACTCAAGAAATGCTGAATCAATGTATCATTCTGTCTAATTGTATGGGGGGGTGGGGGGAAGATATTTTGCTTTTCATATATATACTGATCATATATATAACCAGGTTCTCTGTAAGACCTCTCCTATTTATATCTGTGTTTGTTATGAACATGGGGATGTTATTCCATAAAACTGACAGTTTTATGTTAAATGGAGATCAGTATATGTTATGGTCAAGTCTATCCAGATACTTATAGCTTATGTCTAGACATATTTAGATATCAGGATCAGTAAAATGTTTGACTGAGGTGTAAGACTCCTGGAAATGCTCTAAAATGCATTTTACAGTGATTGAGAAGCAGTTGTACCTCTAGCAAGTACCGTCCTTTGATCACAGGAGTAATATTCAGAGAGTTGCAAGCACACCTTCTTCTCTTCTGAAATTTCTTATGTGAAATTATGTATTGTGTGTATCATAAATCAGCTTTGAGAAAATTCTACAGCAAATATTTGGGGATTTGAAACTGCTAAGAAAATGGCAAATGGCTTGGTGACACCTGCTGCAGCAGTAACATTAAGAATGCTGTCAAGCAGAAACCATTTGTCACCTACCCATGTTGAGGAATGCAAAGTCAAGGCAAACTTAACCTACACTGCTTCTATATTAGTGAAATAGCCATTTGATAAAAAATGTTGGCCCAAAAAGGGAAAGCCTTTCATGGTAGTGTAAAGTGAAACAGCTAGCTCTGGTGAGAATATCTGGGTTGCCCAAGCCTTTTTAAATTTAGTATGTATCGTATGCCTATGGAAAATTACTGCATTTGACTTCTAAAATTAGTGAGTGGAATATCTGACTGAAATAAATTTTTAAAAATTCAATCTATTTGTATGCCAGTTTAAGTGAGGAATATGTAGAATTGCACTCTGAAAATGTGAATATTAGTTTAATATCAGTTCTGCTGTGCTAAGCAACACAGCTGGGGTCATGAAATAAAAACTGAAATCTATCTCTGATAAGTAGGGGTTTTTTTAATTATTATTATTCTGTTGCATGCAAATTCCAAGGAAAGTACTTTAGATTTTGCTTGCGCTATCTGGTTCCCCAGCCCTCCCTGAATTACCTTGTAGCTGCCATCCCATCAGCCTTATTTTAGTTCTGCCAATGTGACAGCTATTGTGTTATCTGTCAGGAAGAAAAGGATTTCTTTTAGTCTCTCTTTCATTTACAGTCTTAAACTGTTCTTTTTAAAATGTGAAGATGTAAACGTGATTATATAAAATGCATTATTTCTCACTTGTCTGTTTGCTACCCAACAGATTTCTGGTTAGGTGAAATAAAGGAACTTGATGCTATCAGCTGATTGATACAGTGTTAAGCTCCATACTGCATTGGTTTCAATTAGCTGCTGTGCTTGGATGGGGGGATACTGGGGAAGTTACTCCAATGAGCCCGAAAGCAAACTGTGTGGTCAGACTTTGTCGGTTTCTGGCCTGTGAGCCTTGATCTTAAAATCACGTCTGGCTGGGCAAACCTCAGTTTGCCACGGGAGATTTTGAGGTTTGGGATTCAAATGATTCAGCTATAGGTGACCCAAAGAGATAATACCAGGTGTCTGCAAAGTAGATGGTTTGTGTCTAAGTCATAGAAAGCTCATTCTCTTTTACTCAAGTCTTATGTTTTTCAATGTTGTTATTAATCTGTGGTGGTGGTACTATTTTGCTGAGATGATGTCATAGTTTATTATCTGATGGAAAATTGGGACTCAACCTTTCTTTTGCTTCAATAGAACAATTTAATTCAATTGGAACAGCAAAAAAGGAATAGAAATTTTAAATGTCACTGGCAAAATCCTTCAACGTTGATATTTTATAAATACACTAATGCAGCTGAACTAATTTAAGCCTGTGTTAACATTGCTCATGAAGCATATCGAGTATATAATTGCAATGCAAAAAGAACAAATAATGAGAATAAGTTACCCAAATTATTTCATTATAAAATAATTAATGTGATGGGCAATTAAAGTATGCATTTAAGTGTACTCATTACATTTTCATTCAAAATTACCTAAGCTAAGGTTAAAGGTGTTATTAAAAACATTAATTTAATTTGTTATATGAAAGGCAGATAATTATCATAAAATATTGCAAATTATAATGAGAAACACTTTAATGAAGTCTTGGTTTAATTAGCGAGGGTATCATTATGATTTGCCTGTGGGTAAAATGGCAGACTGTTAATATATTTTCTTTTCATTATGATTAGAGTCTTAGAGAGTTATTTAACAACTTATATGAAGAAATACAGGCTTACATTTATATCTTTGGGATGGTGTCCCACTTTGCTTGATACAGATTTAGGATATTATAAGGATTTGATAAATCAAATTTCTGAAGATAGCGTTCCAAGTGTTGTCTATCCTGCTTAACCTCTCAATTGCACGTAATATTC
>VYZV01011357.1:5710-42631 GCA_013401275.1 Pandion haliaetus | reverse complement strand
AAATGTAAGAGTGCCACTTATTTTTGCAGGGTAGACAAAAGTGTTATCTCAAAGCTATGCAGTTGTAAAAGATGATTAGTCTGAATCCTGTCTTTGGTTTTACCTATTTCAAAAAATGCAGGGGAGAAGGAAAGACAGTGTTAATTACAACAGAAAATATTGAAAAGTATCTGAACACCGAGATACTATTCATCTGCATCTCTGAGATGAGCATCTGCTCTGTANATCTGCTCTGTAAGAGCATATGCCATCGTATGGTCTCCTAGCAGGCAATTTTTTATCAGCTGAGACCAAGAAACCCATGTTGGCTGGCATTGCTATCAACTCCCTGCACAAGCTAAAGTTATGTCATGAGCTTCTGAAAATCCATCTTAAAGGGACAGCTCAAAAATGTTTTCCAAACATTTAGGGAAATCTAATTCTTGGGAGCAGTAGCTCTCCCATGTAGAACTATGTCTATGAACATACAGGGACTGATCAATAACATCAAAAGAAGCAAGATTTAGCAGAAGTATTTTTTACATAGGAAGAAGAAAATGGGTTCATAGTTCGCTTCTTGGGATGCAGTTCAAGCTCCTGTGAAGAGTGATAGAGTTCCTGTTGATTTCAGTGGGGCCAAGATTTCTCTCTTTACATCAACAATGCAGTTGGTCAGGATATTGGAGTGGGTTGAAAGCTCTTATTTATATGCTTCTTGCTTGTAGCTTGTAGATAATTCCTATCAACTATCGTGCCATGAGGGTGTCAAGTAAAACTACACAGAATTAAATGTTGTAAGTGTTGAGTAAATTATGGGAAAGATAATTCCATGGAAGTAGTAATATGCTCATCATGCATGCTGCTGTATTACCTAACAAACACACAAACAGTGAAGTTTTATGTTGACATTTAAGTAATAAAAAAACCCAACACCAACAAAATTTTAAGAAAGAACTGATGTGCAGCAGGGTCTGCTGACCCTGAGTCTTGGTCACTTTCTAAACAAGAGGAGATTTAAAAGGAAAAAATGATCAAAGCTTCAATTTGATTTTAAGTTGTCCACTGTTTTACTGAAAATGTCTTTCCTCTGTTAGTTCACAGACTACCAAAGCTATGTGATCCACGGCTGCTTGGAGAACAATCCTACTTTGGAGAGATCTATTGCTTTATTTAATGGTATCTCCAAATGGGTCCAGCTCATGGTTCTCAGCAAACCAACACCTCAGCAAAGGGCAGAAGTAATCACAAAGTTTATCAATGTTGCACAGGTAAGTCTTGCATATGAGTCTTTTTCCTCCAGTATAAAGCAATAACGCAAATAGAGATTGCAGTAAACAAATTAACTGGATGCTCTTTGTGCTGTTTCCTCAGTGAATAGCCTGTTCAACACCACTGCAGGTTATTTGTTCAGGTGTAGTATGTCTGCATTTTTTAACTAGCAGACATAACTATAAAATAATTTTTCTTTGTTGTGTTCTGGTTGACAACTGTTACTATTGTGTGTTTCTTGTGGAGCTAAGCTAATTAAAAAAAGAAATGCTGAACCATTTTGTTATGTCCCCTGGTTTAGTGATTTCTGCTTTAGCAGTGACACGACTTTGCTTGTCGTGTGTGACAGTGGATAGCTGCCACATGTATTTCCTTGATTTTTAATTATGCATGATCAATCTCTCCTGCAGAAGCTCCTTCACCTCCAGAACTTCAACACATTGATGGCAGTTGTGGGAGGTCTAAGCCACAGCTCTATTTCTCGCCTGAAAGAAACTCATTCTCATCTGTCTTCAGAAGTCACAAAGGTATGGTGGACTCCAGAATATAGACTTATTGAGCAGAATGTCATCTCTTTGAGGTCTGATGGGTTCTGCAGTGCAGGTGTCTCACCAGCACAATACTTGGATCTTGGCAGGGCATCCTAAAAGGCACTTTGGTTGCATTCCTCTTGATGAAGAAGGATCAGCTCACAGAGATCCTCTGCTTGATTGCCTGTGCCAGAAAGGAAATTAACACTGTCGACACCCTGACACGAGTTGTGCTCATTTAAAACAGATTTAGGAAATGCTATGAATGCTTTCACAGAGACTTGCTTCTCTGCTATTTGTAGGACTGGAACGAAATGACAGAGCTGGTATCTTCCAATGGAAACTACTGCAACTACCGCAAGGCTTTTGCTGACTGTGTTGGCTTCAAAATTCCTATTTTAGGAGTGCATTTGAAAGACTTGATTGCTGTCCATGTCATTTTTCCTGACTGGATAGATGAGAACAAAGTTAACATAGTGAAAATGCAGCAGCTTTCCATCACCTTGAGTGAATTGGTTTCCCTGCAAACTGCCTCTCATCATTTAGAGCCTAATATGGATTTAATTAACCTGCTAACCGTAAGTATTGACAATGTTTCAATTCACTTCAGTTATTCAGATGTTGAATGTCAGTAGGAATATTCATATCTATAGAGATAAGTGCACTTGTGTTAGGAGAAGTAAAACCTAAGTTCTGACTACTTAGAATTGAGGCTTATGTCTCCAGTGCAAAGATTGGGTGATGTGTTGACATGGACACACAAGTGAAATTCCAACTTGGCTGTCAGTGTGTTCTTGCTCCCCCGTGCTTTTTGTGCAACATGGTACTCTTCCTATCCAGTAAATAAAAATGCTCTTGAATGGTGTTAAAGAGGCCCTGCAACCCCTGCTCCTTCCCCTCCCCTTACTCCTTAGCAGTGGCTACATTTGGAGAGGTTTGAAACTTGCACACGCGTATTACAGATAAGGATTTGAATGTCCCATTTCAAACCAAAGGAAAGTGAGATTTCAGAAAGACTGAATAAAACATTTTTTAAAAAACCCTGCAACTGACAATGCTAAAAGGAATTAATTTTCTGTCACTTTTTTGATGTGTAGACAATGACTGTGATTTTAACAAATACTACACTTTGTTTCAAAACATACTGAAGCATGGAGCCTGAACCATCAGGCCAAATCCTGTTTCTACTGAAATTTAGTCATTTCAGCACTGATCTTAACTGCAGCAGTATTTGGCCCAATGCCACAGGTTGTTCAGGTCATGGGCAAAACCCAATGTCTTGGAATTAAAGATTGAACCTGTGAAACTTGGAAAAAAGGAATGTTGTTTGTTATAAACCATTGATGTTGCAAGCAAGTAAACGCCACCTACTCATCTGAGAGTAGTCTGAAATATGTCATGTTAGGTAAAGGACTCTTTTAATGTGTAATCATTTTATGCTCTTTCTGTTCTTGTTATTTAACTTTGTCTTTCAGATCTCTAATCCAGACTGAAAGACAATCTCTTTGCTCTCCTTAAATCAATAGAATCCTTTAAAAAATAAACTTAGAAGTAAGCAAGGTCTGTGTGTAACTAGGGCAGATTTCAGAATTTTTCCAGTGTTTATTTTGTTTGATAGCATGAACTTCTTAGAATTTACTCCCTGGGGAGGCGAGAACCAAATTCCAGCTTTTCCTCAGTCAGGTCACAGACTTGAGGTGAGTCTCATTACCTAGCTTGTTCTAGGCAAATGCCTTAACTGGAGGGCTATTGGGCAGGAACTTCGTTTTTTTCCTTTCATGCTTTACTTTTAAAATGTTCAAAAATGTGCATATCTAGAAATTAAGCAGAGGTTGTAGTTTGTGTTGGATTTATGCTGGGACTGATCAGGTGCAGGGGTTTACACTATGGAGGATGGCAAATATGAGCCTAAATTTGATGCAACTAGGACAGTGTGGATATACCTGTGGCTTCACTGTAATGAGGAATGGGAAAGCTTGGGGGAATAGGAGAACCTTCTCCTATTGTACTTTGTGTGGAGCAATACAGGAACAAGTCCTAATCACGGTTAGTGAGACGGGGAGGAGAAGGGACCATGTATTGCCCACTGCAACACCCACCTAATTAAAATATTAGACTATAAAGGCAGATATTTATTACCTTGTTTTGTTTTAGTAGGGATTGAGAGTTGCTTTCTTACCTCATGTCACTCTTTCCCTCCCTGCTCATTTATGAAAGTTCACAGTTTCTTACAAGCTTGGCTGTGAGTAGGGGGAAGTGGAACCTCAGGTTTTAGAGAACTGAGCGATAAGAAACTGAGCCCAAAAGGGCAGAAATTAGACAACATGAAGTGAGAGATAGAAGCTGAACCACTGCTGACATTTTCATTAGCTGTTCTTCTCTCTTCGGGGTGACAGCCTGCTTTCCAAAAGGAGTAGAAAGCTTCAAATTTTTCTAAGACCTAGCAGGTTCATTCCCATCATTGTATCAACCTGAGTTTGTGTATTTTACCCGTCTTTCAATTTTTTTAATATTTTCCTTGTTTTGTTTGTTTTTAGCAAAATGAGATGGATTTTGGTTATATCTATGTAATATTTCATTCATTATATTTCATTTACTAGAAATAATTGAGTACATGACAAGTACTTTTTTGCTTACTATGCTCTGATGTATTAAGTCCTAATATAACTATGTTGATTTTGGCTACAGCTGGGCCAATTTGATTGTAAATAAATGAAGCTGCATGCTGAAGTGTTGATTCCAGACCTGATCATGGGTTAAAATTAACTTGTGCTGCTTTTTACCTGTTAGAATGATTCCATGGTGGTACCTTTCAGTAATGATGGAGACAGCCAAAGGTATGCTAGGTAGACAGCTGTAGGTATCCCAAAACCTTTTGAAAGTAATTCTGTCTTCGTAGTAGTCACTGGAAGTATAGTTGTGAGTCAAGTAGGTTTGATAGTGTGGGAGTTTTGAAAAAGGTTTTGGAAAGGATAAAACCAAATTTCTACAAGAGGTTCCTGGACCTGAATTTTGGTACATCTCATAATATTATGAATATTCTCACTTTTCTTCCAGTATGTACGTTTTGTCCTCATTTGTACATATGAATACATTACAGTACTTTTTTTACAGTGGTCTCTTAAACAGTAATAATGAGCTTACATAGTAGGTGAAATGTTTTTGTCAATCTTTTTGTTAATAAGAAAGTTTTAAATTATAGGCTGGGGTCAGAAAAAGAGAAGAAAGCTAGGATTGCAGCCCAAAGCTGACAAGAGCTGACTAAAAGTAGTTGACCTTGCTACGTGCAAATGGTCTTTTAACAGGTTTAGCCTCCCTTGCTGCCAAAGTCATCCTCAGTTTTCAGAACCTGAAGAAATAACTATTCTATTTATTGCTAGGTCTTCCCTCTAATGCAAACTGTAAAAAATTTTCTCATCTTTAACTTACTTAGAGAAACTCCCTTTCAAAACTAGTAAATGTGTATAAACGTGTACAGTGCTTTTTGTTTGCGTGTGAATCAGCTGACCCAACTGTTTGTTCACTTCTTCTGTTTTCCCATTAAGCCGGTTGAATCCAGGCAGGCTTTTAGTAGGTGTTTTGTCCTGATAAGCAATGTGTAAATATGTCGCCTGGCCTCCGTCCCTTGCAGTATTGCCTTTTACACCACGCTTAGCAAGTGCTAACAGCCTGGCCTGTGCTTGCTTGACAAGTAAATCACTGGGTGCTGGTTTGCTAGTCCAACAACTTGCACAGAAAGATAAAATGGGTATTTCATGGACTAAGTGGGCACGTGGGAATTTGCCCTGGTCTTTCTTTTCCTGCGTGGTGGAGCCCTATCTGCTCTGGGGCGGCTAATACCTTTCAAGTGGTTTGGAAATGATGACGTTTGGGGAGACTGTTAAGAGCTATGAAGTGAGAGCTTGGCTTAAAAGCTGGGGCAAGAGCTTGGCAGTAAACTTCAGGCCACCTGGTCAAGGGTCTTTTTGGGCATTTTTCAGATGCTCTTGTGTGTATAGACCTAAAGGGTGAATGAACAAGAGAGCTTAAATCTCTGTGGTTTCAGTGGTAGCTGCTGAATGATCAGCATTTTGGAAAGTTGGGACTCTCTTTTGGTTTAGATGTCTGCACACAAACTTAGAAGTCTGCTTTCCACCTCCCCACCCCCACCCCCCCATCTTTTTGTCAGCATAAAAAATCAGCTCCCAGCTAACAGAATTCTAGCTTTGAACAAGTAGCTGAAAGAAGCCAGTATTTCGCATGGTAGTTAAAATGCCACAAATAAGGCAAAAGTTTAGTTTATGGAAGGTAGTGAGACAAATGCCAGGCTTGCTGGCATAGGAGACTGCAAAAGCTGAGAGGGAGCTTTAGTGATGTGAGTCCTCACTTGATCATGTGTAAATGAGTTTGGGTTATATGGGCAAGAGAAGTAAATGTACCATGATTCACCAGCTGGTGAGCCAGAGCTTGTTACATGAAGACAGACTCACATCTTAGTGCATGCTTGCTCTTAGTCTGTGTGGTTCTTCCTCCTTTCCTGCCTTATTGGCCACACTCACTCCATCTCCACTGACCCTGTACGCAGTTCTGTATCGGTCCCTGGCATCTGAAACCTGGAGCTAAGAAGCAGAAGTGGTAAAAGAGGACCTAGCATGAGCTTGGCAGTGCACCAGAGAGGAATAATAGCTGTAATGACATATTCCTCATTAGAAAACTTAACTAAGGTTTGGTAAGGATGCTTAAGGAATTTCCTTATCTGCTGTGCAGTATTTCCACGTTGTTTTTATTTCACAACATGAATTAAAGCCTGTGGGTAAACGTTTCATCACTTTCTGTGGATTGGAAGAGGATCTTCGTCTCTCAACTAGTCTACAGTGTATTTATACTAACTGCCTTAGAACTTATTTGGTGCCACCATTTTTCCCCCCACTATTTTTAGGTCTCGACAGCTATTTATCTAACCTGTTCTGAGACTGTATGCAAATGACTGGAAAGTCCCAGTCATTTGTACAGTCTAGTGAGGAGAATGTGAAATATCTAAACAATCAAATTGAAAGTCACCCTCCCTAACTTCGGTTCAGTAAGTTCCACTTACCAAAAAAAAAGCCCTGGTTTTCTGATCCCTCCTCCACCCTCCTCAATCCCTGGCAAAATTGCTTGGAAAAACAGGACAGTAATGAAAGTCAAATTAGAATGGAAACTGCCACCCGCTGTAAAGCTTGTCCTAGGAAAACTCTGATTACACTTTATCTGTTGGAGCAAAACTGTAAATAATGAAAGCTTATATAACTACACAGTCATCATGCTTGTAATTTCTTTAATAGTATTTGAAACTTCTGTACTAGATAATACCTTGTCCACTGTGTGCTTACACATTGTGCCTAATGAAATTATAACTGCTGCTTAACATGATAAGGTCAGATAACTCAGGGGGGGGAGATACAAACTTGCTAGGTACGCACTAATGCATTTCCAACCCCAAATCCACACCCTCCTCATCTGGCCTGCTGAGAAAACTGTGCTCTTTAGTGGGAACAGGGCAAGGCCTTTTGAACTAGAAATTCTGCTGTCAGTCCCAGCCTGACCTGATAATATCATTTGCTTCAACTGAGTTCTGCTTATTTTATACCACTGAGGAACCTAAGAATACAGTCACTGAATAACTAAGCACACAAAATTATATTGGTTACAGCAGTTAGTGGATCTACATTACCTTTAGGACAGGTCCTTACATTCCTCCGTGACAGCAGCATGCCAGCTGGCTGAAGGAACCTGCAGGATGCTCAGGCTTTCACTGGTGCCCATAACCAAATTACGACACACAAAAATCATCATAGTGTTACAGCTAGACGAAATGAAAAATGCAAAATCCAGACACCTCCAAAGTCACGTGTTCACTCTGGGATGTGTACCTATCTTGGGAAAGGGCACAATTCCTGTCTTACTCATTGCACAAAATTCTGCCTGCAAGAAGGTGGTTCCTAGAGGTGGTTCTGCAGTGCAGTGACACTGGTCCTGCTTGTTACTAATTTGGCACTTCAGGTTCTCTAAAAATAACCTTCTGTCACAGTCATTTAGTCAGTAGCAATTCTATCTGCCTGCTGGGAAACACCTTTTTAACTGAATCTTAGCTTAACTGGGGATTTGCAAGGTAGATGATAACTTCAAATCATGTCAATTATTCCAAAACTAATTAATGTAGGGACATGATCACAGGAACCATGCAATGTTCGTATCCTCTCATTACAAAACATTAGCCACAATGTTGATTACTTTTCTCCTTCATCACTCCAAGCAAGGAGGAATTTACTGCAGACCTGCATCAGCACAAGACCACAGCTGCCAAAGTAAAACCAAACAAATTCATTTTACTTTAAGTGTATTTAAGCCCCTTCTTTTCCCTCAATAAATCCTATACCAAAAAGAATGAGTACATGGAAGAAAAAAATCTTTCATTTCTCTAAAAAAAGAAGCTGAAAAGGAATTTACCTTACTTGGTGAGAGGGTATCAGGAATAGGCCAAGCTAGGCTAAAGTAACTGGGATTGCTCTCTATGGAGCAATTTGCTGCATCGACAGTGGTCTGAAACCCGGCTTGCCTCTCCCGGGCCTGTGTCAGTGCCCAGGGCTTTCTAGAGAGGCTTTTGCTGCATGGGCTGATCTCTGTAGAAGCGCTGCAGTGCTCTGATCCTTCTTCAGGAACAAAATTTGACCAGAACACAGTCTGAAGTCCTTCTATCCTAGTCCCTTTACAACTTCTTTCCCGCAGTTTTTGGGTTCACCAGGTTATTTCTCTGAGATGTCTCATGACCATTTTGCTGCTGAAAGAAAGTATTTTGCCTAAGGGTGGTCTTTGGTACAATGTTCCTCTTTGGAGTGGAGAAGGTCAACACGCAGCCCCTCTCACTTGACATGCTGGGATGCAGGTTGTGACAGTCCTCAAGTACAGCATCTGCTCGGCTCCGTACAGGCATGAACAGCAATGTGTGCGCACCAGCATGGGTTATGGTAGCTCTAGGAAAAGCTGCCTTCCTAGTAGCTGCAAGCAGCTTGGGTGTATATGCTGAACTTTGAGTAGCAAAACTTTTTGTTTAGCTTCAGTGAGAGGCATATCTGTGCTTACAAGTCTGCCATAACCAACCCAGTCTAAATATTACTGTTCTCTCTTTCTTACACATAGCTGTCCCTGGACCTCTATCACACCGAGGATGATATCTACAAGCTCTCACTGGTGCTGGAACCAAGGAATTCCAAATCTGTAGGTCATCTTTTATTGCATTTTCACATATTGCTTATTTTGTCTGCATGCAATTAATTAAATTTTTAAATCACAGTTAATGAGTTTCATTATTCCTATTCATTCACTTAAAGCCTTTTAGTGTGTATGCTTGTATAGTAAACACAGTCACTATTTACTGGTTTTAGTGCATATTGGGAGAAGTAAATAGTGGAATATGCCAGACTTCATTATTAATTATTTTTCAACAAAACCTCTCCGAGTCATGAAAAACATAGTTTGCTTTATATGCAGATATCCTTTGTAAGTTTACATCAATTATTATTATGTGACCATCACTTCATTTTCTGGATGGTGGTGCAGTTACATAAAACAATACTGAGTCCAAAGGTTTGTTTTAGGTAAGCCACAGCATTAGCTGTAGTGTTTTAAAAACTGTTTGCCTATGTAGAATTGGCTGTATCTTGGGCTCTCAACGAATGTTGAAACACTTCAGAATAGATACTACTTTTTTTTTTTTAGTATGTGCAACTGAAAAAATGATGCACTGACACATTTTTCATCTGTCTGAGGATACGGATAAATCTCCTAATTAACATTTGAATTTCATTTAAAGCATTACTCCCTCTTCTGTTGCCAAAGTCTGGGGACTCCTCTTACCTCTGAGCATTTCATCAGTGCATTAACATCCTTACTACCCATCATATCCAGCAGGCTGAGGCCTCTCAATTCTGACATCAGCAGAAACTAAGGGTGGCTGGAAATGCTTAGCAGTGTGAGAGCAGAGTCCAGTACTCTGAGGTGATTCATTGCAGTGCTTTTTATGTTTTTGAAGTATTCTTAGAAGCAAGCAAGGAAGCAGAACCCTTTAATTTCCAAGTAGAGATCTTCTCTGGGTCTCAAGATAGTTCATCACTCTTGGAGACCGGTTTGAGGACTATGTGTGTGTGTGCTTTCAATGGTGGATGATGAGCAGTAGTAAGGAAGCTATTGAATATTTCCATAGTCAACACTAATTCAGTTTGAACACCTGTAATTTCATTAGAGCCTCCTGTCCTTGTCAGATATGATTTGACCACAACAGTTCCCATTTATTGCAGTCATTCTAGCTCCCTCTTGCTACCATTACTGCCAGCAAAGCTGATTTGTTTCAGCTCTGTGTTGTGGAAAGACTAATGGCTCGCTACTGTAAGTGAAGAAAATTACCACATTGCTGCTTTGATCTCTAGCCTGAGCTTTAAGAAGGACAAAAGCGATATAAACAGTGCCGTGAACTTTAACACTACCCAGCAATTGTGGGAGACTTCTGCATAATGATCAATGAATAACCAGTGACATTGAGCTGTTGCAGCACCCTGATGGGTAGAAAGCTACAGCTGAATCGACAGAAGCCGGACCATTTGAGCCATACTTCTCATTGATGGAGTGCCAAAGCACACAAGATATTTTAGAGGAGAAAATTTTTAGAGGTAGAGCT
The DNA here is from genome assembly GCA_013401275.1 of Pandion haliaetus. Lineage (NCBI taxonomy): Eukaryota > Metazoa > Chordata > Aves > Accipitriformes > Pandionidae > Pandion > Pandion haliaetus. The sequence continues at coordinate 32,161 of VYZV01011357.1, read as the reverse complement.
TTTGTATATGGAAAAATTTGTCAAAGGCAACATGACAGCGTAGTTACATCATTCCAACTGCTCCTTGATTTATTGCTGTACGGGTACAACTCCCGTGCCGGTGCACTGCGGGGGAAGTGCCTCAGGCTGCTGCAGTCGTTTTCGAGGCAAAAGTGGAGCTGATCTGCTAGCATACGAGCCTGCTGTCAATAGGGACTTGAGCAAGACTTTCATTCTGCTAAAACTGGGAGGAGACTCGTCAGTCAATGTAGCAGCCTAAAAAATACTGAAGACTGACCGCCAGCTGTAGTACAGCATCTCCCTGTCACACTGTCTGGGTTTTCCCTGGGCATTAGTAATCTTCTTGTTGGGAGTTTTTACAATTACAGCTATTGGCTGGAAGACAGCTTTGCCTTGTGCAGTGATGCAACTGAAGACACACTTACATAACTTTTTTGCTTTTGAGTAGAATTTATTTCAACACTGAAATACGCAGATGTTTGCATCCATCTGAAAATGCTTTTTCAGTCTATAATACCATTACCCCTGTGCTGGTGAAACAGTCAGGAGATACAGGCTGGATCACAAACAGCATGATGAGATACAGGATTTCTGAATGTTTGGTAAATTCGGCTAGGTAGTCTCTGGACACTGGTTAGTACCATTCCTCATAACATGCATTTCAAACCCATAAATAAAATTATAGGGGAACCAGCATTTCCCTTTGGCTAGTGGGAACTAACACGAAGGTTTTGTTGCAACTTGTCAAAAAACTTTAAAAATTTAGTAAGGCTTGAAATGAAATAGCCCAGAAGAAAGAGAAAGGCTCCAGTGGCTCCTGTCTCTTTCTGCCACTTTGCACTTGGACCAGCAAGAGTTAAAAGCTCTCTGTGAGGACTTGGTAGTCTAGCACTACTCTGACACTTTGATACTGATGCTTTGAGTCCCTTTAGTCTAAGATTTTTTTTAAGAGAAGGCACATTTCAAATTTCTTCTCTGACTATAGCCGTAAGAATATCACAATACTGACATGTTACATGTTATCACATAACATGTCATCTTTAAAAGGTTGCTGCATTTCTGCATTTTTTTTAGAGCACAACCACTTGCCAGCATGTTGGTCTATCACTGTGTGGTGACATTAATTTTAGGATTAAAACATTCTGTAAGTGCTTTTGGCATATAGAGCTGGATGTCCAGGTTCACTGTATTTCTTGTTGAAATTGAGTTCTGTGGATAAAAGGATTTTTTCTTCCCAAACTTACTTGTGCAGATTTGTATGATGAGTCAAGAGCCATTGAGGAACTGGTAAAAGCTGTTCTGACAATTGAATGAGGAGAAGCCAAATTAATAAATCAACCCACTGATATAGCCTTTTTTTTTTTCCTACCAAACACAGTAGAGTATGACCTTGTGACCATTTTTCATCTGAATGGCAAAGTCTACAATACCTTTGTTATACATAATAATAACTAACATCTTTCCAAGGCTTAATTATCTCCCTCTCAACTCACACCGATTTAAAGGGAGATAGATGAGACCCAGATTTCTTGCTTATCAGCTAATACAGGGGCCTTCTGAGGCTGTGGGCCATCTCCCTTCTGATCCAAACCATGATTAATTTTTTCTGCTTGACACTGCTTCACCTACTAGATGTCCAGTGGCAGATACAGGAGAAGGCCAGTACGCCTTGCAGCGTTTTTCATGCTAACTGGTGATTTTTGAAGACTTACCTGAAACTGTGCAGGTTTGTCCTGTATTTTCTACTTGAACAAGCTGAGCTGCATACCAGAGCTTCTCCCAAAGCACCGTAGTGGCGTGGAAGATGTCAGGCTGTGTGTTCTGTGCATCAAGTGAGCTGTAAGCTACCATTTCATTAAGACCAAGCTGTTTTCAAAATAAAATAGTCTGGCTGGTGTTATCTGCAGAACAAGTCAAAGGTTGACCCCTTTCTGCTCAGGTTGCAGTTGACCCCTTTCTGCTCAGGTTGCCTAAATGAATTTAGCTGTGCATCCTGACCCATCTCAGCTGGAAACCAGTGGGATTGCTGAGCACAGTTCTGCCCCCACTTCTGCATCCTGCTCTCTTCTTGGTGCTGCACAGAGCAGGAGTGTTAACTTATTCAGGCTGCTGCAGTCCCTCATGTGGCTCCTGGGCACGGTGCCTCCATCAGGGAGTTGCGGCCAGGCTGCATTGTGGTGGAGAGTTCCTCAGGGGCTTTACCAGGAAGGAGAAAAGCGGGTTTCTGGAGTTACCTATTTCTGATACCTGCTGTGTCCAGAGACCTTCCTTCCTTCCTTCCCTCTTCCTCCGAGTCTCATTGCTGTTGAACCCTCTGGAGATGGCAGTGAGGAAAGTCTGCCTGGTTTTGCTTCTGAGCTTGCTGGGTGCTGCCACTGCCAGTGTAGCTGCAAGGTGCCACAGAGAGCCCACATGAAGCTGTTAGCGGAGGCAAGCAATCTTTTTGCTAAGCACATTTTTACAGCATGGGGACTCCAGTAGTTTGTGGTTGTAGCTCTGACATATAGAGCTTCTTTTAATGGGAAATTCAACTTCATAATTCAGATTTGAAAATCTTTGTGTTCTGATCTGTCCCTCAGCAGCCTACCTCCCCAACGACCCCTAACAAGCCAGTAGTGCCACTGGAGTGGGCATCTGGAGTGGTACCAAAACCTGACCCTACAGTCATTAACAAGCACATACGAAAGCTGGTGGATGTAAGTATGTGGAAGAATATACTGGTCAAAGAGAATGATAGCTTTGATATTGTCATCATTATAATTAATTTCAAGCTTTTCAAGATATTGTTATGGTTGGGATGAATTTCAGGCATCCGATAACAAATTTGAGCCTTTACTGATATGTCCAGAAATATTTATTTTATTCCCGCAATCAGCGATGGGATTAGTAAGCAGGTTTCTAGATGCAAAGGAGCAAATTTTCAGGAGCATCCAAAGCCTGGCTGCTGTTCAATAGGTTTGATTAGCAAATATAAAGTCAGAGGGCAAAGCTGAGTTTTTGCAGCTCTAGCCACCCAGTTTTTGTCTGGTAACAGACAGCTGGATACAAAAATACTCAGAAACAAGGACTCGCACATTACTAGGTCCAGAGGAGTTTTCCGGAAACCTTACTTCTGGTTTTCAACTTGCTGTCATTTGACTGTCCAGAGTATATTATGTATGGTAAAGATAGCACTGTCTTCATATGACTTTAAAAATGTGGGCATGAGGTCATGGAGGATTATAGCTGGGATCTTCCAGCTTCAGTTTGGAAGGTGATGTATTAGGTAACGCAAATGAAACTAAACACTGCCAGGGTCCTTTGGAGAGACTGAGCTCTGTTGTGTTGGTGTGTAGGGGAGTTTTAGTGGTGTGGGCAGCATGCAGAGGAACCAGGAATGTGTTGTAGATAATGAAGGAAGATTTCCTTCTGCTTTTTACAAGTTAATAACTAAGTCTGGGAGGAACTATTAAACTCTGACCTTGTCTGTGTTACAGGTCATCAGTTGGGGTTAGGTTGTTAAGATAACTTAAGCAAAGTCTTCAGTCCTCTTACTCAGCTTTCAAATATACCTTCTGGTTTACTTTTTGTATGTGCTCTTTTAAAAAAAAAAAAATTTAATTTTGCTCTTAATGTGGGACGCCAGAGCTGTACATGCTGTTCCTGTATTGCTTTTCTCAGTGCCATATGTGTTGACAAAACTCGCTCCACATCCAAACCTCTCTTTGATAGCTTTTTTAAAATAGGAAGTCTGTCACAACTCCTTAATCTTTCCAGAATGTGCTGGGTGTGGGGTTGTTCTTGTTCTTGTGGGTGGGGGAGATGCAGTCTCCCATTCCACGATTTTGGCCTGGTTCAGGACTTACGATCTTGAGTTTGACAGGATTAAAACATGGTTTGGGGCTATTAGGGATACAGCTTACCAAGAGGCCCACACCACTCTGTACAGCTGTCTTTGTTTTGCCAATCTTTGTCATTTACTAGCTGCTTTGAGTTGTGCTTTAAGGAATTGTTTTTATTACTAAGTGTTGAATACTACTTGGGTTTGCATATTGGTTCCTTCTTGATGATGTATTTTTGAGATCTGCCGGTCATCAGTTACAGGTCATTTGACAGGTGCTTAGAAATTGGCTTCATCACGTTCTCATTAAAATAAGGACACTGCAAACACCTTTCAGAGGTCTCAGTATATTAAATTCTTGTCTTTGTCAACCAAATTTAATCTAATGAGAGAGTTTGTGCTTCAATATGTGTCTTTCAGACAGCCATGTTGACTCTGACACTCATGTTTTTCCCATTAGCATCATGCATATCTTTAATGCCCCTTGCACATCTCTGCAATCAGTAAGACGGAATATAGTAATTCTTTAGCAGCTAAGGAGGGCTTCTATCACTTTATGCAACCTTTTAAATTTGAGCCCATGTCTGTTTTTACTTAGTGGTGAGCTGGGGTGGGTTGATGGGAGGGAATGGTTGTTAGATACAAAGTGCTCGTGTATGACGTGGATATCAAAGTATAAGTAAACAAATCAGATGGAAGCAGTACTGTGGCAGAGCAGAGTTGACCAACTAAAAGAGAAGTGAAGCCAAAAACATCTGAAATACTCATGGGAAAGCTGCTGTTGGGTTGTTTTTGTTTTATTTCTTTTTTTGTGATTAAAGAGCATACTTGATGAAGCAAAGGGAATATGTCACGGGGCAGAATTTTAGTGACATTTCCAGTAAAGAAGAAAAATAAAGCAAGACTAATTATGTCTGAAGAGGTGTGGAGGACCATCACTAGATAAATAGTGAGCTCAAGTTTTCTTTAAAAATTAGCCATTTTTTCCCCTACAGTCCAATAAATATGCATATTGCAGTACCAAGTAGGAATAAAGGGAATAAAACAAGGCAACAGAGCTTCTGATTAGTAATGTTGAACATTAAGTTACATGTAATTATAAAGTTGAAGAGCTGGTATAGATTCAGGATAGGCTAGATATTAGGGCAATAATTTCTTTCTTTTTCCCAGTCTGTCTTTAGGAACTATGATCATGACCACGATGGCTATATTTCTCAGGAAGACTTCGAAAGTATAGCTGCCAACTTCCCCTTTTTGGACTCTTTCTGTGTGCTGGACAAAGACCAGTAAGTTTGGAGATTTCTTTGTGGTTTTTTTTCTTTTTCTCAATTTAAAAACTCATGAAAACCAGATATTGAAGAAACAACCTCTCCCAGGCTTCTTTTGTCTGACATCTCACTTAAGGAACTGAAGATCACTGAACGCTGAATTCTCATTTAACTTCTTATGCTGTAGTCTGCTCTATAAGCCCACCCCGGTTGGAGTCCTGCTTTACCTGGAACTTTAAATATCATTTATATAATAGCTTAATGAGGAATTCCTGCTGGGACTGAGTCAAAACCCCTACAGTCCCATCAAATTACAGTGGAGATGCTGTATCCAGACCAGGCATCAGCCTGATGAAACGAGTAAGTTGTGTACAGGACAGGGGAAATTAGTGTATATAGCAGAGAGAGGGTAACAAATATTCTAGGAAGTATATATAATATGTATTTCCTAGCCAGTTGGGCTTGATAATTCTTGTTGTCCAGAACCTCTTTGGCTGTCAAGGCTGGTGGTCAGCCGGGGGCATAACTGCTTGGTCTGTGTGAGCAGTAGGTCAAGATCCTTCACTTAATGGCCTGGTCTGTGCTCTGATACCACAAAGAGGCGAGAAACCAAGGTCTGTGCTCTAAGTCCAGTGTTTGCTGTTTAATGAAGGATAAGAACCACAAAGGCTCCAAATTTTTTTTCTTCTGCCAGGACTATTGCAGCAGTTTCAAAGAATGTGCTTTGTGTGCTGCATGCTTTTTGCAGTGAGAAAATCCTGAATTGTTCAGTGCCGTGAGCAGTGACAGATCTACTCTACCTTTTTTTCCCTAACAGAGATGGCCTTATAAGCAAAGAAGAAATGATGGCTTACTTTCTGAGAGCTAAATCACAGTTCCAGTGTAAAATGGGACCAGGGTTTATTCATAACTTTCAAGAGATGACCTATCTTAAACCAACTTTCTGTGAGCACTGTGCAGGATTTGTAAGTATGTTTTTAATAATAGTATATATTAAACACAATTTTTTACCCTTTAACATAGACAGCGTGAAGCTGGCTCCATGCATTGCTAAAATCTCTTGGCCAAATACCTCATTGCATTCAGCAGCACAAAACATATACTCATGTTGTAGCTGTGCTATCCAGTTTTGTTTTAGTGGTTCCTGAATACTGGCATTTGTAAGAATTACTGTTTCAGAGGGGAAAAAAATAAAGCTATGTTAGCTAAAGGATATTAGAGTCTATATGAATGGCTTTACTTGGTTTATCTTAAGTTCTTTAATTTGGCTTGATTTCCCATGTAAACAAGCTCAAGGGAAAATGGGTGTCTGGAACAGAGGATGTAGATGAAGCAAAAGCCGTTCTTTCCCAGGAAACTGCACGTGGCAACATAGCTATGTTCATAATTCTCTGAATGGCCATAACAGCCTTAATCCTTTCTCTGTTGAATTAACAGATCTTCTAATTTGGTCAAGAAATCAAAAGTGTTTCCAGCAGTTCTGTGCAATAAGAATTTTAAAAATTTATTTGTTGGGGTTTTTTTTAATTTGCTTTTTCTCTCAGCTGTAACTCACCAGATGCCACTTATTAGAGTACTCTGTACATAGCTGGGAAATGATTGGTTTTGTGAGTATTTGTGTTGTTTGTAAACTTCCTCCAACTTTTCCACTTCAAACCAAGTATAGTAAAGAAAAAGGAATTACTATGATTTAAAAGTTACTTTAATGCACACACTCCACACACTCCACTGAAAGCTGTCTAAATGTGGACATTTGATAAAGCAATAAGGGCAGAGGGCCGTGTCCTCTGCTTATGTGTGGTCCAAGTACAGGGTGTAAACTCAGACAGTCATCCCTGCTCTCCAGCGCAGATCTGCCTCTGCTATCGGCAGCAAGATCTCCAGCTTGTACTATGTGAACTTTTCCATTAAGTAATGTTTCTTCGTGGTTCAAAGTAACAATAACAGCACTGCTAAGTGCAAAAACGAGCCTCCTTTCAGACCAGCTCTTGTCTATGCTCCCATCTTCTGCTCACTTCTGTTGCAACGTCAGTCTTGTTCAGATGCTCATGGTCCCTGTTGCAACCGCTGATCAAGGCCATGGGGAAGAAGGAATTCCTATTTCCGCTAGAACTGCAAAAACCTCGGAGGCGACATGGTCAATGCTGATTCAGGAGCGTGCTGATGGCCTCTTGAGCTGACAGCCCCGGCAGAGTGATGGGGCAGGGGTGTTCACTGGCCTGAGCCTATTGTTTCGGGCTGCCTGCAGCCTCAGGAAGACGTCATTGCGTTCGTGACACTCAGTTCATATTTGGAAGGCTTCCATAGCAAAGCAAAGCCCAAGGACTGCCCTGCAATGTCCTCTCCACCAGATATTTTTCTCCTGCATCAATTTGCAAATTGGCCATTGTTGGATTTTTCACGTCTCCCTGATTACATCCAGTGCAGGAATACAAACAAGTAAGGGGTTGTACAGGAAATGGAAATAAGGTCATTTTTCCTGTCAACTCACTGAAGTCATTGGCATTATCCTGTGGATGAGTTGGGCTGATAGGACAGGAACCAGTTACAAAATCTGCTGTGTATTTGTTCTGCAGTTCAGTGCTGCTCATCCGCAGGTGGAAACCTAATTTCAAACTGATGCACTGATTCACAGTCAAAATAATGTGCATTGACAGGGCAGCAGGATGAATTGACATGACAGTGCAATGCACATAGTATTCAATAAAACATCCGTTATTAAAATGATATGAACTTTGAAGGTCAATCTATAAACCTAATGCCATTAAGCAGCATGAAATTGCTATGCCCATTGCCGGTCACAGTTCCGTCCCACAGCTTGACTTGCACCGCGTGGCAGGGTAGGTGACCAGCCATCCCGCTGAGCTTTATAATCTGAATTTGCACAGATCCTCTTACCTTGGAGCTGGCTCAAGCCAGCTTTGCAGCAAAGCTGTGTCAGACACATTAAAAGCTTTAGGTCAGAATTCATGACACGGCACTTCAGCTAAGCGTTCACGGCTGTGTGTAACCACAACAGTGGTGCCAAATTTGAGTAGGAGGAAGGTATAGTGCTAAGAAGGTGAGGCGAAAGCTCTGCAGTGGGAACAGATTAGAGCTTAAATGAGAGTAATAACAATCCATGTCTCTTACAGTGATCCTGGCAAAGAGACCTGGGAAAAAAAGTCATTGCTGCTGTTCCAAGAGGGGCTGGAGGGCTCCACTGTCACTGCTTGACCACAGCAACTGCATTCACTGTGCATATGTACAGCATTAGCAGGAAAAGAGCAAGCAGCAGGCTTTTTGTGGACCCTACTTCCACTGTTGTCCCTTCTATTCTTTTATTCACTGTTCTTCCACATTGTCTAACCTATTTTGCTTTCCCCAAGCCCCCATTTTTCCTTGCAAATTCTTTTGTGCAGTGTATAGGATTTCCCCCCCCAGAATCTTCCTATTCTGTTTATTTTACTCTTTCCTTTGCATGCTGAATGTTGTCCAACTCTTCCTTTTGAACATTTCTTTAATGACCATATTCACCCCTTGCACACTGTGCATGGATTCTTATAAATATGGTGAGAAGCCACGTGCAGTTTCAGCTGCCTGGATGTGCTCACCCTCCCTGGTCGTGTTTCGAATGAGTTCAAGATAAATAAACACTGGAGTCCCAGATTTTTTTCCTTTAATGCTGGAGCTAGAAAAACTGCCCCTTCCTCTCTCTGTCTCTCAGAGTGAAAATGCTTGTTTTTATAATGCCATGGCTGTAGATACAGTGCTTCTGAGTGTATAGATAACAATTTGCTATGGAATTTTCCTACTTCCAAGCAATCCTGCTCATGTTGCAGTGAAAGCTTCCTAAAAGCGGGACCGCACACACTGCCTTCTGGAAGTTTAGCATTTGGTTGTTATGTACGCCAACACGGACAGCTTCCGGGAGCAGGCAAAGATGGAATTTACTGGCTTTTCTCCCTGTTCCAGTCTTCAACCTTTTCTTTAATGGAAAGAGTCAGGTCGACAAAAGATTGCTGTGGCTAGGTGTGCTGTGGACCAGTATGGGAACCAAGAACCTAATTTTTATCCCCAGTGGTGTTTTCTTCTGCTGTCTTTGAATGGCATGGGTCATTCATGTATCTGGAGAATGGATGTACACTGGAAATTCCCCTGCAGATAACATTAAGTGAGCCTAGAATCAGAATGTGCTCTGCTGTTTTCAGTAAGCTTGATATGATAGCAATTTTTCACCCGTTCCTGGAAGCAAATGTCATCTGTGTCTCCCCTTCTCTGGTAGTCCCACTGTAAGTAGTAGAAATAAGGGGGAAGCCACACAAGTCTTATCACAATTAGAGGGGGAGGTCTGCCTAACAGGAAGGGTGTTAAGAGCAGTTGTATCCTGTTTGTGCTTTTGTAGCCATTGGTACTTCCTCATTGTGACCTTGTTTTCCTTCGGCTTTCTTTTCTGATTCCTTGACGTTCTTTTGTCTTTCTTTGCAGCTCTGGGGTATAATCAAACAAGGCTACAAATGCAAAGGTAAATAAACATTGCATGGATTTTTCAAGCTACAGGTGGTGGTGTTTAGCCAACTGTATTTTTTACTAAAATGGCATCTGTTAATCTAAATTTTGCTTCTGTGCTTGGTACTGTCTACGAACAGTGACTGCTGGTATGTTATGACGTCTCAATGCATTAGGGGGTATAGCACCCAGCAGGAACCCACAGGTTCTGTGAGCTAAAGGTCCAAAGCAGCCACTGACTCCATGAGGTGTCACTTTCTACCAGCAAAGACCTTGCATCTTGGAAAACTAAGTGTCCTCATCGTAACACCAAGACATCCTGAAATATATCTCCTGAGACTTGGGGTCAGGAAAAGGTCTGCTGGCAGTGCTGTCTGTCATGTACATTCGCACGCCTGTAGTGAAGCCTAACTGGCCTTGCAATGCAATAGTGGCTGAGCTAGGAATAGAGAAATACTTAATTCCTAGACTGCCCAGCAGATCTCATTTCAAGATCTTCTCCAGACATTCAACTTAAAAAAAATCCTAGACCTCTTACAGCCCTCTCTGTTGCTTTCATAAAATGTTTACTTTCTTACATAATACTTGCACTGTATTGAGCAGGTCAGACCACAAATGACATTGTAGTGGTCCTTATTGGCTTTAAAGTCCTGGACCTATTTATTTCTCCAGCAACTCAGCTCTGGCTGAAGGGCACTGTTGATTTTCATGATTGTAGTTTCATCCCAGTTATTCACAGGGGAACATTCATGCTGGGGGTTCGTAGTTGTATTTAAATGCACTCTTCTCCCTTAGTCCTATACTTGCTCCCAGGAGAAGGGTGAAGAATTGGCAGTATTGTTTTTTAGGATACACTGTATTCCTGCCTCCCTCTGCACCCATGAACATCTCTTCCTTAGAGACAGGTGGGGAAAATGTCCATGGCTAAACCATAGTATGTAATTCAGCTATTCCTGATTACTGTCATCTGAGCAGCTACAGAAGGGCTAGTTGTGGTCTATACTTTTACTGGTAGGATGAGGGAAGGAAGACAGTGTTTTGTCACAGCAGCCCTGTAAACTCAATTTGAGATCTGAAAGCTGAGCTCTCTCCTACATCATTGCTTTTAACAGCAGCCCAGTGGAGAAAGAGAGCAAAAGTGGTTCTGTAAAGTCAAAATACAGGCAATAGAGCATGAGAGTAAGAGAGCAGAGCTGCTCACTCAGACCTTAAAATGGTCAACGAGTGTAATTAGTGCCAGCCCTTTATTGCACCAGCTACCAGCTGCTCCGAATGCCAGCATCACTAGAGTGTTGCACCCGTTATGGATGATTTCTGCCTTTGAGCACGGAGCTGTCATTTTCTGTTTTGAACCTCTGACACTGTGCTAGCAGAGGGAGGGAGGGAGTTCATCTGTTCAGGTCTGCTGCTTAACCCAGCACTGTGGATAATGAGGTTAAGCTAGACTGCATGGTTTACAAGTGATAAAAGATGTTCTCCGCTGCCAAGAGNGGGGGGGAGGGGAAGGAATTATTTTTAGGGCAGACAAAACCACAGCTGGGCAGGTACTTCTGTGTTAGTCATATGAACAAGGTGATGGGAGAAACCAGAACTCTCACCCATCATGCTAGAGCTGCTGCCCTGAGCAGAATAGTTCTTTTAGCAGAGAGTTATAAACACAATGCTTTGACAATGGCTCACCTAGAACAAAACGTTAGGTCATGGAGCAGCAACAGAGAAACAAGGGAGATGGAAATTTTCCAACCAGAGCGAGGGACACAGAGGTGAGAGAGCCTGTGTTTGGGGTACACACCCTCCACCCTTTGGCTCTTTCTGGCAGGTAAGATCCATACTGCAGCCACACTTCAGATAAATGTACCTAGTGATGAGTGTATCTGCAGTGATGCAAAGCCCAGCAGAGGCTAGGTGTGCAGGCACTCAGCCAGTTTCATCCAGGTGGATGATACATGTCCACAGAGCTTATTCTGTGCTGATATTTCTTGCTGAGCTGCTTAGACTAGTTTTAACCTACAGTGGTCTACACTGACCTCCAGCTGTCCTTCCAGAGGCTCAGAGTATGGATGCTCCAGTGTGTTTACTGTAATGGGCTCGGCTGTGTCGAATAAAAAAAAACCCCCAAAACTTTTTTTGGAGACTCATGCAGTAGAGCAGAAGCTTTATGCATGGCATACACAGGATCATACCAGTAATTCCAGAGCTCTTCCTTGAGACTAATTTCTGATTAAAATATCATCCCCCTCTTCTCTTCTGCTGCCAGGTTTCTATTAATGGTTGCCATGGAAATGATCCATTTTTTGTAATGCCCTTCACACCAAATGATCCATTTCTGTAACTCCCTTCACACCTTGTGTCAAAGTACTTGTTCCTTCAAAGTCCCTCCTGGTATCTGTCTGCTAATAGCCCTGAGGGATTACCAGATAGTTGTGGCTTTCCCTTTGGTGACTTGACAATTCCTTTCTTTACAGATTGTGGTGCCAACTGTCATAAGCAATGCAGAGACCTCCTTGTGCTGGCGTGCAGGAAATTTTCCAGAGGGACCTCAGTAGGCAGCAGCCATGGCTCTCTGCCTAGCAGTCCCTCTCTGCCTCCAGGTGAGAGCACTTTTGTTCCTATTTTAAACCATTTCTGGAATCCTCTCTAATGGCCATTGCCCTTGCTGCCATTTTTAATTTTTCCTTTGTATCAACGCACAGAGCAGCACATGTACTTTCCACTGCACTGTAGTTTGTGTTCAGTGCTCAGATTACAATATGCCTTTCTGCAGTGACAGCCTTAGTCTCTGCCTGAGGCTCCCTATCCTCTATACTGGCACCCCTATCTCAGCTGAAAATAAAATTATAATTGGGGAAATTGTACTTCTCCTTATAAGCCACTTGGGAGCAGGGGCTGGGAGACACAGGACACAATTCTAGCTCTGAGTTATCCCCTGAGCATGCAGATGGAGGGAGAGGGAAACGTGTGCCCGCAAGGCCAGCATCAGTTTCCAAGCAGCATATGGGTATTGTTAATTATACCACTGCTTCATATAGCGGGTTACCGCCCTCTGGCTTAAGTTTTCTTTTTGCAAAGATCTTGAAGTAGAATATTTGAAATAAACAATTCCACCCCCTCTTTCAGTCCAAGATGAAGTATTTGAATTTCCCAGTGTTGCTGCAGAACACCAGGACCTCGATGGCAGAGCTATCACCCTCGTCACTGGCTCTTCGCGGAAAATTTCGGTGCGGCTGCAGAGGGCGACCACCAGCCAGGCAACACAGACAGAACCACTCTGGCATGAGCCAGGCTGGAATGATTCAGGTTCCCATACTTTCCCCAAAATGAAGTCCAAATTCCATGGCAAAGCTGGGAAGAACAAAGGCTTTGCAAAATGGGAGAATGAAAAGCCCAACATGCAGGCTGATATAGACCTAGAAGCCGAGGCCCCACAACACATACAGGATCACAATGGAATAGAAACCCTCCCAGAAAGACAAGAATCTGAGGTGAGTTGCAGAAGCAGCCAAAACAGTTTAAAATCTGCTACAGTCTGAGGTCTCATAAGGTTATTTTTATGAATTTCAGGATGCCTTTTCATGCAAATTTGCCATTGCTTCTGGCACAAGAATTACTTTTAGAAGAATGCCAAATCATCCATAGATACCTATTTTCCACACTGCAGTGTGCATTTACTGTAAATGTAACTGGGGGTTTGGGTCTTGGTGTCAGTATGTGCTTTGAGGAGTTGGGCACTTTTCTTTTTAAAAATATTAAAATAGCCTGGTGGGTATCTGACCAAATTCTGTGCTGCTTACCCTTGCAATGCACGTTCAGGGCTCCATGTTACATTCACAAGAACTAGTATTCTGATAAATATACGAGTCCAGGCTAGGGCAGGATATTGGTCTGATTTCCGTTGCTGTCACCCATAAAGTCTATACTTCTAGAGCCTCATGCTTTTATTGACCATCTTTGCTAGCATGTAAGTGCTTATTTTCTTTTGGTTACAGGATAGCTGATTGCTGACCTTGAAGCACAAAAAAATGAAGATGACAACTGTAATACAGCAAGTGTGGATGGACTGTTACAGACCACATTTGGCCATGAGACATTTTCCTGTACCTCCTACTTTTAAATTCAACCCTTGCCCTGTTTTCTTAGCTGAAAGGTGTTATAAAGCACTATTTATTTTCTCACTAGTAAGCCCTTTGGATGAACATTGCATGGACACAGCAGAATGGATCTCTGCGCTCAATGTTTTCTCTTGTATGACTTTTGTGGAAACTTCCTCTACATGCCCATGAGGATATATTTGGCCTCCTTTAAAGATACTGCATCATTTTGGTATGTCTGCCAGCAACAACAATGGTGAGGACAGAAGCCAAGCATCTAATTTTGTTCAATAACACTCCTTTTCCAGAGGCTTTTAATGATCGTTTAAGGAAAGAAGTAGGTGTGTATGTTGATTAAATCTCAAAAACCTTTCACAAAATCCTCTGTGCTGAAATTCTTTGCACACCTGGGGTTTTGAATTTTGGCCATGTTTACATTGCTGCAGTGAGCATATTGGTGTTCAGCACAGTGAAAGCAGTTCCCAGACTGGGGATCCTTCAACTAGGCAGCGCATGGCTGAGACTGAAGGATTTCCAAGACACTATGCGTTTGGTTACACTGCAATGGAGAGGTGTCATCTCTGCCAGCACTGATTATGGTAAAATTAGCATGTAATAAACACCTTAGTTTTAAGCATATGTGTGTGTAGATGTGTGCACATGATATGTTTTTCTCTGGTGAGCAACCTGTACACGTTAAGACTAAATGTACTGAACAGCAACATTCCAATTAGCAGTTTGCTAATGTAGGATCTAGCACCTGAATCTGCAATGGCCTGAAAAGCAGGTTTGAAGTGGCATTTCTCAGAAGCATTAAGTTACTTAAGGAGCACACCCCTCATCTGGAAAAAGAGAGAAAAAGAAAACAAACCAGCACAAAGCTCAAACCTGAAAGGTGCATTCCAAATTGGCATACATGTATTAGTCATACCTCAGCTCCCCACAAAAACAGGGGTGGGTGTGTGTGTGTGTGTAGCACCCACTCTGAATTAAAGCAACCCAATTATATGATTTCCTACAAAATTCAAGTTATTGCACCCTTCATCAAGTTATAAGCCCTCAAGCCCAGAGAGTAATTTCATAGACTTCCCTAACCAAAACTGACAGCTGCACTCCTCTGTGGTAATTTGACTGTAATCTGCACTGTGACTACATAATGCCTCCTCAGGTTTGCATCTTGAATCCTGCAAATTTCCTTTGTTTTCCAACACAACTAGCAATGATGATAAACTGGGGGAGAGGGGAAAAAAAAAAAAACCAAACATGCTCTTAGTGTTTTAAACTCAACAGAAATAAGCACTGCAGAGAGCACTGATTGTGGGCAAAGAACAAGCATTAGCAAAAATACGGTCTTTTTTTTCCTGTGGTGGGTCAGGTGACAGGTCACAACAGGCTGACCGCACAGCTACCATTACAGCATATGGCTTGCACACAATGAAAACGATGTGGTACAGAATTTGAATAGAGAAATTTGGTTATCATCCAGGCTGTTGATGGATCTGTTGAGATAAGCCTTTTAACACTTTATAAATGAAATGTTCACATGCAACTTCATTCTTAACATCACATAAGAGTTTTAACCAGCATTTAGTTTGTAGACCTCAGCCCACTTCTTGCAGGCTTTTAAAAGTTAGTTGTAGTTCTTGCTCTGAAAGGTACCTGCTTTCCTATTTCTATCAGGCCCATAACCATGCCTGTCTTCATTTTGTTGTTGGACAAGAATGTTTCTCGTACATAGTCTTATCTTCTCACTTACCTACTCCTCAAGATACTTAACAAGCTTCTTTCCTAAACTGTTTAAAAGGGTAAGTGCTCTATGTTCTTCAGAGGAAGGCCTTTTCAAGGACATATTTTTTTCCATGTATACTGTTATCAAGGCATAGACTCTTAAGTAAGAAAAGTGATGCCTTCTACAGAAGCAGGTCCCACTTTCTGGGGGACTGTTCTGCTAGCGATTAGACTGCTTAAGTTTCAACCCACTGTAGAGATTTCATCAATACATCTCTTGCAAGCCTCATAGCTTTGGTCAGTTAGGTGCTTACCTCAGCAGTAGTTGCAGATCAAGCACAGACTGCAGGCTTACACAGTTGATCCTTCTAAGCAAAATATTGCAGCATGCAAGGAGGAGGACTCATGCTATGTGAAAAATTCAAGCACCTGCTCCTGCTGGAAACCCTTTCCTTTAGGCATTTCAAGAAGGGGAACATTGAGAGTGTGTTGCTGGCAGTAAGTGTTCATGGCCATTGGAAAACTTGAGAAAAAGACACTGGGTAGAAATACAGCCTTTTTTCACTCCCCCATCCCCAAAAAGGAACAGACATGGGTAACATAATAATTAAAAAACAAAACAAAACAAAAAAAACCCAAACATTAACAGGCTGCTTGCAGCAGAACACTGATCTTCCAGTTCCATAGCAAGTACCTGAATGGGGAGAGTTAACGGGGCATGAACAACCATTTTAAGAAGTTGGTATAAGATGAGCTCTTCATCTTGGAGGAGGCCTGAATACATGAAATTAAAAAATCTCTTGCTCTCCTTCCTTCAAGTTGACATCTTTTTCTGAACAGGGGCAAGACTTTTCCTCACCTCACAAAAACAATTTTAGTTCCCCAATCTAGGCAAAGCAACAGAGAATCTCTTGTTCACCTCCCCTGACTTAACAAAAGGGAAAACATATCAGCCATCGCAGTTCCTGACTGAGCTATGTGCTTCTGCTGGTCTTGATGCAATGCTGCCTGCTCTAAGTAGAACAATTTCAGGAGAGTATCCAGGAGAAAAAGTGTCATCATGACAAGAGTGTTGGATTAATGAAGTAGCTAAAGTGAGATACAATCCCAAATTATGCTGGATACTTCCACCACATCCATTCTTCCCTGTCTCAGGATCTTTTAAGAAACTGGGGGAGAAGGAGGGGTTGTTAAAAAAAAAAAAAAAAACAATAAATCTGAACAAACAAAAAACAACACACAGTGGGAAGAAGGAATATTATGTCAAACCTTATTTACAGCCTGATCTGCAAATGCCAAAGAATACAAGCAACAAGAGTAGGTGAAAAATGCAAGTGCTTGGATAGACCCTGTAAGAGGAGATTTGGCTGTTTGAGCCAAACCCACCAGGACTCTCTGTGCTTGTATAAAACCTCTGCAAAACCTCATGTTGCAAATAAGGGAGCTTCAGCCTTGCTGTCAACTTTATGGAGTAGTCCTGAGTGCTATGCACTGTTGCTCTGGGACTCCTCTGTGGAAGCCAAAGTGAAAGCATGCCCTAATGCAGCCCCCAAGGTCTTCCTCATGGGGAGCCTTTGGCTGAGACAGCCTAAGCAGCCACAGGAGGGTCCTCACAGCCTGGGACACTAGTTCCAGAAGCTTTAGGCATCTGTATGGGAAATAGCTGCGTGTGAAGGATCCTGGACACAGGCAGAAAAAAAACAGAGAACAAAGACAGATGGGGAGTAAGCGTGGGAAGAAGCATACTAGGAGAGCTCTCCCTCTCTACATGACACCAAGAATTGAAGGGGATCCCAATGGAGACCAAGCAGAGGGGGAAGGAAGGAAGGAAGGAAGGAAAGGAAGGAAGGAAGGAGATTTGAATACAGATTTCATGGAGACACAAGAGGCAGGAGAAACAAGGGTTTGTTGTTTCATGATTGTCATAGCCAAAAAAATCTAACCAAGGTTTGCTTCATTCAGCATCAGCCTGCTAACTGATGGGCCTCTATACAGCACAAAAAATAGCTCCAATTACTTCTCAAGAGAGTCTTGACAACAGAGTTGGCCCACCCAGGGACACTGGAGAAATAGATGTAACTTTGGAACACGTTTTTGAGTTATCAGCAATGATCAGAACTGCATTTTCAAAATAAGCATTGCAGCCAACAGGCTAAACTCACTGGAAAATCTGTGTGCTGAACTCTAAAGTGCTGTTTACAGCTGCTGACAATCTGATCCTAGGAGACAGAAAAGCCATCAACAAAAGGCTGCCGCTGGGGCAGTATGAAATTTAGCCAAAAAGTCTGCTTTTTCCATGAGTTAAGCTAATGCCGGAAAGTTTAAAGAGTCCTTATCACCTTCATCTCTGCTTCATGTGTGAAAACGAGTTACGACCTTCCACCTGCCCACAGCACAGGCAGACTCCCTCTTTCTTTGGTTTTACAATAGTGTTTTCCTACTTTTTCGTACTTGTTTTTCTCTCCTCTGTTGTGGGAAAGACCCACGTGGACAAGAGGGGAAATTACTGGACAATAAAAGGGAAACAATGACACTGACAGCACTCAGAGCTGTAAAAAGCACAAAGTAAACACAAAGGAAAAATATTTTTCCTTCTACCCTTGTTTGTTAAGTCATTAGAGGTGCAACTTATTTTCAGCCAAACTGGGGAGAAGGCAATGTTTACAGCTGGTAATAGCACTTGCTTTTTTAGTTTGTATCCCTTTGAAAAGGCATAACCTGAAACAAACAAGCACATGAGTATTTTGAGAGTCTACACAGGGGAAACAGAAGTTCACGTCCACTTCAGTGTACTGCTCTCCAATCACAACACTGGTACAACTCTAACCTAAGGGTATGCTAGGAGGCTGATAAAGCAAGCTTGCAGTTTAGCATGAGCCAGCTTGTTTGGGACTGCTAAATCACACTCAACACCTTAAAAATGCATACATAGTTCTGTAGCATCCCTGTTGTCCAAGGAAAATTGGAAGTTCAGAGAGGAAGCAGGATCACAAGCCTGACAATCTTTATCAGCAACAACACTGAGACTCTACTGCAGTCCTAAATATGGCAGAACTAAGAATAAATCATGTGTGATGAGCAGACAGTTGAGGGCTTTTGTGTGCTGGCCTTCATTAACCTAACAGGGAGCCGAATTAACTCTAAGAACCCACACAAGCCTTCTGGACACCCAAAAGAGTCATCAGAGCTTAGTGAGAATTCTTACTCCCCACTGAACTCTTCCCACTTCAGCACAGTTCAATTTTCATTTCCCAGGTACATAACCTGTTATGGGGAATACTCTTACGCCACAGGACTTTTCAAGCTCCAGCCACTTCTCATAACTATCTGCTGACATGAATCTTGCTTCCCTTCTTCCCAGTTCTATCTTAGGTACTTGACTGGTAAGTGTCTAGTTTCTAATTAGGCCAGAGGTTGGTTGAGGCACTTGCCACTTTCATTAATTCAGATGCAAACAGCAGTTTAATGGAGACACGTAGTCAAAGGCCCCACCATGTTAAAGCAGGTTACCCACATGCTCTGGCTGATAAGTCTAACCTGTAGCTAGAGGAGCCCCTCTGGGGGCCACTGGCAGTAATGGCATATCACCATGAAGCTGCACACTTCAGGGGTTTGACTAGAGAAGCAGAGGAATCTCATCAGGCAAGCTAAGGATTACCAGTCAACTCCAATCCTAAAGATGATAAACTACTCAGGGAACAGCTACAAGCAAAAACGCTTACTGGGGTGAGCGATGCATGGTGAAAGCTCAGCTTGATGCCCTCTCCCTTGCTGGGTTACTGTTTTGCACACAGTAAGGAATAAATTTTTATCCATTCCTTAGACCTTCAAGGAAAACCCAACTGTGACCACAGTGCATATAGAACATGCTATTCTAAGTCAGGTACTAATGTGCCTGGTGTGGAAAGCAAGCATGTCCCCTGCTCCCCATAGTTATTTTACTGCACAATGACAACACTTGAGAGAGGGTGATCCTAATAGATGGAAGGGCAATGCAAGCGAAGCCTTTAGGAAACAAAAGTTGCTAGAGAAAGAAAGGCAGATGGAAAAACAGAACATGTTGCCTAAAGCTCATGGAAGAAGAGTGGCAAGAACAACCATGATTAAAAGGAAGAACACTGTTCCCCTGTATAAATGGTTGCCTATTTAACTGATCTGCTAGAGTTTTGCTTTCAATCATGAGGCACAATGAAATCAAGTATGTATATCCAATCCACCACAAGCCTAATAATCTCCACAACACATCTCTCCTCTCCCAGCTTCCAGTCAAGAGATTCCTTCCAGTGCAGCAGGAATCATGTTTGGAAAACAGTAAATATCAGAGCATCATATAGACAATAACAAAGCAGTGGCTGTTTGCTTTCATTAATCAAAGCTGCTCTCTCCACATATACAAAGCTTGTTTCTCTGGAGAACAACGAAGTCACAGCACACTAGGAGGAAACAATAGAGTAAGGAAAAACAACAACAGCTGGCAGAAGCAAAGTGTTTTCTTTCCTGTTGGAAGAGTAAATGCTCTTGTTTTGNTTTTTAAACTTTCCCCCTCAAACAGCAATGAAGTGGGACTCGGCTTACCCTAAGTCCTGGAAGAGGGAGGAGGAGAAGCAACATATTTTGAGGAGAAAAAGCTATCTGGCATAAGGGGGAAGGGGAAGCTCTGTGCTCTTACCCCACCACAACGTCATTTCACCATATCACAGTGTGCAAAAGCGAGACTACCCACTGCAGCAACAGTCATAGCCTTGCAGAGAAACTGGCAGCTCTAGCACAGAAAGAAGTGTCTGAAGGTGCTGATGTAACTCAACCGGAGGCTCTCTGAAGAGCCGCCTGGGTTCCCTCTTGCTAGGAACAAGTTTGCAGCACTCTAATGCACTGACAGAAAACACCCGCCTCTTTACAGTGAGGAGCAGCGTGAAGAAAAGCAGAAGCTGTCAACTTGAAGACATTACATTCCCAGCAAAAGGCTCTTTAACTCTGCCAATCTTTCTACATTTACCAGTACAGGACTGACGCAGTTGTAGGAACCTTAATTCTTAAAAAACCCACTAATTATTTTTCTATGAATGCAGCTAGTCACCAGCTAATGCTCACAACAAGGTATTACTCTCTCACAAGGGAGACACCTTCTCTGGAGCATCCCACTGCAAGAAACCATCAACACCTTCATGAAGCAGCAACATTCATTTTTAGACATAATTTGAACTGTATTATGCTGAGATAGATCTATATCGGTGATCCTCAAAGACCTAGATACAATATAGGAAACTTTTCCCTCATCAGCCTTGTTAAATTTTTTTGAAACATTAAAAAAAGAGACATTAAGTCAGATTCCCAAGTGCCTTTCAGAGACCTTCACTTCCAACCTATGAATCATTAGCAGCACCTAGTGGCCGCAATAAATTAAACAGAAAATTTTCAGGTTGATCATGGAATGAAATACAGGGAAATCAGTTCTAAACAATGGTTATCAGCTTCTTTACATGATTAGCTTGAATTACAGCAACACCAGCGTTACATAGATTCTCTTAAATGCTCACGTTATTTCTGTAATCCAAGGAACTCCTCCTGCTTGCATTAACCTGGATTCAGCCCCAGGGGCACTTCAGGTAGCTAGACACTGCCATCAGCACAGCCTCCGCCACAGCAATCCAAGCACAGTAGCAGGAATCTACATTTTCCACAAAGCTGGAGAGCATCAGGAGCAGTATACCACGTTCACATGGCATGCAGGAACACAACCTGGGAGACAGGTGCTCACACAGCCTAAGCGTAATTTCACACAGCAACCCCCCAGAGAGTACTAGATGCTGCTACACCACTTCTGAGGGAGGAATGGAACAAAACTCAGAGCAACTGAAGATCAATTCCTCCCATCCACTTCTGTTCCAACAGCTTGTCAGGGGGCAGAATGCACAGTACAGCTGGGACGACTATGTCTAAAATAGATTAAAATGTAAAATAGATGAAGCAGACAGAAATCCCCATGAATTCCCAGCTACTATAGCAACTGCTTTTTAATACCAAGAAGGAAAAGAAACTAAAGCAAAGGGAACATACAGATACTTTTATTGCTCACCTTTTATACAACAGCACACCTTCAGCCATTTTCTTTCACAGCTTGACAATGTTTATGTACACAAAAAACCCAGCAAGAAGCATTATGTGGCTTTCAGTAAAGAAAAAACAAAAACATTAGAACATCAAACTCAGCCAGGCTTTGTTTTCTGCAGCAATAATAAAAGGGCTTCCTCCAGGCAGGAACTAACCTTCCCAGGCCGTAGTGCATTTCTCTAAAAAGACAACCCCCAAAACAAATTGCCCTAGATGTGCTGAGCCAGTGGTATTAACTTGCAAATAAAATAAATTTCGGTTTGTCATTTCTTCTAGATGATTTCAAGTAAAAATTAGGTTTGGAGGAGGAGCAACTTGTTTTGGATGGATGCAGGTCAGTTTGAATTGCTACACCTAACTACAGGCCTACACACACTACCGGTTCACAATTTAGCTTAGTTTTAAATGATCTTTGCAGATTTTGGCGGCAGTCAGTCTTCAGAGTTGAGCAGGTACGAAAACTTTGTTTAGCAGGAGATAAGGCTACCGAACATGGCATCCACAGTAGAGCTCATATAATAGACAAAAAACCTGTTTGTCAGAGGGAGTGCACTGTGCATGCACACTCACGTGTGTAACATCTTCATGGCTAAAATAAGAGGCCAGCAAGCCAAAAGCAATACTCAGAAGTGTTTTTAGAACATGTAATTGAACAATGATTAGGGGGGGAAATGCAGAAGTTCTATTGTGTATTATAATAGACAAATCTGTCAGACAGGTCTTGATATTTCTCTAAATCAAAGTGGAAGGCAAAGACAGCAGGTAGTTTCAGAACAAAAGTGTTCTGAGCAGAGGGAACCAGTCCAACATCTAAAAAGCATGGCTATTAGTTGATGTTTAGGGTGCAGAGATGATATATTTAATTCAGGCAGGTTGGGGCCAGAGTGGGGAGGAAAAGTCTACAGAAAGTTGTACTTTGCTCAATGCAAACATCCCACCCAAAGAGATTCCACCTGCCACATACAAACCTGTACTAATTCAAGCAGTGATTATGCCAGGCCTCTGAAACCAGGTTTCTATTACATGAGCTCTGCCAAAGCAAAAGCTTTTAGCAGCCTCAGCTCGTGAAGTGTCTTCCTTGTCCAAAGCCAGATTGATTATACTGGTAACCTCCATGCTGGAAGTGCTGCTCAAACTGCCCCCCTTGATTAAAATTCTGTCCACCTCTGCCCCCCCAGCCTCCTCCTTGACCTCCACGGCCACCCCTCCCACCACGGCCACCCCTCCCTCCTCCACGGCCACCCCCTCGGTCACTGTGGGACCCACCATCTTGATATCTGTTGTCTTGCTGGTAGCCGCCGCCACCACCCCCTTGGTAGCCACCTCCTGAATATGAAGACGACTGGTAGCCACCATAGCCTCCTCCTTGGTAGCCACCACTGCCACCACCACCGTGGTAGCCACCCGTTTGAAAACCTGCATCTCTGTAGTTGCTCTCCCTGTAGCTGCCATCCTGGTAGCCACCACCTCCACCATCTGTCCAACCTCCTTGAAGCTTGTTTCCTCTTCCACCTCCTCTACCGCCATGATCATAACCACCACGTCCTCCTCGTCCCCCTCGATCATGGCTTCCTTGTTCATGACCTCCTCGCCCTCCATATGATGAGTCATAGCCTCCTCTTCCTCCTCGGTCGTGACCCCCATGGTCATAACCTCCTCGCCCTCCATATGAGGATTCATAGCCACCTCTTCCTCCTCTGCCACCGCCTTGTTGTGGACCAGCCTCTGGTCTTTTCTGCCACGGTGGCATCTCAGGAGGTGGCGGTTCAATTTCATTGGGCCTTCCTCCTCTGTCAGGCACTCTGCCCATTAGCACCTGCAAAGGGAAAGGGAGAACTGCCATAGGAGTTGTAACACCTCACAGAAGAGTTCTATTTACTGATACACACCACAAACAAGAGCCACTCAAGGGTTCTTACATCCAGAGGATTTCATCAAGGCAAACTTTTGTCTGTTTGAATGTGACAGACCTTTGCCTCCAGTTAATAAAAATTAAAACATGGATTATCTAGCACTCCAAGCACTGCTAACAAAAAAAGTCAGGAGACCTGGGTTTTCTGTTCAAACAGCAGGCATACCAGTAGAGGCAGCATGAATACAGTCTTTCACTAAACCGTTTACTAGTGCAGACTGCTAATCTCAAACAACCACAAGTACAGTGCAACACAGTCTCCCTCCTAACTAGCGTTCTGAATTGCTGTAGAAGCCATTGGCTTGGTAAATGAAGTGCAAAGATTTTTATTTTTCAGTAGGGACACACAAAAACTTACACACCAATGAACAGGTAGGTGCCAGACAGCACTGATCAGAGTTAGACAAGACTGTAGAGGTCTTTAGCTGTCTAAGGATGCTGTGACATTAAGAATTTAGCAAGACTTAAAAATGTGACAGGACATTTGCATTGCTTCAAGTTTTAAAATGATGTAACAGAAAAACTTCAATGCAAGCAGGTTACTTTGTTACTTTATGTTACTGTCTTGGAAAACATTTAATACTGATAATGGGAGATTAAGTTAACAGAATATGGATCGGCAGCAGGGCAGTATTGCATTCCTAGTAAAACATACATACAGTCTGATGGTACAGTCACACCTGTCTTCCCGCTTAGTTTCTCACATTCCACACTCCAACTACACTAAAAAGGTGCAAAAATTATTTGGGGTGGAGAGGGTGTGGTCAAGTCAGCACACCACCATTCTATCCTAAATTACTTAGAACTTTACCTGAAATACTGCTGGTACCCAGAAGGCAGAAAAGCATGCATGTACACCCACAAGTTTTAAAGTACCAAGTACACTGCTGTACATAGCTCCTGAACTTCAAGTTCAGCACACATACCTTTGTGAGCCTATTACTCCTGTAAAATCATAATTTCTGAAACAAGGTACATTGCTTAGTTTAAATCATATTCTAAATCATACTCCTACTATGTCATTACTAAAACTACACACGTGACTATAATCTCTTTTATTTGTGTACACAGGGGAATCTAACCTGCAAGAGCCTTGCTTTGTGATCTTATTCTATTTACATAGATCAGAAACACAGTTACTATGTAGGGGTTATTTCAGATACGGTGACAGAATTCAGTAGCAGCAGTGTAATGACATCAGTAATTCTGATAAGACAGAGCAGGCCTACTTCCACTGAAAGTAATCAAAGATATTTCAGCTTTTTTTTACTGTTCCTACGAAGGGGCATTCTGAACTTAAACAGGTGAAATTGCAGTTACCATAATCCACCGATGCATAATCTGGAGTACATAAAACCCAAATTTCTTAACCTTTATTTCCAAATTCCACTTACAATCCTAAAAAAAGTAGGATTTGTAACTACATTCAAATTACTTAAATATTCATAACAGAACAAGCCATTTGTCACCAAATGTACCTTATTAATGGCACATGCAGTCTTCTCTCGGATGGACCCACTGCTTGTTCTCATAATCTTTGACAGATCCTGCCGAGCTGCCAAGAGATTTGCAATGGAAATAGTGCACTTAGTAGATAAGAGGGCACGTTTTGGCTGGTAGACTTTAGCCAGTTTTTCTGTTTGACTCTGTTGGAGAGGAGAAAAACAAAACCCCGTCAGCTAAAGTAATAGGAAAGCAATGGGACACCTCACCAAAAGAATCAAATCAACACTGAAGAACAAGACACTACTGCAAATAGAACAAAAATTAATATAAAAAACAGTTAGAACCACTTTGTAACTAAGAATCACTGCAACTAAGCTGGCATTTGTGAAATTAATTTCTTAAGTAATATAAGAAACTCTATTCTGACTGAACTGCCAAGACACTGATCTGACAATTTTAAGATTAACAATATATACATGCAGACTGTT
Source organism: Pandion haliaetus (assembly GCA_013401275.1). Lineage (NCBI taxonomy): Eukaryota > Metazoa > Chordata > Aves > Accipitriformes > Pandionidae > Pandion > Pandion haliaetus. The sequence continues at coordinate 6,812 of VYZV01011357.1, read as the reverse complement.
ATTACTTTCAGGCAGTCAAACACAGAACAGAATTGTGTCATAGTTACACGAATTACTGCTAATGTCTAAAAGATACTGAAAGTGAAACATGTCTGTGTCCAGCCTCCAGACCTCCTTGTGTGCCTGCATCCTGACCCACACCCATTCCAGTTAGACTAGCATCACCGCATCTCCAGCACTGTATCAGCAGAAAAAGGCTGTGTTAACTCTTTCACACTCTTCATTCAAGTCAGCTTCTTCACAAAGGCAAGGCACCAAGAGGTACTGGCAGAACTAAAGCTCTCAAGTGCTTGTTCTAATTCAGTCCTTTGTCTCATATATGTAGTGCCCAAGCTAGAAATGAGATCCTACAAGTCAACTTTGCCTTGTATGCACTCTCTCCCCCTCTACTGCCTTTTGGCATTAAGCACACCAGGTTTTTTTGAACACCTCAAAAGTGTGACAGCAGTTTTCCAACTGACAGACACAACAGAAATCTGTGCTACCAGCCATGAGTAATACATGAGTTACATCTACCTTCAGTTATCAACAGATTATAATGTGTGATGCACTTGGGATAAACCAGCTTGCAATCTGCACACAGACAAAAGGTCTGCTTTTTGTCTGGACCCCAGATGACAGCAGTGGGGACAGGCAAACCATGTTTTCCAACAAATCTCTTGACCAGGCAAGAACTTAGGAGCAAATTTTAAAATCCTGTTTTCCATCTAAAGGCAGAAAACTGGAACTGGGAAGAACTGAGAGTATGTATTTCAAGGTGACTCAGTGGTAATTTTCTAGAACCAAAAGCTTCTACTTTTATATTACAAGTTGAACAGGGTTTACTCAAAATTAAGGAAAACATGCACATCATTTACCTAATGCTGGCTAAAGACAAGAGAGGCAATAGTATTCACCAGAGCAGTAGTATGATTTTCCCTGGCAAGTTTGACTGAGCTCTGAGCACAGTATTTTGGTGCTATGAAGTTATTCTTTTAGGTGAAGCTTGACATTTTTTAACTTCAAAAACTCCTAATAACAGACTAAAGTTTTTACTGGTGTTGCTACTATCTGGAGAAGTAACTATTTAGTTATACTACTGTATTCTGTTACTTTTCAAACT
>VYZV01011355.1:5496-29085 GCA_013401275.1 Pandion haliaetus | reverse complement strand
AATTAAAAAAAAAAAAAGGCTAAGGCAGACAAAAAGCAGGAAAGGAACCAATAAAGAGATGACATGAGCTTTTCAGAACAAGATAGCAAATCAGTAACAGTATCAGAACAAGAAGCAAAACATCTTTTGCCTGTCCCAACAAATGCTTCTCCAGGTTATAATCCAGCTGAATAACTGCCAAGCATGTCTTATATTTAGCCTGTCCAACTGAAATGCCCACATTCAAAGCCTAAATGTTCTCAGCTCTCTTNAAACTTCAGCTCTATCTGAATAGGCTGAGATAGAATTATTCTATGCAGATTAAAATAAGCAAATGACCCAAGGCATTTATATAAAGAGGAGATAAAAGCGTGACTGAATTGGGAAAGTCATGGAAACAATACATGAAAGCTATAAATCTATTTTAAATTAAAATCTAATGAAATATTTATAACTAAGGCCAGAGTTGAAGAAACCTATACAAATATTATCATTTTGTGTGGCAGCAGACACCAGTAGCTGCTCTTCTGAGAAACCAGGAAGAGCATGGAGATCTAAGATTTACATTGTTTTAGCCTATATAAATTACACTATTGAAACAAGCTTTTAAATTTACTTTCCTTTCCATTCTACTTCTGTTGCTGGGTATACTGACTGTTTTTCTGGTGAAACTTAGCCACATAGCACAAATATTAGTAAGCAGAATATGAAAAACGATGAAAATATGATTTAGTTATGCTTGGCTCCAGTAGACTAAAGATATCAAACACTATCAACAGAGATTTTCCTTTTATGGTGGAATGTGATACAGTTATAAAAGAAGGCATGGCAGGAAGAGTTTGAAGTTATGCTAAATTGGCTACAGCAGTTTAATTAGGGATTTGGACATAAAATGTTTTTTATTAAGTCCATGCTTATTTTTAACAACTCCTTTAGCCTTTAAATTTGTGTAATACACAGATGTTTTACAAGCATGTGTTATTTACTAAAGCATGTTTACTGTTGAAACACAGGAGATTTACTGCCAAATAATGCTCCCTAGCTGTTTTAAATGCCAATAAGTAACAGATATGTTTTTACTGAAGTTTATCACCACTGTTTGGGCTGCTGAAAATTTCATAAGGTGACTAGAGGTCTTCAAGAGGCCTCAGCTCATAGGAGCGAGAATCCAGATGTTTGTTCTTCCATCCAGCTTGACTTGAGTTGGATGCAGGAGCTCACATCAAGAGTGTTTTTGAATCTTTCTACTTCGGAAGTTAGGGCTTTCTTAGTTTAGGCAACAGTGCTAAGCCATCATCACCCTCAGCTGTCCTAACTGATCTCTGTGCTGAAAATCATCATGGAGATATGTCTGAAACCTCAGTCTGCTCTCTCCTCAGCCATCACAGGTCACAGTTACATCAGGCCACAAACAGCAGCATCAGAAAAGGTGCTAGGATACCAGAGTTGTGTTGAGTATCTTCTGTTCTGCTCCCCATGCTATGTTGTCAGTAATTTACAGCAGAAGATCAGTGCACATAGCAGTAGCCTGCCACCACCTTTAGTGCCATGGCTAGATTCACCTACTTAGGCTCTCATTAAAAGCATGTGTGAAATGCATACATTTCACTTTGGCAGTGCAGTTTTATTGTAATGTCACTAGGCAAAATTAGTAATATTGTATTTTCCCTTTTCTTTTGATGGTCATTGTACTCAGACACACAGCTGCAGGATCAGGAAGTTCCTGAGCCACAAAATATTGGAGGCTGGAAGAATATTTTGGAATGACCAAATCACTGATAATTTCACTATATGTTTTCTCTGTTCTGAAATTCCTTCCGAGACATCTGGTTTTGGCCCTTGTAAAGGAGACAGAGTTGGTGGAGGTGGAGTCAATGGATGTCTGGTCTTGGTACATAAACCTCTCCTTTCTTCGACTCTGAGCAAAGACAGAGTGACAGCAGAGAGATCAAGCAGTGCTTAGCAACTAGGAATCATGAAAAATAATGAAAAAAGAGGACCAGTTCCAACAAAGAACATACAAAACAAAGACAACTAAAACCACATGGTAGGAAAGTATTTCTCAGTCACATATCACAACCACACAGAAGGCAGGAGACCTACACATATAAATATTGACACTGGAAAGAATGAAGAGCACCTAAAAATAAGGTAGGACTTGACCTTCACCTCAGTCTAGTATCTGTCATTCTTGTAGTCAGGATGAGGGTTTGTATGATCTTGTAAGAGACTTTAATGTAACTACTTCTTCTGCCACAGAAGATTGACTTCCCTTCTGATAAATAATGGCAACAACTGAAACAGTACTGTAACTCAGAAAAGCCGACTAGGAAAGCAAAAAACTAAACCAGCCATATCAGGATGGTTTCATGTGAGAAGCAGAAGATGAGTAGAGACTGAGAAAAGAATTTGTGAACCACCACAGCTTTAATGATAAAAACACCACAAGAAAAAAATAAAATACATTTTTTGACCAGTAGTGTTTCATTTCATGCTTGCCATATGGATGAATATGCACTCCCTATTGAGTTCCTAGAAGACACCTGTTACCATAGTTTTAATTTCACTTGTATCAAGCATAGTCAAAGATTATATCCCACTATATTGGTGCTAACGATCATTACCAAGATCCCAGCCTAGTGAGTTGTGTAATGTGGATGAACTTCCATGACAACCACACATTGATCACAACACAGCTGTGCAGAATTGGGAAACACACCATGGCTACACCCACCTTCAAAATGCAGTCCTCAAAATGTGAAAGGATGGAGAGTATATTCCCTGTCTTCAAGACAGTCCTAGGTAATTATCTACTAACGGAGTCACCAGTCAAATTTCAACAATTACAAGGCGTGATCCATATCAAATTGTTTTAGAGAACTGTGGGAAGTGTAGTGATAATGGTGGCACCACTGATGGAAAATAAGAATCACTATGATAATAGATATGTGAAATTAAACAAGCCAATAATTGTGCAGCCTAATAGCTCATACTCTGATCTTATATAAATGCTGTCCTAGAATTAAACATATGCCCTGATTTTGGCTGGGATGGAGTTAATTTTCTTTCTAGTAGTTTGTATAGTGTTATGTTTTGGATTCAGTATGAGAAGAATGTTGATAACACACTGATGTTTTCAGTTGTTGCTAAGTAATGTTTAGACTAAGTCAAGGATTTTTCAGTTTCTCATGCCTAACCAGCAAGAAGGCTGGAGGGGCACAAGAAGTTGGGAGGGGACACAGCCAGGGCAGCTGACCCAAACTGGCCAAAGGGGTATTCCATACCATGCGATATCATGTCCAGTATATAAACTGGGGGGAGTGGGCCTGGGGGGGTGGGTCACTGCTCGGGAACTAACTGGGCATCGGTCAGTGAGCGGTGAGCAATTGCATTGTGTCTCACTTGTTTTGCATATTCTGATTCTATTATTAATATCATGATTATTTTTTCCTTTCTGTCTTATTAAAATGTTCTTATCTCAACCTGCGAGTTTTACTTTTTTCTTTCCCAGTTCTCTCCCCTATCCCACTGGGTGGGGGGGAAGTAAGCGAGCAGCTGTGTGGTGCCAAGCTGCTGGCTGGGGTTAAACCACGACAACATACCATTGATTTGTCCATATTATAATGTGATCTAACAGAGATTCTTTAGTAATTAGTTTAGTTCTTTCAAATGAAATCAGAATTCATTATATTTGTCAGCCACAGTGTCTGTTACAAAGTGCCATAACAAAAAAATGCAAGTATCTTTAACCTTACATGTTTTTTCTTATCACTTTGCCCTAGTTTGAAGTCATAACATCATCAGATTTTTACAAGCAGTAGCTGCTCTTATTTTCATAGCAACTACACAATGGCAACTGCAACTGTATTTCCTAATTAAGGCACAAATCTTCCTCCACCCCCTCCATGCCTGAAACCTGTGTAGGACAATCCTTTTCCAATTATTTTTACCAATCTGAGGTGCTGCAAAGGCACAAATAAGTTTCTTTTTTGACCCCTGCCTCCTTCACCTTTTTTTTGAGCAAAGTTGTACTTCAAGCAGAAAGCTAAAGGCTCCACATTCTTTCCACTTATACGCACCATTAACTGCAGCTCATTCACAGAACGAACCACCAATTGCTTCATAATCCTTTCTCTTTTAATGGGCATTTCCAAACGCTTTTCTTTCAACAGCACTATCTTCTGCATCAGGAAGTGCAGGCATTCACCTTTAACTCCCTGCTTTTGCAGCATCGTGACATTTAATCACATCCTAAAATGGCTGACATCATCTGGGTCTTGCCATCCTGCAATCTGAAAATGTCCAACCTTGGGAACAGAAACAAAACACTCTTTTACCAAAATTGCAGGGGTGAAAGAAAAGCATTAAACAATAAAGTAGCAAATGCTGAGGAAGAGTTTTAAGGATTTACGAGGACTACAGACAAACTGTTTTTCCAGTCAGTTTTCCTGATGTTTTGTTTGTCTATTTACAGTAAGGGTGAAAAACGGTCTGAAAACAGACTGCAGTGTAACTGTGTTTCGATATTTTTGTACATACTGCTTATGTGAAAGTGTCCTATAAGACATTGGAATGAAATGAGGTGCTTGCTTGCCTTCCAGCCTTGCTTTGTTCTGACAGTAATAATGGTCACAAATACATTTGATTCTACTGATTTCTTTTTGTAGGAAACAAAAAGATCACATTAAGTTAACAATACACTGAGCACAAATCTACTGTGTTACTGAGTTTGTTCTAATGAATAGGAAAAGCATGCAGTTGAATGGATTGTATTGTGAAAAGCAGTCCACTTAAATGGAACTAATTCCCAAATCTCAAACCAAAACTGAATTATTGCATCATAATGTTTATTGTATTCAATTTTATAGATAACTTTGCAAGATATGCATTGTAAAAAGCTATTGTATATGATAACATAACATAAATCAGTCAAATACAATTTGGACAAGGAAAACCAGAAGATGTGGGAAGTCTGTACTGAGTTTGTATACCTTATGCACAGGGAGCTTTTCTGATTTTGATTTTCATGAAACTGAAACTGATTCTAAACACATAAAAGTAGCCAAGCTCAAAAATGCATTATCTTGGCCTTACTGTATATATAGGGAAAGCTTTGGGATGTAAACTTTAGCCATTTAAATGTTCAGTTTGGATTAAGAGATGTCTCTTCATAAAGAAAATTATAACATTTCTTCCCTCTCACTTTTACTCACCCCATTTCACTACAGTTCAAAATACTGTCAACTGAGAAAACCAAGGTTATTTTATTTGTGTCTTTTGTTCCTTTTCAGAAAATATGAAATCTTCATCAATGCTATTCTGGTGCTGGGGTGGAGGAGGGTACGTTATTTGTAAAACAGCTTTTCCTTTAGCCCATAGAGAATTGTACTAGAGACACAGACAGGATTGTGAAAGGCTCTGCTGAGCATGCGGTAGGCATGACCTTATGATAACAGAGACAGATTTCAATGAATGAGAAAAGAATGGAATAGTTTGGTCGTGACTTAGATGAAGTTAAATCTTAGCAATAACTTAGGCTGTCCCTTTCCCTTCCTCTCCATGCAGGAGAGCTGACACAGAAGTGTCATACTAGTGGGTTTGGCCTAATGGTTTCTCTTAAGCACATATTGCATCTAGGGGAATATTTTTAAATCTTTCAAAGGCAGGAGTTACATCAAGAAAATAGAATAAGAGTAAGTAAGACAAAGTAACAGTTTACATGTGCTTCCTGATCCTTTCTGGGTTAGGCCCATGAGCTTTATAAATGTGATCAATAAAAGCTGGTGTTGTTGAGTATCCATATCCTGTACAATATTCTTTGAAGGAAAGTAAAACATTTGCAGCAATGGAAAATCAAAACAGTACAATCTTGCCTCAGAGTATTTTTAAAATTGTTTTACTGGGCCACTTGCAATGTTTCATTGCATTAATAGTAAAAAACAAAAAAGGTAATTTTAAAATTATTTCCTATTGGTCTTCATGATCTTGCCACCAAAAACTTGCTGGTGACATCAGGAAAATATTTCTATTGCACACGTCCATCACCAAGCTTGCAGCACTTTCTGGGGGGCCAGGTGCCTCCAATCTGGAAGAAATTATTAAAATCTGTTCAGCTGGTTCTGCATCAAAGAATTCTGTAATTGCTTGGTCCTAGGGCTTTCTGCCATCTGAGGCTGAAATGGTAACCATCTGTTAAGAATTCCTCCACTGAGTAATTTTATTCATATTCTGCAGAACAATAACAGAAAAAATAATATTTAAAAACCAAAACCCATCTTAGTTATAGCTTGTTTTTGAATGAAGTTCTGAAACATACATCTCCCAGTGGTTCTTGTTGTCAAGTTTCTTCACTGGCTGATTGTACATCAGAAAGAATAATTTATTTATTGTGAAATATCACTACTTTATGCTAATAATAACTCACAGGAAAAGAAGCATTGTTTTGTTATTATTCATTCATCAATAGAGTGCCTACAAGGTGCTGAGAGCTCCACAGATTAAATTAAAAAGAATTCCCGGTACAGGGAGCATAGGATTTGAAGAATGGTCTTCTCTATAAAATAGTTTCTGTAAAATGAATGTTCACTTTCTACTATCTAAGGTCAATTGTCATTTAGGATAAGATTTAACTTAAACAACTTGTGCCACCTCAAATTTAGGAGTCTAATCAAACCCTAGTCCTCTAGGTTTCTTCTGTAGTCAATACTAAGGCACAAACACATCCACAAAACAATTCACCTTACGGTTCATGTGTAAGCTGGCAGAGGTGAATCAGCTTGTGGAAGTATGACTCCATTTATCCATCTATACACTGCAGAAATCCAACTTTGATGCCCTTTGGACTCTTTCTTTGTGCTTCAGATCTCTGTCCATAAGAGGAAGTGCTTCATTTCTCCAACTCTTTATGTATTTTCCCATTTTTACAAGTGATGAGGCCACATACAGCTTCTTAATAGAACTTCATTTTCAGACATTGACTTCCATTGCATTTAATAATGGTGAAGACCTATGAAGGAAAGATTACATGATTAAAAACAATATTATAATGTATATATATATATATATATACAGGAACATTAATTCTATGAATTCTAGATTCTGAAAAATGTATGTTTTGTGTTTTGATTTCATTGTTTTTTTAATTGGTACTTGGGGAATGGAAGGGAGGAGATAGTATCACTCTGTTGCCTAAAACATCTCCTGTCTTAAATGACAAGCACATAAGATAACTTTTCCCCCTGAAGACCATGAAGATCAAGAGAACAATGTGAGTGGATGACTTTACAGGTGAACAACTGAGGAACAGAGAAGGAGTGATCAGTGAGTTAACCAAAGCTTCAAAGAATATCTAGAGCAAGGGTTGGAATACACTCTCAGTTTGCAAATTCAGGTTTTTGCATTCATCACTGCTACCTCTTCAGCTTTTCTGCAGGGCCTGTCTTTGTCAGTTCAATACACAACTGCCAACTCTATCTCTTCACATCTGGAGAAGCCAGCACTCTGCCACCATATCCCATGTGTGAGGCTTTTAACATGTGGCTTTATTCCCTGTTCTCCTGGTCCAAAATCTGTGGAAGAGACTAGAATGTTGGATTCTTGGAGAAAGTGACTGCTAAATGATCACTTTTACAGTATTTCAGAGGGAGGGCAAAATGTTGGAATGAAAGCCAGGAGATTGTGGTAGAGTGAAGTAGAAGAGTTCCAACTTTTATTGCTCACCTTTTTAAAGCTCATGGACATAACATGGAAAGGATCAGGATGAACATGTAAAATGTTACTTTTTAACTTACTAGACATATCAAGTATTTTCATCCCTTCTCCCACAATTCCCTCTTATGGAAGCCTTAAGGACAAGTAGACTGGAGGTATGCTCTAATGACTGCCTGCCTTGCACTTTTGAAGCAGGAATTGAGTTCCTGTCCTCTGCTTGTACAGTGAACAGCACAATAAGGCTTTAACTGTGAGTTTGCCTCATTGATACTGTATAAAATAATGCATTATTCCAAAGTTGTTTTTAAATTACATGCATTTTAGATATACCTGAAAATAAGAAAGTAGGGGCTTCAGTTTTCATTTGCCTTTTACCTACACCTGAATCATTACTGATCCCATAGGAAGACCAACTGACCATATACTAATGTGGGTCTTATTCCTGGGCCTAGCAATATAGTAACAGTTCACAGAAATAATTCATAACCTGACATTTTTTACAACGTCTTTCTGTCATATCATTGCACCAACTTCTCTTTATTCTCCCTGGTGAAGACAAGCTATAAAAAGGAGTTTTTTATGGTACCAGTCTCTGAGCCATCATTAATTTCAGCCAGAGCCTTGGTCAAATGCCAAGCCGTTCTCACTCTTCCCCTTCTGCTGCAAGCAACAGGGGATTCAAAGTGACAGAGCACTCAGGAGCTAGGAGGCACCCACAGACAGCTAAGGGGACAGGATGCATATCCTTTGGTTGCCAGTAAGATGATAATCTTCTCGTAGAGGCATAACAAAATGCTGGACTCTCATGCAGAACAGTGTTCATCTATCACTAAAGGGACAAATAGATGGCCATGAGCATGTGTTTTCAATCCATGTGTTTTATGTCATTTGGAAAGTGTATTTTACTAGGGATTGGGGAACTGCTTTATCCTAAAGCTCCTTTTCTCAGCAGAGCTCTCCTTACCAGAAAAGTTCAGTCTGCAATTCCTTCCCAGAGCCCTCCGAACAAACAGTCTTTTCTGTCCTGCCATCGCTTCAGGACTCCCAGCCCCTGACAGCCTGTGAGTCGATGCCCAACCAAAGCAGACCACTCTCAGACAGCTCACTGAGTTGTGGTTAGCCCCAGGGCTGGACACTTACCGATACAGCCTGCAGTCATGCCACCTCAGGCGAAGCAACCTCTGGGGACTGTAAACTAAGCCATGTACTTCTTTATTAATTCATTAATGTCCTTTACTGGCTCTCAGATCATTGTGGTAACAGAATTACTGTGACCATGAATGCTGTTTTATGGCAAAAAATAAAACTGGAGCTAAATTGAGTGTGACAGTGACCATAGAGAAGAATAACATCACTAATGGAGCTCTCGCACTGCTCAGATTCCACAGACAACACCGGGATTGTAAAACAAGACTCAGTTTGGTTTTATACATAGCAACAACATCAAAACTGACAGAAACAAGGACTGCGAGATAGAAACATACCAAAACCATGCTTGTGTCGGAGGAGTTTTGACTAATGAACTGAAGACAGGAGGTCTGAAGCAATGTATTCAGTGCTAAGGTTAGTAGCAGCACTGTAACTTAGCCAAATATGCTTTTCTCAGCTCCATTTTGTTTCTGGTGAGGCAGCTGCCTTGTTTCTTTCCTGTTGTTAAATTGAGGAGACATAATACCGAAAGACACTGCTTTATGGAACAGTATTATCACAGCAAGCAAAACACTGAATGGTTGGTATTACATTATCATGCTCAGCCCTGCCACCTCCAAAGCATGGCACAAGGGACAATGGATCCAGGCATGCGAGGAGCTGTCAGTAGCAGGTGGTAGAGCGCAGAACACCGGTGTAACTTGTAAGAAGGAATCTCCGACAGCAATATGGTTGGCAACAAACCAAGAAGCTGTCAGAGGTGTTTAGAATTAGTTAACAGAAGTCACGTTAGAATCCCAGTTTGAATGAAGCCTGTTGCAATATGGAGATCTCCTTTACGGAAATTTAAAACAGCAATCGTAGCATGCAAGTTCAAATCAAAGACCTGATGTACTGGAAGATGGAAATGAGAGAAGCAAGAACTGAGATTTGGTCTAATGCATAATGTGCCATACAAATACTCTCTTCATGTAATCACTTTTCAGAATTCAGAGAATACTGTAAACTTGTAATAAAAATTGCCCGGATAATAACCAGGCAGTGCTTTGAACAGAACATGGAATAAATTATCCTTTCTTTTCAACAAAGATTTAAGTAGAAAAAGATATATCCAGCAGCAATCAAACTGATTGAACTTGTCAAAGTTCAAACAGGTAAATAAAAAATAGAGAAATTAAAAGATTATTTTTCAATTCTTAATATTGAGCTGTCAGTATCATCATAAAAAAAGATAAATTCCAACTTTAATAACATCCAGCCATCCGTGAACTGTGTTGGCACTGGTAGTGTCTTTTTTGGGAAGAGCAATAATCTCAAAGATTCAAACTTGGAAGTATTTGCAAAATTCTCTTAGCAAAAATATTTCAGAGCCTGAAATCCAAAAGAAAAAAAAAAAAAAGAGAGAAGTAAATGTATTAATCATGGTTGTGCATGCATAAGCCTATGTAGAAACTCTAATGCAGAACACTTGTACATGTCTATAGATTGTTTAGCTGACATGAAAACTTCCCCAAGGGAGATTTCCAACCCTTAAAAAGCATCCACACCCTTCAGAAAAATCCCCCTTAAAATATAGTCAGATTCAAGGAGAAATCCTGTAAAAATAGTGTGCCATACACTGATGTAGCTCATCATGCATATACACTCATTGGGAGCAAGTGGAGGCGTAAGTGAAGCTGGCCTGGACTGAAGTTTTTCCAGGGTTTTTTCTTGCTTGGTTGCATGCTTCCTTGCTTCCTTTTATTCAAACTATGGAAAGACTAAACTGGAAGGAAGAGAGAATTCTGATAAACTCCTTTCTGGGAGACCTAAAATTAATCTTTTTTTTTTTTTTCTTTTTTTTTTTAAACTTTTACTTTTTAGGTGTTTGAGCTTTTTCCCCCTCCTTCTACAACAGAACAGGCTGCTGCCTTCTGGAGCTGTGCCTCTCCAATATCATGATGCCTCCAGTCTTAGCTTGCCTACCTTCTGGGAAGATAGCATAGACAAGTGGCCTGAGAAGATACTTCCCTGGGAGAACAAGAGCTGAGGTCACCCCGGCATGAATGACACGGCTGACACATTCCTGCTGATTCAGGAGTATCCAGTGACCCTCCACATCTAGCTAGAACCAGGGATGACACTGACAGAGCAGAAAGCTGTCTACCTTACTTAGAAACATTTCCACCAATGTCTTTCCAAGAAGTACTTCAGGAACCAGTACTACATCTGTAAGAAGGTGAAGGGGTTGTTTCTGAGCATGCTTCCCCAAAAACCTGCAAAGGCATTTCATTTTCTTTAGTGTACTAGTTGATGCTGTCTGCTGGTGCACCAGGCCAGAACATCCATACAATGATTAAAGTTAGATGAGATTAAGCCAGGTCTCAAGATCTAAGTTTCGAACTGTAAAGAAAGACCAGCTGTTGTACTTCCACAGCTCCGGACAAAGTTGTAGTATAGTGGACAGGACACAAGCATTGTCTTTTCTTTGATATTCAGGAATGAAAATGCTGTAACATTTGTTATTTTGAGGTAAATGATATTTTGGGCATGTGATTCTTTATCCTGTCGCACCTTGTTCTTGGAAAAAGGACCTCCAATTTATTTTTAGCGTTGAGTCTGTTCTGAATAGATGAGATCAGTCCCCAAAGAAAGTAAACTTGAGATGTAGATATTTAGAGAATGAGTGTTTTTAAGTTTGTTGACTCAGACAACTGGGTGTCACTTTACTGAAATCAGTAGAGCAGTTCTGTTTTACAGTGGCTACAAATCTAGCCGGCTTTTACTTTTTCTGTTTATGTAGCTATTATAATGGGATAATGAAGTGTCCAGCTGGCCATTAACTTAGTATTCCAATATTCTCTGCTAGGTCAGAGATTAGAAAAGATGTCTATTTTACCAGACCATCGCAGATCTAGCACATTTAAGTGCCAAGAGGCTGAGGTACAAACACAAGTGTAATAGGTCAACAGCAAATACATGGGCTGTTTCAGCAGAAAGTCCTCATCGTGATTTCTTTGAACCACCTCAGATAAAACTAGGCTTTCTATATGGTCAACAGAAAATGATAGGTCTCTTGGGCAGACGAATTAGAACACAGAAATGAGGAGTTCTGTTTACTGTCAAGGTAGCTTAGATACTAGGATGAGTAAGTAGAGTGAAATGATATAAATATTTCCCCAGTAGATTTAAATATTTGTGCCAAGTCTTATAATCAGTTTGAATCCAAAGGGTTAGAATTCCAATTTTAATGTGGCATAGTATGAATAAAAAATTATCTTCTGCTAGTACTAGCAGCATATATTATCTCCAAAAGAGAAAGGCAATTAACCACTTGGTTTTGTGACATAGGGGAATAAAATCTGAAGTGTAGTGCAAAAACCCAAGAGTTTATCATTGGCTATTAAACACAGTCTGTTGTAATACCTGGAAAACTAGATAATTCTGGAGTAAATTATCTGAGTGGAAATAACTGCGTATTCAGTTGCATATTGAACAGAATGACTGCTGTTTGGATGCAACAAAATGGCACCATATGCACTATTCATTTGCAAAATAAATGACACAGCTGAATGGGAGCCACATGGACGGAATATAATGAAATAATTAGGATGAAGGAGATGTGAGATCTGCCATAATTTATAAAAAAAGTGACAAAAATGCAAAAGCAAGTGCAATTTTGAGCAATGAGGAGTTAAAGTAATAGGGATAATATATTACCATTATTTTTAAAAAGTTAAGTTATATTGTCTTCAAGTTAGAATACCAGGTTTTGCCATGATAAAATCAGAAGCAGGAATGTATTTGAGTAGATTTATGGAGAAACAGACGTTCAAGTGTCATGGGCTAATCTGGATCCTGACATGTAGATATGGAGCATGAAGCAGAGGCTTCTCCCAAGAGAGCACAGCTGCAGGGCTGTGCTCGACAATGCAAGGGCCTCTGCAAGCATTGGGTTGCATCTGAGAGAGATATAAATACCAAACCCAAAGCATTTACTTTCTAGATCCCTGTTCTCCAGAGCAAAAATTGCAATCTTACATTTAAGTATGAAGTCTTGCCATATAATAACTGGGGATAAACAGGAGTAGTAAAAAGTTGTCAGAAACAGCCCACATGATCATGTGGTTCAGCGAAGTCAGGACCCTCTTAAGGGTATTTTTGACAGACACTCAAACTGCCTTTGGCCTAGTTTTAAAACTGAGTAACTGTTCCCACAAATGCTATTTAGATAGTCCAGCTCTGCTATTTAGATAGTCCAGCTGGAAGAAGTGCCTGCAGCTGAAGGTCTTCAAAGAAGCCTAAACTGGGAGCTCATCCCTCTCCATAGGGACTGTGCTCACCTCAAGGTGCATTTTGCATAGCACCTAAGCAGCAAGCTCCATAAAGCCAGACTGTATGGCAGTAAGAGGGCTGTGCTGAAGAAGATATTTCTGCACCCAGGGGGGATTCAGGATGGCTTCCTTCTTAACAGTTATTTCAGTACTACCCTAGGAAATGGGACAAAAGAGTTGTAGTTTTTCTCAGCCTGAGGAATTTGGGTTCAAGCAGCAGCAAAGTACCCTAATAACGAGGCTACAGGACTTATCTCTACATTTACTGCATTTGCTATTTATTGTCAAATGTGAAATACTCCTTAGACCAGGAATTGAAACGTAGGACTCAAAAGGGACATGGGATTCAAAGACTACCTTATCTTCTTCCCAGCCAGTCTGAGTGAATCCAAGTCTCCCACTTCTCATTTAAATGCTCCAACACCTATATTTAATGTAGTTACATATATGTTTTTATATATAATATGTTTATATATGTGTGCATATAGTATACACACACATGGACAGGCACACATATATATAAATATAAATAAAAGGGCACAGTTTTATCAGTGTCATCACCTCTCTTGATTTGGTATTCTTAATCTATATGACTGGGACTCAAATGTGAGCAGGGATTAAATTTAAGCATGCCAGTGTTTGCAGGGTGACATTCTTAAAAATTCTTCAAAATCTTGCTTTTGTATTTCTTCAGCTCATAAACAATTTCAAAATATTGTTGTGCTTTGAGTGGGTCCTTAGAATCACACAGGTGTTGAAATAAAAAAATATGCACAGATTAGTTTCTGCAAGGAATGTTGCACTGTTACCACTACAGCCTGTCAACATAAAGCCAAGCCACTAGAAAGCACCGTGTGCTAATCAGATTAGTCCAGTGTCAAGGTTTCTGTGTAAAAATGCACACAAAATCAGAACAATGTGGTGCTAATGTGATAGTACTGCTGTTACAAGCAAACCTATACTGCCAGTGCCATGCAAATGCTTTATACATTGAAAGGCTGCCAATACTGTCATGGTCTCAAAATGTGAAGGTTTCATTAATGTGTTCCTTGAAACCCTTAGGGATTATCTTTCACACACTGGAAGACAGTTTTCTATATATGTCTGATTTCTCTTATTATTTATTTTAATTAATTTTACCTTGAAAATAAAAATGAGAAAATATTCCTGCCATGTCCTCCTTAATTATAAGTATTTACTTGACACTATGTCAGTAGGGAAACATTTTACTGTAACAGATTTTGTCACTTTTGCTAAAACTTTAAGTTTACACTGGCCAGGTACATTTTCACTTTAAATCTCTAAGTGTCAGGTGCTCTGGATAATATTCCTATTTCTGGTCAGCTGATCAGGGAAACTATGAACAGTTGGAAAAGTGAACTTGCTAACACTTTCCATATTTCCAGGTTAGTCCCTATAAAAATGAAATCACACAGAATTATGGAAACAATTCTGAATTTGCCTTTCTTGTATTCTAGCAATATTGACACTGAGACGACTTTTCTTGTGAATTACATTAAGTGTAGAATTTATATTTGCTTTGTAAAGCGCTGGAGATATGCATCATCTTGCACTCTCTATAGCATCCAGCATAATGAGGCTCTTATTCTTGCTGGCTCTTATTCTACAAAACAAATAATATCTATTATATTAACTTCCTTAGGACAACATATATTAGCACATATTAGCAAAACATAGTGTTTTGATTGTTTGTTGTCTTCTCCTACTAAAGAAGCACAACAACCAGCCCCAATTTCCAATCAAAGAGTTAAATATTTATTCTTCTTGGTCAGTTTACTAATCCACAATTTGTTATTTGATTGTACAATGTTTAAAGAACAAGATTGAAGACTCCTGCTAAAATTGATGTACATAAATAAACCAGCATTGCAGTGTTGTATCCTTCATATTACTTGCTCCCAACCTGTCCCTCACAAACAAGACATACCTCTGATGTTGGAGGTGGACCTTCATTTTGCTTTCCACTATATGCTTTTCCAAGTGGACTAGGAGAAAAGAAGATTTTTTTTTTTCTTCAGTAAATTGCTCCCTGGGAACGGTAATGATCCCTTGGTAAGTGGAAGTTTGTTGAACAGTTATAACAACTGGCGGAACAGAGAGAAGGATATATCTGGGATCTAGAGCAGAAGGCATAATTGGGATCTGAACTTAAATTTCCATTTTTTCAGACAGATGACCTTCCTCTGTATTGCCCTTCAAATATACTGTCATGGAACCACTACAGGGAGGAAAACCTTTAAAGAAATATTTCAAAGGATTCTTTAGATTTACATTTAGCAGTCTGCTATATTAATAGCATGATTTACTTTGACTCAAGTGGGCTAAATGACATCATTATTATACTGTGGGAGAAAGAAGTAGGTTTAAGTTGGAAATAATGTTGTTCAGCATCTTATCAACCATATTTATGAAAGTATTAAAATTACATCAGGGAAAAGAATTGAGCTGAAATCCTGAAGAATGTGGTTTTTATTATAAACTTCCATAAACCATTGACACTGAGCAGCTTTAGCATTTGGCACAACTGTTTTCTCTCTGAAATCCTGTTTATGGCAAAAGAACAAAAAAATCATGTACCATATTTTCTTCTTGTTCTCAGATTTCTTTAGATTGACTGATATATTTATGGCATATGACTGCATATATGTGCAGATGAATGTGTAAATAACTACAGACAAAATGAGTTAATTCAGTATTTTAATCTTCAGCTAGATCTGTTGAAGTCTGAGAAAAACAATCCAGACATTTTCAAAGTACAGAAGTTATTGTACTTGTCTTTTATTTAGTCTTTTTGCAAAAAAAACCAAAATTGAAAGAAAAGAGAAATATTTTTAGCAGTAACGTGTCTACTGAAATATGTGCATTTTTTTTCCTTTAAGAATGAGTAATATAGTATGTCTAACTATTGAGACAGTAATGGCATAGTTATATATGTTGATGAAATATAGAAGAAAAAATTATTTACTTTTCAATACCAAGTTTTCCAATAATATGTTGTTTTAGAGATAGGTTTATGGTGCATACTAAGGTATTTCACAGTATTTTGGTTGTATTTCTAATATGGAGGTGTATTTAAAATGCTAAAAATAGCAGTATTACTGTTCTCTTATGAACAGAAATCAAGATTTTGCAATAAGTTTTGAAAAAATAGACCTTCTATAATGAAAAAGTAGAAGAAAGCACTCTTTTCAGGGCAAATCTTGGAGAATAGCTATAAAATAATTTTAAATTGGAACAGTATAATGCTGAGGATCAAAAATAACTCAGCAGGAAAACCAACTGTAATAGTATCTCTCTAGTGCTGTACACTTTGAAATTACTTAAATGATACCTCTATTATTATAGAAAACATTTTGAAGGTTGAGAGTGTAGGGTTAATAATATAATTTAAGTAAACATAATTTTATACTAAAATAATTTTGCTATTCTTTTTTATTTAAAATCTTCCTCATTATTTTGCTAAAATCCATTGCTTTTATTTTACCAGTTTTTCTATATCAAGCCTTAGTAAAAAAGGCAAAAATATGAGAAAATATGGAAAGAAAACAAAATTTATGGGACATATTCCCTTTTTTGGTAGCTATCTTCAAAACGGCCAGCTGTAACATCCTGATAATTAACAAAGGGGCTAGCTAGAAATGCAAAATTAGGCGATTTGATTGCAGTTGATAGACCTGAAAATGATATCCTCCTCATTCCAGACACATGTGTATACACACTAAGAATATACATGTGCTCTGTGACTTCGGTTCACCTCTGTTCTTAACTCCACATTTCTAACCATTTTCTGGAAATGGCTGTTGCCTTTTAAGTGAATGTGCCAGCTCCTTTGAGAAGATGCTTATCACTTCCTAACTCGGTGCCATAAAGGGTCCATGTGCAGTGATACCTGTTTTTATGCTGCTTTACTTTACAGTGACTTGTCATTCTCGCTCAGAGCTTTTTATTTGCCTTAGCTTTTCACAGTTTTCCTACAGCGGAAGTGTTTATTCACCTCCAGTTGAAATCTGATACAAGTAGACAATACTTCTGGAGCCAGTTTCTGAACATATTTCTGCTGGAAATAGTTATTACTGTCTAATTAAGAGATGTGCTCACTGGTGACTGAAGATCTTAGCTGTAATTTGTTTCTAAGAATTTTACTTTCCTGTTAAGTGAAAACTATCTATAAAGTCAATAAACTCATTAACCTTCACATTACTATTACAAAGGACTGGAACACAGAAGTTCTGGGAATCAAGTTTAAAAGGAAGAATGTTCACTGTTTTCTGTCTGGCAGTCTCAATGGAATTATGAACTGCCATTTGTGGAAACCATGACATATTTTGTGGGGAAAAAAAAAAATTGATATTTCTGTACAGAATAATATCTTGGTATACACGGTAGATGATTCCAAGTTCAGAAGGATTTCTGTAACATTTTATATACAGGCTAGAGAAATAAATTAGCATGGCAAATAGGGAAAGGTGAAATGTGGTTCTCCCACTGCATTACTTGATTAAGGTTATTAATGAAGTAAACAACAATACACAAAAGACACACAGAGCTTTTGTATATCGAAACATCCAGTTCTGATTCCTGTACAAGGACACATTATACCCACACTGCACTCTGAAAAGGATGCTAACGGCTTCAGTCATTGAAGTATCTGCCATACCAGGAGAGAGTGAAAGAGCAGGGGCTGTTTAGCCCAGACGTGACAAGGCTTAGGAGAACATTATCCATGTGCATAAGTACCTGATGGGGGAGTAAAGAAGAGAGAGGGGGACTTTTCTCAGTAGTGCCCAGTGACAGGAGAAGAGGCAATGGGCAAAACCTGAAATACAGAAAATTCCATTTAAACATTAGAAAAACCATTTGTACTGTGAGAGTGGTCAAACACTGGAGCAGGTTACCCAGAGAGGTTGTGGAGTCTTCATCCTTGGAGATATTCAGAGCCTGGTCCTGAGCTGACCCTGCTCAGAGCAGGCCTGACTGGACAAGCTCCAGAGGTACCCACCAGCCTCAGCCATGCTGCAGTTCCCTGTGGTGATACTGGCGGAGATATCTCATCATAACGACTTCTTAAAATTCAGCTCAGATTATCTGTGGTTAGAGTCACATAAGAAAAACCTTTCACATTAAATTTTCAATTAAGACTACCTTTTGCTGATATAAAAGTTGCATGATGCTCCTATTCATTATATTTCTGATCAGTGCTTGACATATATCTCACAGTTCGTGTTTTATATTTTAATTGGTAGCAATAAGAAAAGTGATTATTACCGATACTTAAAAAGAAAATCTTTTTAAGTCACAATCCCATTTGGTGTAAATTTAAAAAGCTTTTTGTTGATGTGAATGAAGGATTAACAGTAGTGTGCTTCCTTTCCTAAGAACAGTTTAAGAATACAAAATAATTAGATTGAGAAACCAATATCTGTAATAATTATTGGGAAAGATTCACTTAAAGTTTATAAAACTGCTACAACCTGTTATTTCATGAAAAAGCTATAGTTTTTTAAAAAAATTGTGCGAGGTGGGATGATGAAAAGAATGAGGTTTGCAGTATAATTAGTAGTTTCCTCCTAAAAAAAAATCCAGTTTAAAAGTCATTTATCAAGAGTGAATCTTATGCATATCTTATATACAAAAGGTCAGAATGGATTTTTATATTTTGAGGGCTTGTTTCCATAGCCAGATTAAAATTTAATGTATAAGAGAGGTTATATATTTTTTGGCTACAGTTCCCTTACAATATATTAATATTAGATGCATTAGAAGAATGTTACAGAACGATATTTTAAGTTAATAGATTTAGCAGATAAAAATAAAACTGCTGTTAGTTCATATCAGCATACAGAAAGTGCAGAGCAAGCCAAATACATTCTAAAAGGAGATGATAACTTTATGCTTAGAATAGAAAACGTTTTGATGATATGTTTGTCTTTTGATGAAAGTGGAGAACTTTCAGTTCAGACTGAAAGATTTGCTGAATCTTCTTCAAATTGCAACTATGGGCCTCCCATCCCCTCCCCTTCCCTCCCCTCCTTTCTCTCAGTAAAAATCCAGCAGTCAATCGCTACAATTTTAACTCCTTTTAAAAAAATTGTGAGAAGTTCTAATAAGCATATCTGTGCCAGTCTTAAATTCTACACTGATATTTGCCTAAAGGGGATTTCTAAGGAAAGCAGTATCAGAAGAGGTTGCAAGCATAAAGAAGCATCCGCTTTCAGACAGCCTGGGAAATGTGATGGGCCCACAGTCACATTTCAAAGGAGGTAAAGCTCATGGGAAACCAGAATTTCTGTTTGAAATGCCAATCTTACAACTTCTTCTAGTTATGAAGAGGTTTCTACATCAACTTGAGGTGCACCTCATTGCAGCTATTGTTTTTATACCACTCAAACAAGCTATGCAGGTCCCTCTCACATCACTCTGTCCAGACCCAGAAACGTGCTATGTCTGCGTGACATTTTTATTGTCTCTGATCACTGACTTTGGACGGTTGCAAAGCATGTGCCATGTGCAAGTTATTTCTTTCCCTATGTTATAACTTCAATAAAGTAAAGCCTTCCAGAAGAGAAGGTGAAATTTGAATACTATAAATTATTTTGAACAGTTGTGGAAAAGCTCCTGTTAGAGCTATGCATGACTGTGGAGTATTCCCTTCATGCCATTTTTTACGCCATGTTAAAAAGTACAGATAATATAAAACTGTACTGAGTGCCTGATCATCTATAAAGAAATGTTAGTAAGGAAGAGATCCCCACATGTGGATATGCAGTCACATATAACTTTGTTTCTCCATTTTCATTGGTGCAAATTGTATTGGTGTTGGTCGTTAAATGTAATAGAGGAAGCCACATACATCATGACTGATCTTATTGACGGGAGATGTGATCTCACATTTGAATTTACATTCTTACTGCTGATCCTGTTGTCAACTGAGAATCCTTCACCTTGCTTTGACTAATGTTTTCTTTAATTTTAGCTAATGTATGTCACAGTTTGCGTATTGAGTCATATACTGCCTTGCTGTTGTAACAGCCAGCACTGCTGTTATCCTGTCAAGACCAGGTTTCAGGAGGAATTCCTTTGGTGAGTCTGCCTTCAGTGCTGTGTCCCTCAAATTTGCAGTTCCTCCCTGCAGAGTGTTGTCTTGCTGGTTCAATGTCTGTTTAAGGCAATACTTTGATTTCAGTTGTTTTCATAATGCCTACCCCTTACTGAATTACTGTATTCTTTAGGGAGTGCCTTGGAAGGCCATTTGAAAAGATGTATTTTTAATAAACATATATACAGGGAAAGGAAGGGAGAGAGAGGGGCAGAGACCCTATACAGGTATCTAAACTAATTTTTTTTTTGTCCTACAATACCTTTGAAGATACTTCAGCAAAAGACATTTCGTGAACTATTGTTCCATGCCATAGATTTTAAACTAAAACAACTGAGACACAAACATTTCAGGAAAAGCACTGCTATGTCCTTAAATAATATTGCCATACATTTGGTATTGATTTATCCATACTGAGCAAAAATAATTTCATTGTTCTAAATGAGTATTTACAGTGTATTTTTGGACCTGTTACAAGAACTGCTGAAGTGAGGAAGCATTGGGATGACCTGAATAATTTTCTTGAAGCTATACTACTCTTGAGTAACCTATCTCACATGAGTGCCAATGCAGCCTTCATGCCAGTCCACACCATGCTATCAAGTTATTTTCTCTCCCTCATCTAATCTAGTTTTCAGCACCTGTACCAAAGCCAAACTGCCATGATGAGAATCTCAAGG
Source organism: Pandion haliaetus (assembly GCA_013401275.1). Lineage (NCBI taxonomy): Eukaryota > Metazoa > Chordata > Aves > Accipitriformes > Pandionidae > Pandion > Pandion haliaetus. The sequence continues at coordinate 8,137 of VYZV01011355.1, read as the reverse complement.
CTGCAGAAGGAGGGGGTGAAAATTACTTAAGCCTGATAATATTTTGGCACAAAGGTGGTAAGATATGTGTGTAAGGTAAGATATCCTCACAAGATGCTTTGTGAGGAGCATACCAAAACCACAGGTCATACAGAAGAGACTGGGACAAACTCTGCCCTCATATAACAACCAAACTGTGCTATAACCTGTAGGTTTCTTTGTGTAAGTGATAGGATGCTTTGGCTGAGCATTTATCTAATAGGTTAAATGTAAATGCATTTTCCAGACTAATCTGAATTACTGCTGGGAGTTAAACTATGTGTGTCCCTTTCTTATATTAAAGAAAATGTGTAGGAGAAATATAATATAATCGCTTGCTGATATTTCATAGAGGTGGGAGTAGGAAGAGGATTTAGGTTTCTTCAACTGTTTATTCTACTTTATTTTTCTTCTGAACATGATTCTCTCTTCTCAGGAAAACTGCTGTTGCGGATGCAGTCTTACTGAACCTCTGCCCAGTGCTTAAACCAAACTGAATCTGAGCCTTTTCCAGGAAGACTGGGAGGAGATGTGAAAATTGTTTAGAACTAAGATTAAAAAAATAAATGTGGTGTTTCTGCACTGCTGCTTTCACTTGGGATCTGAACTCAGGTCAGATGGGCCATCCTTACCACAACTCCTGAGAGGATCCAGCCAGGAAAAGTTCATTCTTCTTAGGCTGTTAAAGGAGACACAGGCATTTTATAAGTGACCTTGATGCCAAATTCATTGATCTCTTGCTCTATTGGTCCTTTAGGGCCAGATTTGGAAGGAACACCTGGTACAGCAGGGAAGGAGAAGAGGAACTCTGGCCAGGTTCCCTTCTGCCCCATAGCAGGACCATGGAAACTGGATCCCTGTCTGCCAGAGGAGGGCTGGCATTTATTAAAAGAAGGATTGTGTGATTAGCTAAAACAGAACAAACCCAATACCTGATGCATCTCTTTCAAATGCACAAGGAGAGTTAGGAGGTATGTGAGGATTCATCAGTATTTCATGTGTCAGGGAATAGATTCAACTAGACCAGACTAATGAAGTAGTGTTAAAGCATTTCACTGTTCAAAGGCAGAGCATGGTCTGTAAGTATGAACTGATTTTGCACAGTACCAGCTTGTGAAATTGTAACATTAGTGTATTTTTCTGTTTACTGTTTTAGTATGTTGAAATTTTAGCTTAGATTTATAAAAGAGTTAAATTAGTCTAAATTGTGTCCTTTTCCTATGTAAAGATCAAAAGCAAAAATATTTGCTAGTAGCAGAAAATATTTACAACTATTTATGATTGACAAACCTAATGTGACCAAGAAAGAGCACTTCCAACCTACCTTGTAAACTTTATTTTCACTTTCATTTACGCTGCCCAAATGAATATAGGAGGATTGAAGAGAGACACACTGTGGCAATAATGTGCAATAATGTTTATTTATGGTGAAACATGCTTTTTTCGAAATTCCTTGGTGTGTATGTGGTGTTGAAATTTTTCCATACCTCCTCAGTCTCTAATATTGCTGCCTACTATTGTGTAGTTGTGGTAGCAGTGACAAAAGGTGTATCTCTCCCTGCGTGCTGGAGAAGTGACACATGGGCTCTCTCTCAAGGGACAAAGAAGAGGTGAAAGGTGGAGGAGAGAGAATAGGGAGGTGAGTTTTCTGTAGGTGTCATTCCATTATAATTAATGTGAAAAGGTAAACACACAGGTGTTAGCTGGATGTTTCATAGTGGGAAGATGTAAGTTCTCATTCTGCTCTGGTTGTAGAAACACTTTCCAAATCTCTCTAATGCAATGATATATTGTTGTGCTTCTTCCTCATTTTTGAGCTGGATAAATCAAATTTAATTCCAGCTGAAAGAACTTCTATAGACACAGAGCTCCTCTGAACTAAGGTTGTGCAATTAGAGGTTGAAGAAACTTATCTAGACTATGGATTGATGAGTCAGTTATGGATAGCAGGAGTGATTTATAAAACATTCTGGCTAATATCTAAAACTAACTAATGAACCTAAAGATACCATTAAAATGTTTAAGCATAGCAGCTGTGTCCCCACTCACCGCTTGTTATCTTTTTAATGCCTTCCTATTCCTCAGCTAAATTGGTGAATTACAAGAAAGTGTCATTCATTTGTAGATTTTTATCAATGCAGAATGACACCATTTTACTTTTCCTGCTCATATGCCTTAGTGTGGCCAAGTCACACTTAAATCTGTTTAGTTCCTCAGTAAAGATACTTACCCACAGTTTTAGTTGTTAACACAGACCATTAAATATGTTTTTGGTGTTTTCAGCATTGTTTTCAAAGCCTGGTAAAGAAGATTTTCCTTCTTTAGAAAGGAGATTCATGCCTCTGAAGAAACAGAACACAATCCCTCCTGATCCCATCCTGATCCCTTTGTATCTTCTCTGCCCAGTTCTGGAAAGAGGAATCTGCAGGCATCCAGAGGAATGTTTCTTTATGTTTCTGCACTGAATCCCTTTCTGTCTGCCTCTGTAGATTATAGCAAGTAAATAATTAGAACTCATAATAAATTAACCTCAACCATATTAGCTCCTACCTCTCATTGATCTTGGTATCTAGGGCAAAGTTATTAGCGCTAGAGAGCTAATTACTAATGCATTCAAGAATAA
>VYZV01011354.1:7146-18890 GCA_013401275.1 Pandion haliaetus | reverse complement strand
GTTTGCCTCAAAGGATGCTAACTTAAAAATGCTGTTGTGCTGAATTAAGGTTACTTAAGGGTGAAAGACTTCCATGCCCATGTTGTCAGTGCTGAAGTCACTGATGTTTTCTTGTGGAAACCGAATTTGGAAGTAAGCTGTCTCCTGTAGCTTACACGCTAAGCTAACTTATGTCCTGTGAGAGCTTATAGTAAATGCTTGCATTTTACTAGATTTTTAGATTCAAGGTGGACAGATATGTTCAGTATCTAAGATGCACCTTTACTTTTTCAGAGCTTCTTTTATTCACGTAAGAATTTCATGAAGCCTTCCCACCAGGAGTACCCACATAGGAATTTCCAGGAAGAAGTAGAGTTTCTTAATGAAATTTTCCCAAGTAAGTTCATGAAACTTCAGTGAAGTTGCACAGCATGTGTCAAGTGTGGATGTGAAGTGAGAAGTGACAAGCGCTACAATACATACAGGCTGCTGGGCCATTCATTCAGCAGTTGTTGCAGTTCTACAGCCAGCACAGGCTTCGGCTGCATAAAAATCAAAAGCTATAAATACTTATTTTCTGAATTTCTGACACTAATTTTCCAAGGTCAAAATTTAAATCCTACTAAGCTTGACATTTAGCACCTTGTCTTAACTGAAGTCATCTTCAGACTTCCAAATGGAATGTAGTCAGTCAGTCTGCAGAATCCAGCTCTCACCCTAAAAGCTTCATTAAAAAGGTAAGATAGTAATTTAAGGTAACTAATAAACTGAAGAAACATAAGCTTTTATCAGGAAAGTCACTGCAATAAAACTTGAATTTAAACATTTAATAAAAATGTAAAACCTACAAGAACAACTCTGAATTTTAACTACTGGCAGAAAAGGTTTTTTTTTTTGAAGGAACATGGAAGCTGTAGTACTTATCCAAGTTATTTGCAAATAAATGCTAATTGTAAAATCATTAAGTAGATGCTTAAGAGTACAATGGTTTTTGTCTGTGCATAGCTAAAGCTGTAATCTGAATTTCCTGCTAGTAGGCTCTGAACTGGGGTGTCCAGACCACCTTCTGAGGGAGCCTCTTTTTTCTGATTATTGGCTTACATTCCTGAAGTTAAATGCCTGGTTATTTGATATGGATGCTGACTGTATCAGTGAACCTCTTGGTGTTCTGTGAAAGACTTCTATTATCTTTAAATATGAATTGAAGCTCATCTTTTACATGAAGGATCAGCCGTGGTACATTAACTGGAGACTTTTTATCTTGTCTAGATGGAGCAGCTTATTGCATGGGGCGTATGAATTCTGATTGCTGGTATGTATGTGAAGACTTTGAAATCTTTGGGGCATACAGTAGAACTTGGTGCTGCTAATAATTATTACACATGATTGGTATTTTATATAGGTACCTGTACACCCTGGATTTCCCAGAGAGTCGGATATCCAATCAGCCTGATCAGACACTGGAAATTCTGATGAGTGAGCTTGACCCAGTAGTTATGGACCAGTTCTACATGAAAGATGGTGTTACTGCAAATGATGTCACTCGTGTATGTTTGCTTGAAAACTAAGCGGGTTTGGGAACGGTGGAAATTGGGCAACAAAATGCTTTACTTACTATTTAACACAAGGTTTACTTTGTGGTAGGGAAGATCTCATAGAAAATGTCAGGTTAATGTTTTGGGGGTAAAATGGATTAAACTCTAGAAAGTTTTTGGGACTATAACTTCACGTTTTCAATGTCCCTGCTTTAGTCTATCGAAAGGAGCAATTTGCAGTGCTCTGGGTGATTGGAAGCTTATCCTCTGAAAAATGGAGGAATAAGAGTGAAAACGCAATTGAGTAACTTCCACTGAAGGATGGAGATTACAAGGAGTAAGACTTAAACTGAAGATAATGAATGCCAAGGGAATATAAGTATCAAAATTAAGATTAAATCATGGAGCCATTTGGATAGTTTGGAAGGGGTGGATTTAAGGTTTAAGCATAGCTTGATGGTTTTGCTTCCTTTTCTCCTTTTTCCAAATGGGGAAGTCCTGTGACATAAACAAGTTTCTCTGACAAGTACATTGACTTCAGCTGGTTTTCCATCTTAGGCTTTGATTCTCGTACTGTATTTGCTATTGAGATTTGGCTGTAGCTGATGTACTGTGTGGGAAATAAAAGTGCTTGGGATTGCACTTCATTCTAGAGTATAAAGAAGTATATTCTTACTCTGGAGTAAATGTAAATGTAGGAGGCAACTTAACTGGTAACTTGCATGCAACTTGACTCTCAGTCATTTACTTAAAGTGTCAGGATGCAAAGCGAATTCATCTACAGTGGTACAGATTTATCAGACTGAGTTGTTACTGGGAAAATTCTGCTGTCCTGTCCCCTAAATTGCTGTTCATTCTGCCTCTGAATTAAATCTAAACAAGTGTAAGGATGCATGATAAACTGTGTGGTGTAATTTTAACTTCTATTTCAGATGAGTGGAATTCGTGACCTGATACCAGGTTCTGTTATTGATGCTACAATGTTCAATCCTTGTGGGTATTCAATGAATGGGATGAAATCGGATGTAAGTTTTACACTTAATGATAATTCATGTTGAAATGTATAGTAATTATTTGGCAGTAATAATATATTGAACTTTTTCAGGGAACTTACTGGACTATTCACATCACTCCAGAACCAGAGTTTTCTTACGTTAGTTTTGAAACAAACATAAGTCAGACCTCGTATGATGACCTGATTAGAAAAGTTGTAGAGGTTTTCAAGCCAGGAAAATTTGTGACAACCCTCTTTGTTAATCAGGTGAGTTTTCTTACATTAGCTTGTCAGCTCCTGAAATGCGTACAGACACAAAGCAAGGCGAGAGATTTTTTTTTTACTGGAGTGTTAGTAGTTTCCAGTTTGCCTCTATATTTGGATGGTAGTTTCTTTGGAAAGCAAAAATACTCTGTGGTATTGCTTTGGCATGTACTAAATCTGATCTCCAGAAAACTTTAAGAAAAGCTAAGATAAGGCAGCCCAATCTCAGTATTCTAATGACTTCCCGTGCAGTTCTGTATAAGCAAAACTTCTCACTGGCATTTTTCTGGATTTGGTTGCAGCTGTCAGTTGTAGAAGTGTTGCGGTTAATGGTGATGCTGCCAGCTAATCATAGAATCACAGAATGGTTTGTGTTGGAAGGGACCTTAAAGATCACCTAGTTCCGAGCCCCTGGCCATGGGCAGGGACACCTTCCACTAAACCAGGTTGCTCAAAGCCCCATCCAACCTGGCCTTGAACACTTCCAGGGTTGAGGCATCCACAACCTCTCTGGGAAACCTGTTTCAGTGCCTCACCACCCTCACAGTCAAGAACTTCTTCCTTCCACCTAATCTGAATCTACCCTCTTTCAGTTTAAAGCCATTACCCCTTGTCCTATCACTACACGCCCTTGTAAAAAGTCCCTCTCCAGCTTTCTTGTAGGCCCCCTTTAAGGGGGGCTGTAAGGTCTCCCAGGAGCCTTCTCTTCTCCAGGCTGAACAACCCCAACTCTCTCAGCCTGTCTTTGCAGGAGGGGTGCTCCAGCCCCCATAGTGGTTCACAGAAAAGCAGTACCATACATAGGGAGCAGAATCGCTGCTTAGGATTGAAACTTCCTGCAGCACTGTGAGGTGTGGGGGGTTTGAAGCGTGTTGGTAACAGTATCACATAGAACAGGTACTGTGCTAGTCCATGTCTAAATCCTGGGTTTAAAACAGTAACTTTCACTTTTTTGTTTTCTAGAGCTCTAAATGTCGTACAGTGTTTTCTTCTGCCCAGAAGATTGAAGGGTTTAAACGTCTTGATCACCAGATTGCCCAATTCAGTGATTATAATTTTGTTTTTACCAGTTTTACAAAAAATCGCCAGCAACAGCACAGTTGATTAAGAATGAAGAAAAAGCGCAAAAAGAAATCCCATATAGAAGGTGGTGGTTGCTTTCTAGTTAATGATTCAGGGGGCCATGCTTTCCACTCCCACCACCTTGTAGTTGTGGAAAGCCCTAGGTGTAATCATAGTATAACCATTTTGAATTGTATGCATTATTATATCAAGGAGTTAGATATCTTGCATGAATGCTCTCTTCTGTGTTTAGGTACTCTATGCCACTCTTGCTGTGAAATTGAAGTGCATGTAGAAAAATCTTACTGTATGAAACTTTACAACACTTGTAAAAATGATTCGGGTAGAATTACACACAGTATAGTTTTTCTCCAGGTATCACCAAAAATTCCCCACAGACAAGGCTTTCGTCCTCATTAGACTTTAGCCTCAACCTACTCACTGGGGACAGTTCTCTGTTAGTGTTGCTCTTTTTTTTCATCTATGTTGTGATTTCAGTCTAAAACAGTTTTGACAAACTTTTATGATTTCTAATGAAACTGATTCCTAATTAACACTTTCATGTTTGGAGAAGGTTAAAAGTTACAAATTGTTTTGCTACTACAGGTGGTGGTTGATTTATTTCTAAATCAGACTGACTTTTCATGCTCTAATAAAGCTTATAGGAATTTGCTCAGCTATACTGTAGCACTGGGCTAATGCATTGGTCTTTCACCTTTAGTAACTTGGGTATTGGTACTAATGCAGGTTAGATTTCATCTTACCCTAATGCTCATTTGTCTGTACACATCCCCAAGCTGTTACACTGCTACACAATGGCAGAATTTGAAGAAGGTCCAAGGCTTGATCGGGGAAGAGCTGAGTCAGGATGCAAGTGCTTTGGCATAGTTGTGTGACAGCTTTGCGAAGTGCAAGTTCGTATTGTACCAGACATTTTCTTTCCTAATCACCAATTATGTCAGACTAAGAAGCTGGTGCTCTTGAGCCCTGGCAGATAGATCTAGTGAAGGAGTGGAATTTGCCAGTCTGGGTGTGTTGATTGGTTTGGATTATTCTCAGTAAAAGCTGTGATCTACCACTTCCAACTGTAGAGTGCTTCTAAACTGGTCCAGTGTCACTTCATTTTGTTGTTCCAAGCAAAGCTAATGCCTCTATCTTGTGACAGTCCTGTGACATTGTTGTGCATGTGACTTCTGTTGTATTTGAGTGTTGTGACTTCATCTGTTTTTTCCTCCTGAGGTGGTTCCTCTTACTGTGACTTGAGGGCATTAAGTAAAGGCATAGAACAAGAACTGTCTGGGACACCTGGACAGAAGTGAAGTAGAATGCTATTCATAGAGCATGAGTAAGTGTGTAATTCAAAGTCACTTTAATGGGTATTGACTAAAATGCAGGCTTTAAAGAGCTGGCACACTTTCAGCTGTGTTTGCAAATACTGGGATTTTAGCAGCTGTGAGACCAGCATGTTAACTATGAAATTGAGATTATTTTTTTCCCCCCTCTTGTCCTTGCAATGTTTTGACTCTTTCTGGTTTGAAGCAATGGTTTTTTTTGTTCCTTCTGTATTTATAAATGAAGCACTTTTTCAGTGCTTCGAAACTAAAGCCTGCTTGGTTAGAAATCAAGTGGTTGGAACATTTTGATTTTTTTATTTTAAGCATATTGTTGATGTTCTTTACCAATGTTATCAATTACATGCTGTAAATGGCACTAATGCTTTTTGGTGTTAATATTGAGGACCAATATTTCAGTGGGTTTTTTTGTCCTTAAACATTGTCCCAACTGACCTGACATTTGTTGGCTTGAGGTCCTTTAAGTAGACTGAAGATCCCTTTTCAAATAATACCGAAATACACATTTTACAAATAGAAGCATAAGCCTCGGCTATAAAAATGAAAGCTGTTGAATGGGTTATTGAACTATCTAGGGTGATCAGGATGGGGGGGGAGTATGGTGTTTATAATTTCTGTGGTGTTAGACTTTGATCATTTAAAAATATCTGTACCACAACTTAATGCTTCAATAAAAGTTCGCTTAAATTGTTTGTAGTGATGATCCAGCAATTCTATCCTTCACACTTGTCATGCTTTGGTACAGAATGGTTTAATTCTGAAATAGATTGGTGTTTCTTGTCCTACATTACTTTTAAATTTACCTTGCCCTTGTGGGGGCTGCATCTCAACTGTTACCATGTTGGTAGTTTAAAATGAGACAGCATGTCAGAGGAAGCCAAATGAAAATGTTACACTGTTCTTGAGGCTACAATTGTTTGTCTAAATGAACACAGAAAAATTTGAGATTTCCTATCTTCATCTAACCTGTATTTTTTTCTTCAGCATTAAATATTTAAAATACTCCTCTGAATTAAGACAACTCCTGATTCTGCTGGTCTTAAGTAACAAACTGGCATACAGTTATGGTACTTCAGCTTAGACTGAGAGTTCAAGGTGAAGTTTGTTAAGAAAGTAGGCATGTACCTAATCTGGATAGTAAAGCAGAGTAGAAGCTAGTGGCTAGGAGTGTCAGTACTAACAGGGGCAACCAGCATAAATGAAACTTCCTTGATTCCATGTGATCCATCCTACAGGAATAGCAGCTGCAGTTCAACCATACCTGCAAAGGTCTAACAATGCTGATATCCCCCAAAGTCACCTAAGTAGGGAGAACTTGTGTTATGCCCTGAAGGCCTAATACCTTCAAATTGTTCATGTCTGAATACAGGTTTCATTAGTCACCCAGAACCTATTCTGTGATGCTAGACTTCTCTGATTGTGCTTTGGATATGAAGTAGTAACTTGTAGTTATTTCAAGTACTTAACACTGTTGAAAATGCCCAAAAACGTCTTCCATGACAAGAATAATTTCCAGCTTACAGCATCAAGAGATCCTGTCTAACAGTCTTAGCTATGACAAGTTAGCATAACCTACCTCTGAAGAACTGTTTACTAGACTGACTGCTACAAAACTGAAGATTCACCTTAATGTTTTTCTATTTTTAACTCACTTTGCCTGAAGCTTGCAGGCCTCCTGAAAAATTACTTGTCATGTTCACATTTTTCATCTCAGTGTTCTTCAATAATACTGCTTTACACTAGCCCATCTCTCTTGTAAATGGTGCTAGTAACTGACATGAGAATATGGTATCTACATAATTCTGTCCACTATAGCAACACAAATGCAAAGCTTGCTGTAGTCATTAGCTGTGTTAGATGTTTGTATTTCTCTTAAACTGGTGGAGGAAACAGAACTGGCTGCAAGTCCACATGTCCACTTAATTTCTGTGAATAAATCAATGGAGTAGCTACTGTAAAGGGGGTAGGAAGGGCTTTCTCTAGATCTGCTGTCAGATGAATCCCATCCAGTCTTGTGCGTTTGTGAGGTCCAGCTTTAATAGTCTCTAACTTGATGCCAGCTCTAGTATAGGGAGCACATCTCATTCCACAAACTTTACTCCTATGAACAAAGACCTGTGTGGTTTGAGAGCAGACTTGCCTCAGTGAAGACAGGTTCAAGAAAAGGCACTGGGTATATTGGGTTTTTCTCTGGTGCTCAGTCACTTGATTCAGCAGTTTTAAAATTGAACTTTGATGTTTTAGTTTTCTCATATGTGCCTAGGAACTGCTTTATATTTCCCCTTGGTAGCCTGTCCTTCCTTCTACTTCTTGTGGACTTTCTGCATTTGAGCTCAGTCTGGAGTGATGAGTGCTGGGGTCACAGCGTCCCAAGAAAAAGAAGAGATGAGCTTCAAAGCTAATAGAAGCAACTGAAAGTCTGAGGAATGAAGATTGTTTGCAACTGATTGTTGCAAAGCTGGAGGGTCTCAGACTGTGTGGGGATGGAGGGGGAGGGGCAGACTGCGGAGGATGTAAGTCCAGGCAGGAGGACAAGGCAGTTCTGTGTGTCTGAGCACTCCAATATAATTTCAACGCAGTGTGGAAATAGAGCTGTGGGCACCCATGCTGGTATCAAGCCATTTGAATAGGCATTAAAAGCCACCAGTTTTCAGTCGTCAGCCTCTACTGTAGTTTATTGATGCCAGAGAGATGAATCTGCTCTGGTACTCGAATCTGAGTGCAGGATGACTCTAAAAACAGGTACTGGCTCTCAGGCTCGCTGCTGCTGTGGTGGTGCAGGATTATGTGTTTGCAGAGAAATGTTGACGCTTCCCAGCTGGGGTGGTGTAAACTCAGGTTTCCCTGAGTGATAGTCCTAAAAGCAATGCCACCAATAGCTGAAGGCACAAGGCTTGGAAACGATGCTGAGGATGTGTTCCAGAATTGTGAAGTTCTCCCAAGCTGTACAGCCAAAACTACATTGGAGGTGGAAAAAACTGCTTCCAAACACACGATGTATAATCTGCAGCTTGTTGAAGTGTCAAAGCAGAGCCTGTGGCCAAAGCCTAGAAAGAACAGGGTAGTTCAGTGCTGACCTGTTAAGCTCCCATGTGATCACAGTAATGACAATTCAGTAAAAAGTTAATGAACAACTGAGGAACTGCTCTGACTTGGCTACATGGAGCTAAGCAAACAGGATTCACATGTAAAGGAATACAGAGAATCACATGTATGTTCTTAAATACACTCAAGAATATTCCAATTTCAACTGCTTGCACAGCCACACTGTGAGTGTACCTACAGACAAGCACTCGGCAGAGAACGCTGTCATTAAAGCTACTGAGACAGGCATTTTCTGACAATTCGTTCCATTTGACTTTCAATTACATGTTTAACTTCAGGTTAAGTTACACTTGCAGTTTTGCATCCTGCTTCATTTCGTACTGTGGAATTACTGGTAGCGTAGTCCATGGGGTATTCTGCATATTGCTTACAGTATAGGCAGACCTCTGCTCTTTGGGGGAGATTGGATTAAGGTAAAAAATGTTTATAGTATTTGCTGTTAGCATACTTCATGCCCCCAAGGAAGCACTGCTGGAAATTTAGGTTTAGCCAAATTTCAGGTTAACTGTTCAATTTTCTTCTATTTCTTGTTATAGACTGTACTTACAATACCAGAGCTGCTGTTATACTTAATAAAAAATGAAGCAGGCCCTTGAGAGTCTTGCTTCTGCAGCTGCCTGAGAGCTGTGTCTTGGTACAAATTTTACGTTGTCTTACATGCTTATTTCTCCCTTTGGCAACTGCTATTCATTTCACATGTATGTCTACAAGTGCAATATGTAAAGTCACATTTAGGAGCAAACTCAAGCACAGAGCATTTTTCATTCTTGGATTAGCCAGAACATGGAATGACATTTTTGCTATTACGTAGTTCCTGATGTGCATGCATTACCTAATCCCTAACTTTAAATTATGTATTTTATAGCATTTGTGTTACTTTCCTCACATACCTTTTTTTCTAGATTATATCCTCTCAGTCCATCGCTTTAAATTTGTCTTAAAATATTAAGGTTTTGAAATAGCATGCAAGGCATTTGCCCATCTGGATGTGCGCTGGAAGTGCTGCTTTTTTACGTCTGGAATGAGTTAAGTGTGCCAGTGCAACGTTCCCGGTGCTCAATGCAAACCCAGAAAAAAACCAGTTAGCCCTGAGTGGAGAAATTAAACTGGATCCTTAGTGACTTTTCCAGACATGGTAGGCAGAGAGCAACATGTATTGTGACTGATACCCATTCATTTAGCAACTCATAGGCTTCTACAGTCTTGAATGCAACCCAAGGTAGAAAAAGAGCAACTTTTTCTTCCCTCCTTCCCTGCTATCCACTGAATTGTATTTTGCTTGCTCTTTAAGGAGTTGTGGAAACTTAATTTAACTGCAATAAGCAGGAGTCCAGATGCAACTATCAGCTCATCTGCAATATGTAACCTAATACGGGCTGACTTGCAATGATATTTAATTTTTCATTTCTTTAGCAAGACTTGAAGATTTATGTTCTTAGAAAACAAAAAACATTTATGATATGCAAAGCATTTGACCTCAGAAAGCCTCAACTGGAAATCCATCTGATTTTCAAAATATGCCTGCACTATATTGCTTGATTAACTGTCACATGCAATGTGATGGACTCAAGTATCACCTGTTAAATATATTTTGCGTAAGTAGGTAGTTGCTGGCACATCAATTACTGTGAACTCGTAAGCAGCAGCACGGGTTAGTTAAGATAATCTTACTAGGGTGGTGAGAAGATTAATCTGACGCAAAACCATAAGGCACGTGCATGACAGAAAACCCACAGACATATGCACATATCTACGCTTTCTTATTTTCTGCATCCCTTTGAGCAGAAGTAAAAGCTTATCAAACAGGCAGCTCAAGATGAGATCCGTAGTGCTGGACCTTCTTTTGAAGGCCTCACTGGCCAAAAATGGGCCCATTCTTGAAGGTGAGTTACGAAAGCAGCGACCTCCTGTTTGTAGCTTCTTCAAGTAAAGCTTTCACTATGGATATACAGTGCTTGATCTCAGTGATCCAGTTTACAGTATTTGATTTAGACATCTGCAGTTAAAAACTGCAAGCTTCCTGAGCTGCTGGTAGCCTGCTTGTAAAACATACCTACTTATAAAAACAAGACACAGAAGACTGAAGTAAGTTTGAGTCCCAGAAGCTGTGTAGAAAAAGTATCCAAACATTAGGAAAACACTGCTTCTGTCAATTCGCTATTCAGTTCCATACACTCTTGAGAGCAAGCATGTGGGCATAGAAAACAATGTGATCTGTGCGCCTTCCCACTGACTTCTGTAACAGGTAGTTAAATACTAGTTTATTCCATGATCAGAACTTGCAGACACCTATGTGTAAGCTTCATGAAGCCAAACCCTGTTCAGTCTTTTAAACAACTATGCTCCTGAATATTAAAAGTGGAAAAATTTAAACGTGTTTAAAAAAGGGTTTACAAAACAGTTGAATTTAGTCTTGAGTAGCTCAGAGTACTCTCTGTGAAGTCACGCACTCATTTAACTCCTGGCTTACACTGCTGTTGATTAAAGAGGAAGGGATGGGGCACAGAGTGGTGAACTGTAATGAATATTTACTCTTGTAAATTCAATCCCATGAAACTCAATGGAATGACTTATATGAGAGCATGTTCCATAATGGAATTGTAACTCAGTGCTAGAGCCCTGAAGAACATCTTTCAAATTTCACATTGGTGTCATAAATAATGGTGCATTTTGAGTAAGATGAGCCTTAGCAACCATAATTCAGAAATACAAGGGGATGTTAAAACAAGTTCCCTAAAAATAAACAGCTTTTTGACTTGGAGAGTGAATAAACTGATAGCATTATTGTTAAATCTCTTTAGCCACTTAAATGTCTATTAAATCATAGAATAGGGTATCTCAAGTTTCAAGGGACCCGTAAGGATCATCAACTCCCAATTATTGAGCCAGTAACACAACTAAGTTACAGTTACGCAGACTATTTTGCTGTCACACAATTGCATATTAGGTCTCATTTTTCTGGGAACATCTTTTGTATTCAGTTATAATGTGATTGCGTTCTTATTTCACAAATAAAAGGAAATTATTGTGCAAATTGATCACTATAGGATTGCTGCTTTATAACTGCAGATATGTTGGGAAGTGCCTCTGCATTAGAAAGGTGCAAAGTTCTGGTTTGAGTTTGCAAAGTAGCCGTAGAAATGGAAGTTCTGACTCTACTGGTCTAATCCCCGTCTGTTAAATTTCATTGTCTTACTTTAGGGGCAAAACTAAGGATTTGGTACTTGGTTTACACTGTTAAAAATGCTGCACCAACAAAGCTATGAAAAGACAAGAGAAAATCAGCATAGGATTGAACAGAGTTGTTTGTTGCGGCTACAGGGCTAAATTCCAGACTCTTCTCTGTGTGCAATCCTACTGTGGACAGCAGTTACACAGATGTAACAGAACCAAGACAAAATGTTCCAAGTCTTGTTCCAAAAATTTCTTGCTCATAAACTGAGAGCAATATGG
>VYZV01011341.1:207799-234193 GCA_013401275.1 Pandion haliaetus | reverse complement strand
GTTGAAATAAATACAAACGAATTCCTCAGGGACAAAGCCGTGGGTGCCGGGCTGCGTGGAGCAGCGTTTCGTGCTTGGAGGCAGCAGGAGAGAGAGGCTGAGTGGTGAGGCTCAGTGCTGGGGTGATTTGGGAGAGTCAGGATCCGAAACCCACCCGGAACTGGGTGGCCGCAGGATGTGAACACGCGTGCCTGCATCACGCCTTGCGTGACGCCACGCGTGTCCATGCCACTGCGTGTGCGTGGCGGAACCCAGCTGCAGGGGACAGAGGTGTCCCAGGGTAGACACTGGAAATGCAGTGTGGATCTATGTGCTGTATTCCTGTTCAGCTTTACTGCCAAAATCAAGTGAATTGAGCCTAAAATATCAGGGCTCTGCATTTCCTGATCCAGGACCCTCTCAATTGGCGGGGAGCCGTGAAAGCCCAGCACAGAGGGGGCTTCCCCCCCGGGGGAGAGGGGCTGCCCCGAGGTGTGATGAATGACCGCCTGGGAACCTACACGTCACCAGTGGGTGGGGGGATCCCCTGGGGCCACCGGCGTAGGGATGAATGGGCGAACGACGCCTTCAGGGACGGGGGGAACCCAACGGGGGAAAAAATGGGGGTGCGTCACCGCCGGGGTTCCCATGGCCCACTCGCACCGCCGTCCACGCGCGTGGTTTTATTGTCGTTACTGCCGTGGTTTGACGTAATGACAATAAAAACGCGTGCGCGGAGCACACCTGCGGTACGCCGTCACCGTGCTGCTGTGAAATCGCCTTCCTGGCTGTTGGGTACCGGCCGGCGGCTCAGGTCCAGGCACGGCCCCTCGTGTCTGGCAGTAATGGCAGTGGTGATGGAAAGCCCCTTCCCATGTCAGAGAGGCTGGAAAAGCCTCCTGCATGAGACAGAAAGCTGAGCTGTCTGGAAATGCATGGCCTGGAGCCCTGGCAGCGCAGAACGTCAGTCAGTGTCACTATCCATCTGTCTCTAGCCATATATCCGTATAGCCGTATACCCATATATCTATGCAACTTTCTAGTCGTTGCTATGTCTATTTACCTTTTTGTGCCTATCTACTTGCTGAAATACCCATTTATTTATCTATACCTGTCTATCCACGTGTCTATGCCTCGCTCACGTGTCTACCTGCCTGCGTGCCTGTACCTATTCACTGTATGGCCTTACCTGTCACTGTATCTCTGTGTGCGGCTGCAGCGGTGCATCCCTCCCTGTGGATGTCTATTATGGGTCTGTCTGTTGAGCCCCAACCCATGCGGCTGTCAGTACTACCTCAGCTATGGGGCTGTCTGTGCCCCCTGGCCCGTGGGGCTCCCCATAGTCCCTGACAAGTGATGTTGCCTCTACCCACCCCATCCCCCCCGATCCATGGCTGCCTGGACCCTTGGGTCTGCCTGTCTCCCAGACCCACAGGACAGTTCATACCCCCTGACAAGTGATGCTGCCACTACCCCAGACCTATGGGGCTGCCTGCACTCCATGCCCGTGGGAATGCCTGGATCCCCTGGACTCATGGGGCTGCCTGTGTCCTGACCCATAGGGCTGCCTATACCCCCTGACCCACAGGGCTGCCTACACCCCACATCAGTGGGGCTGCCTGCACCTGGACCCACAGCCCTGCCTGCATTCTGCCCGGTGTATCTGCCTGTATCCTAAAACCACTGGTCTCCCTGCAGCCGGGATTAACGGGGCTGCCTGCACCTCAGACCCTCGGCTCTGCCTGCAACCCCGACTTGGGGGGCTGCCTGCTTGCATCCCCAACTCTCACCCATGCCGAGCCGTGCCGTGCCATCAGTGGTGCCGTCGGGGCGGCGAGGCCATGGCTGTCAGCCCCTATTGATGAGGTGTGGGCTGATGGCGGGGAGCGGCGGCCGCCAGCTCCGCTCCAGACTCCCCGGCGCTGGGGTCAGTGCCCCGGCCAGCCCAGCCGCCGCCGGGAAGGGAAGGGCTGGATGCAGAAGGGATGCCCCTGCTCCTCCTCCGAGCATCACGCACCAGGCAGTGGGCTGTGGGGAGTGCCGCGGTGGGGTTGGATACGATGGGAAAGGGCCAATCCTGACCCAAATCCTCTGCCCCTGGGTGGCAGATGCGGTGTCAGGATGGAGGCTTCATCGGTGATTTCCTTCTGGGCTGAAAAAAACATTTCTGTCTCTGCACTGACACTTCAGGGGGTTGCACGGTCCTGAATTAATCCACCTCTTCTGGAGAGAAAAAAAAAAAAAAAAAAAAAAAAAAGAGAAAAAACCCTGAAACCACAAAGCCAAACGGTAGTTTTTCATACCAATGCTCAGTGCTCCAAGTGCCAAATCCACGTGAAATGCTCTTACATGAGCAAAGGACAAGTAGGGTTTCATGGGCAGGCAAGTGCTGGCAGGACTGAGCGGTAATGCAGGAGGCTGGTTTGACCTTGGACTAGATTGCCAGTCAAAAAACACAAAATATTGACAATTTTACAGATGGGAAACCTGAAAAAAAAAGGCATAAAACCGTCTAGCTTTTTTCAGCAAGAACCCCCCCCCTCTGGCACAGGGTGAGTGTGTGATCTGCCCTCCAGCAAGGGACAGTGGAGGCAGCTGGCAGCTTTCTGGGAATCTTCCTCTCTTCACCTGGATCTGTCACAGATGAATTCCCTGAGCTCGGGACACTGGGCTGGGACCCAGCAGATGCTCACGCAGCCTCCCCCAAATCCCCCAGGCTCACCTTTGCAAAGGAAAGCAGGACCCAAACTCCTGTGGGAATCGGGGACCTAAAAGCCTCAGACATCCTGAGAGGTGGAAGGACCCAGCTCCTTCGGTGCTGGGGATGTTTAGGGTCAGAGGCTGGATAAGCAGAGCTGGTGCTAATAAAGAGTTAGTCATTAATCTCCAAGCACTGCCAGGGCTCCTTTGGATCTGATCTAATTTTCGTGTGAGCTACACAACAGTTTCTGGAGTTGAGACGACATCATGGGCATTTTCTTCTTTCCTAAGGATGAGTCCATCCAGCTTCCCAGAAATATCCCACCAAAAAGCCACTCAGAGAACCCCCTGCGCTGCTGTTCTCCAGCCAAGCGAACACTGCAACCTTGCCCAGCTTCGCTCACGGCGGCAGGAATTCAGACTATGTCGAGGAGATTCCTATGGCTGCACAAATACCATCTGGAAGAGCCTGCTCACTCTTCTGCTTCTCTTCTTTTGGATTTGTACTGTAAAGAAAAAGATCGAAGGTGTTAATACTGCTGATGCATTGGCATTACTCGAGAGCAGCAGAGCTGATGATCCCTTAAATCTGCTGAAATCCAGCCTGGCTTTGGCTTTCAGAGTTAGCATGAAGCTTCACACCGACCTAGGATTGCTGTCCAGGATGGAAAATCTTGGGTGAAGGTGGCATTTTGTCTTCTATGGGGAAAAGCAAGAAAATACACGCTGTAATCATGAAAGGTACCATAATGTGAAAGTTCATTTTATCACAAAATAATATTGTTATCATTAGCCAAAACTCCAGTGCAGCACACTGTGGAAAGAATACTCAGGTATGTTGGCAAATTTATATCTAATTATCCCTCATTCTTAGATCATTAATACAGTGCTAGTATTATTAATAAACAGTAATATCTGTTAGGCAATGTGCTTAGAGATAGATGCACCTCTGATTTTTCACGCACCTCCACTAGCATCATACAAGTCAGGAGGAATGCTGTGAGTCCTGGGGCTGGCAGTGTAGGAGGGGGAGAGGGGGACTCATCGCTTGTGTTTTTGGAGGGTCTTTTATTGGAAAGAAAAAAAAAAGCCAGTTAGAGGTGGGAGGAACCTGGACTTGAATGTCTGTGTAGTTCTAGCTATTGTCTGTCAATCAATCTATCAATCTATCAATCAACTTATCTACTGTTCCAAGTGGAAAAAATATAGATATAGGTTTAGAAAAAGCCTGATGTGTTTGTACATGCAGCTATATGAGTTTATAGCACACCTAGCTGAACAGACAGTGCTTTGAATAGGTCTTATATAGCTCTTGGCTTGCAGGAGAGAGCGGCTCGGGCTCAGCCCCACGTTGTTCTATCCTGGCCAGGTACCAGGGACTGGATGGATGCCTTAAGGACAGTGCTGTGAGATCCTCATCTGTTGTGATGAAGGAAAGTGAAACCTCTGCTTGAGCTGGATAGTGTGAACTGCATCCTGCACCTGCTCGTGGGGTCTTGCCCCATAACCAGTCATAGATTTCTTTGGCTTAAAATTCTTGCTAGTAATAAAAAATAAAGGAGGAGCAGGAATGCAGGGAGACGGTGTAGCTTTTATTAGACCAGCTGACATCTTTGGGGAAAAAAAAGTATGCTTTTGCCTGGGAGCCATCCCCTTTTTTAGGGTGAGTAGGGTGCCCTGACCTTTCAGAGGTCCTGGGCAGAGGCAGAGATCTTCCTTTTCTCTCCCATCTAGATGGCCGCTGCCTTCGTGGTTGACTCTAAGGGGAATATTGCGCTGGTGAAAAGGTGTACTAGCAGCATTTTGAGCAAGGGGGACAAAGCAGACTTTCATTTAGCACACAACAGCAAAGACATCGCAAAAGCACAGGTCTTGACGTGGGCTGGAGAAGACGTGTCACTGCAGTGTCACCCTTGCTGGTACCCAAGAGGCTAAATGAAGGATGGCTCCTGTGCTCTGCAATGATACCTCCAAGAGAGACAGCTGATCTCGGGCTTCCTTGTGTCGACAAGCTGTAGCTCCCCGGGACTCACTCCTTGGCCAGAAGAGACCAGAATCAGGCTGGGCCATATATTTTTCTTTTTTCTTTTCTCTTTTACAGAGGATACCTGGGCACTTTATAAAGATTACCAAGTTAAGCCTCACAACAACACTGCAGGGTACGTCGATCTTATTACCTGGGAAGAGAAGGGAAAGGATGATTAAAAGGCTTGTGGGGGATAGCAGATCCAGGACAGGACTCGTCTCTCGCAGAGCACTTAGTCCTGTGCCTTAACACAGGATTATGTATTTTTGGCAGAACAGCTGTGAAGTCTCACTGTAATGCCAGTGGGACATTGGAGGCATCGGAGTATATTCCAGTTGTTAACACCCAAAGATACATAAACCACCACGGAGAAATGGCTGTATGCATGCACAGAAGGCTCCTCTGCAAAATATATACTTTTGATTTACTGTCTCCTTCTGACATGTAAAAAGGACAACTTTTAGCACTTTTCCATACAGACTGTGGTAGAGCTGTACGTCTAATGTTCACACCAGAAAAACACACATCAGCAGTAGAACTGATTAGGAAATGCATTTTTTTGGTTCAGTGGAAAATCCTCCCCAAATCAAGAAAAATGTCACTGATGTTTCATCTAGAAAAGGCAGAAATACAAAATCAGCGAACTGGAAGGTTCAAAAATTTTTGTTTCTGGCTGAACAAAGCTCTGGAGTGTAATAGTTTTGGTTTGGTTTTAATTTAATTGAATTTCACTTTCACTTTTGGGTTTTTGGTTTGGTTTCGGTTGGTTTGCTTATTTTAAGAAGATTTGAAGACACTTCTGGACTAATTGCTGTTTAAACACAACACAAAGAAAAGCTAGGCTTGAAGTGCTGTAAGCAAGAAGTGTAAACATTTCTAATTATTTTCAGCTATGTTTAGGGTTGAGGTTTTTTTCTTGAAAGGACAATATAATGGACAATACGAGGACAATAAAGGAGCATGAATTCAGATGGGCTTTACTAATTATAGCTGAAAAGTTTTTGAAATACTTTCCTTAGCTTGCAGCAAAAATGTATTGCTTCTTTCCAGAGTCATCCTTTTTGGGGGGGTTCACATAGAGAATAAAGACATTTTCACAATTCTCTCTTCTTACTGCATGCCAGCAAGTCTAAAAAGCCTTGGCTGTTAACAGCATGCAGTGGGAAAAACACAGAATGGGCAAAAGATGTTACATTTTATGTTGTTGCAGGCAAAAAACAAACACGCAAACAAAAAACCCCAACAGGGCCTTTGTTGTTTAACTATTTATTTCCTCGCTTTTCATCTTCTATGGAAAATGTTATTAAAAATATGAGAGAGCTGCAGCTTTCTGCCACAAACACCAGGAGAACAGAGAAGTCTCCAATGTTTTTTTTCTCACTTGTTTGCATAGGATGCACATTTCTATCATCACCCCTTGCAGATGTTTCTTGTATTCATCTGTTCTTTGAGCAAATCTCAGCAGCGTAGCTGGGTGACATCAGTCCTGGCCTCAAGGTTTTGGGTGAGACTCACTTAGGAACAGAGGTTTTTCTCTTTGTTCTGCACGTCTTCACATCCCATTCGGAATAAATCACAGGGTTTTCTGAGGGCACCCTAAAATCTTTCATTTTCCAGTGACCAGTTGTGTGAAGAGCACCTCTGAGCCTTAGCTGCGCCTGGGTTGTCTCCTGCCTTGGGATTTCAGCCCCAAATCAGAGGCGATCTGAGTTAACATGCCACGCAGGGCTGTTCACATCTGATGGAGCCTGGGCACTGTGGCTACAGGGGAGATGCCTGGAGAATTGCTCCCACCATGTCTACTTTCTTCAGACATACAAGTCTGTGGGCAAAATTCAGGGATTGTTTGTAATCATGGAAATCTCTCCGTTCCGCTCCTTTCCTCTGCTGTCCAGGTACCTCTTGTGAATTGCAAAATGGATGTCCCCCTTTCATCCTCAGCTGAACAGGATCAAATCAAGTCATACACATACCGCATCTACTGCAGGCAGGGACCATGGCTGAGGTGCAGCTGCTGAAAGCAAGGCCAGAATCAGGCCCCTTATCTTCCAGGGTTAGTCCCTTCCCTTCCTCCAGGGGCCCATAGACTGAAGCTGGTGGAGTCCCGTCAAATGCAGAGGTCAGGAGGTGGTGGCAGCGAACAGCCGTGAGTCCACTTTGTTCTGCTGTTAACTGGGAGGATGATCTTTCTGCTAAGGGTCTCCTGCCAGGTTTTGAGGCAGGATGTCTCCTAGTAGGTTTAGCCACACTGGAGCAAGGGTGCCAGACTTCAGCCATAGGGCCAACCAAATAGACGTATCCCAAACTCTTTGTGGGAACATGGCAAGACTGCTCCCATGAGGTGGCTTGGCTGTTGCCACTCTGAGTTGGGAGCTGGAGTTTAATAGGATGGATGTGGCCACCTGGCCAAAACTCAAGCCTGGCTCTGTCATAGTTTACTTGATGTTTCTGAGGATGTGGCGCCCATTTCCCTTAGCTCTGCTGCAAGCTGCCCAGGAGCCTTTGGGCAAATCACATAGGCTTAATGTCCCTTTGCAGTCACTCCAGAGTGGTGGGTGCTTCTCAGGTGGAGGAACCATCCCTTTCCATTCATTACTGACAATAATTTAGATACCACTGGGAAGCATCTGGAGTCATGTGGGTACAGCTGGGCCTCCAGGCCAGGTTTTCCTTTTGTGAAACGGGCCTTGTTTCCTCTCGTTGTATAAAGTTGGACACCAATGTTGGTGATGGATTTATTTTTCAGAATTCTTGGCCAATTTCACATTTTGGAAAAAAAAAGGAGGAGGTGAAAATATATAGAGCTTTTCCCTATTTTTATCCGTTTTTCCTGGTTTCTCTTTCCCCCACTCTCATTTTTTTCTGTTTGCTGCTGGCTCAATGCTGGAGACCAAGTGCCTTACATTGCCATTTAAAAAAAAAAAAAAAAAAGAAAAGAGAAGTATTTGGGGGAGAACTCTGCCCTTCGGATTTGGCCTGTTTTGGAGCCTGGATCATCAATGAGCTTTTACTTTTACTTTTTTCTTCTTTCTTCTCCACCCTATTCTTGTCCTATCAGATGAATCCTGATCTCATCAAGATCTCTGCATGTGCTTATCTCTGCTCCATTGACTGGAAGAGGGTTGCTCCGTAAATAAAGCTAAGCAAATGGTCACGTCTTCAAAAGATATCAGGACTTTAGATGGAAAGGTGTCTCTGGCTGAGGCTTCTGTGTTCGGCTGTCGGCACAATAATGCCCTGACTTGGCAGGTCCTTTACAGCACTGTTGAAGGAGAAGGATGCCCTGAAGTCTTGGGAAACCCTAGCTCAGTTCTCAATTGTCCTGAGACTTTGGAGAGGCCACTGCACCTCTCTTGGGACCTCAGCTGCCCATCTGCTAAAATAAGGGTAATAAAGCCCCGTAGAGTGCAAACGGTGCATCTTTGCGATATGCTTTCTAGTAGCCGGGCTCTGAGATGGCAAGAGCCGAGGAGACGTTCATCCCAACCTCCAGCTTGCAGACAAGGGAGGAGGGATTTGACCATACAAACAGAGATTAAGCCATTGATCAAAACAATCCCAAATGGGCTTATAGATAGGTCTATCAGCGGATAGAACTTGGTGCCCTCCCTGCAAAACGCGGAGGGCTGATGGCTCAGCAGTGCCTCTGTGGCGATAAGACGATAACAGTGACCAGAGGTGTTATCGGGGTTGGGGACAACAATGCGAGGACATGAGCAAACACTGGGCAGTGGCATCTCAAGGAAGGCTTTGGGAGCCGGCGGGGTGATGCTATCTCGCAAGGCAGACCCCGGGAGCTGCTTTCTCTGCCCAATGGTCTTGGGAGGGGATTGGCGACTGCCGCAACCTTAGGTCATGAAAGACTGAGGGTAGGACGTGATGCTGTTTGGGCAGCAGCGCTGGAAAATCAGTCATTTTTCCAATCAGGCTGTTGGAAAACGGGCTCAGTGTTAGCTCTGTGTCTGTAGCTTCCTTTTTAAAACTGAAACTAGGTGAGTGTGCTGGCTGCACGTTTGTCCAGATAACATTTAAATTTACTGATTAGTTCAAGCCAGGTTTGGCAGAGTGGCGGAGACCTGTAGGCAAGAGTAGGAATAGGAACCAGGTATCAGAATTCACAGGCTCTGGCTAGATGCAATGCTGAGCCAGGAGCTGTTTGCATGGCTAAGCTACGGACAAGCTGCAAGACTGGCTAAAGGTGAAGTAGATGTTCTGGTCTGTGAAAAATCATATTATTTCATTTTTTTCCCCCCAGACAAAAGGATTCTAGCTTTCCCATGAAGAGAAGTCTGCTCTCACAATGTTATGCTTTGAGACAAGCAATTTGCACCTATTTCCACTGGGCCTATAATTAAAATGAGTTCCCAGAGCTGAGAGCTGTCAGCCAGCCCCTGCGAAGTTCACACATTTAAATGTTCCCATCAAAGCAAAACGAAAGTCCAGAAACTTGGCAGTAATTGGATCACAAAGTGCAAGCTCGTGTGATTAGATCAGGAGCGCTCTGCCAGGATTATACTAAATCTAAAGAAATAATCAGACAGCTAGAAAAGGGAGCAGCTCTTCATTTAAACTTCATTAATTTCCTGTCCACTTGGCAGAGCCCACAAATTATGCACTTAAAGATGCAGAGGTTACTTCTGTTGAGCACAAGCTATTGCTGCAGCAAGAAAAAAAGCCTTCTTAATCCACACAATGTGAAGAAGCGAAGTCCGGGCTCCAACTGTCCCCAACATACCTTGTCTAAAGAAAATATGTAGCTACCTGCTGTATTTTCTATTGGGGTTGTAAGGTTGCTGCTCTGCTTTACAGGTCTCCTGGGTCAGTTGAGGTCCTTCAGTGCTGGGCCAAGCAGTGGCATCCCCCAAGGGTGAGAGGAGGGAGATAAAGGCATCAACGATGGCTGGTTGGACAGGCTCATGTGATGAGCTAGAAGAAATGCAAAGAAGTGACTGTATATCTAAGGTTGCTCAGGAAAGTTTCAGACATTTCCAGCTTATGATCTGCTAGATGGAGGGCTTTCAGCTCTCACGCTGGTGCTCGGGAGGATATTTGTCCAGAGGTAAAGCCACAAGTTTCCTGCTTAGAAAAGAATTTTACTAGCAAATACTGGGCATCCACAGGTTTAGCCCTGCTTAGCTGTTGCTGAGGTAATGCTGATGATCTTCTGTTTACATCTCCACCTAAACCAAGTAAGCCATGATGTTTTACTGGCAATGTTACTTCTTGGGGAGCTGGACAGCAATAATGTGAACCAAACTCCCTGTGCTATGTATCTGTGAAGGCCATACTACCCAAACCTTTGTAAGGCTTGGCTTTGAGCTGGATTTACAGCTAACTTGTCTTACCCAAGCGAGTAGCCCCACAGATTCATGTGGGAAGACCTGAGTGAGTGAAGGTTGATGGGGCTGAGCCCACTGTTTGGGAGGTGTCACCAGGTAGTGCTGTTATATACTTGTCTTCTGTCAGTGTGTAAGCAAGTGCTCAGTCTTAGGAAGACCTATACCATGGCAAGGTTTCTTGTACCAAGTTTTGTGTGTCTTAAAGTTTCCTCAGAGTTTCCTGGAGCTTGGGTGGTAAACCACCCTTGGGTGGCATTGCCTATGGTGCACACCATTTGATTCACCATAACTTTAAAGAGGTCCAAGCCCTGATTAGTGCATTGTGGCAGGTAGGTGCGGGGATGCTGACCAGGTCCCAGGCACCCTCAAGTTGTCCTTACCACAGCCTGAATTTACGTGGCCATCTGAAGGACAGGGCATCTAAACCTGTCGGAGCAGGAGAGACCAGAAATGTTCTGGGCTGCAAGTACTCTATGTGGTGTAACTTCCCTGGAAGGATATTGTGGTTTTAGCCAGAGTTTTTCATGACAGCAGCTGAACATACTTTCTACTATGAGGAAGGTGGGGTTTTTTAAACAGAAAATCCCCTAAATTCCCCTCAATTTTGGTTTGAAAGCAAAAAGTAAGGGAGTTGCTCTCAGCAGAAAGTTCATTCATCTTAAAAGAAAAGAAAGACATTCCAGCCAAATTAAATAATAAAAGAGGTGATAAAACCCACCTGCTTTTTAACTCCAGGTTTCTGTTTCTTTTTAAATCAGATCAGTGTATTGAAGATATTCAGACTGAGATGTTTTGTGGAATCATTGGGCCAGATCTGCATCCGTTTCAAATGGGAAGAGGCACGTCATTCTAATCATCATCATTATTTTATGATGCTGCCAATCTCAGAGGAAGCAGATTTCAGTCCTGTTTTACAGGAGGGGAAATCAAAGCAGGAGACTTTCCTAATGTTCCCCAGGAGGTGAAGAAGAGGGCGGGGAAGTACAAGCAGGACCCTGTGCCTCTTTGTTGCTCTGGGCAAGAGATCATGCTTCAAACCAAGACCTCTTGGCTCCCTCAGAGGTGGATCTCCAATTTCTATGTCCTGAGATTTATTGGCCTTCTGGTCTACAGGTGAACACTGCCTGGGCAAGAGGATGGTGAAAAAAGGAGGAAGGAGTGATAACAAACACCTGGGAACTCATCACCATCTCAGCCCCCCACAGCTGTCCCCCAGTGGATGACCAACCAAAGCCACATTTTACCTGTGGCAATGCCTATTTTGACACTTCTCTATAGGCAGAATTTCACAGGGGAATAACTGCAGCTCCTGCAGTCTGCTGTAGACCTATACGTATCCTGCCCTGTTCATTTCTGGAAAACCTTGGAAATAATAGTCTCTCCTGAGACCCAGTGTCCATACTGCCTTTGAAATTGAGGCTGCTGCACTTCCCAGCTGTCTGTGGAGCAGGGAACTTCTTGGAAGAATGGCTGGGTCTTGCAAGGAAGGACCTTGTTTGTTTTTTTGTTTTTGTTTTTTCTTTCTTGATTTTGCCAGAGACAGCAGGATGCTGCGAGGGGGTGGGTTGCAAGAACCCTGAATTAAGGATATATCTGAGGAACCTGCATGTGAGCAAAATGGACAGTAGCTAATTTGGTTTCAAGGGCTCTAAACACCCGTGCCTAGCAGTGTATTCTTAATTTAGGGAACAGACACATCACACAATGACAATGCAAACCTAATAAACCTGGCCTGAGTGAGAAGTGCAGCTCTTGGCACAGCTAACTCAGTTCCAGAGTCTGGCATGCACAAATAAGAAACATGGAAGAGGCTGATGATACCTTGAGACAAGGGAGGACTTGGAGGAAACCTGGAGAAAGGTTTGTGAATAACTCTGGAACAAAAAACTAAGGAAAAATCCACGGATAAAGAGGTTTCTTAGTTAAAGGCCACCCTAATTAGGCATGAGTGTTGTTCTCACCATGGCATGAGGAGGATCAGTTGAAAGTAGGAGCCTCGGTTATGTTTGGTGCTGGACAAAGACATCCTTCTCCCCCAAAACTGGAAACCTTTCTAACCAAGACAGAGACTTTGCTGAGGGTGGAGAAATAGGTGAAAATAAGTGGAGGGACTTGCCCAGGGCTAAGAAGTAAGTCAGTGGTGGAGTCAGGGAGGGAGCTGAGGTCTCGGTTGCACCAACGTGGCTCGGGAGCCAGAAACAAGTAGCAACAGTAAATAATGAGCCGGGATGGTGCTTTTTATTTCTTCTTTTTTTCATGACACCCTTGGAGGCTCACACATGTGAATGGACCTGGACTTTTTAATGGAAAGGATGGTCCCTGCTCCACAGAAGTCATAGTGCAACCACTTCACTGGGGTCTGTAGGAGATTTCGGAAGACCCCCCCAGAAAAAAATCAAGATATCTGGCAAAGCGACTTCTTGTATGACCTTCCCATTGCTGTTCCC
Source organism: Pandion haliaetus (assembly GCA_013401275.1). Taxonomy (NCBI): domain Eukaryota; kingdom Metazoa; phylum Chordata; class Aves; order Accipitriformes; family Pandionidae; genus Pandion; species Pandion haliaetus. The sequence continues at coordinate 221,702 of VYZV01011341.1, read as the reverse complement.
CTTGTGTGGTAGGGTTGAGAACGACAGGCTGTTTTTTAACAAATCTTCCTGGCATTTGATGCAAGCCCAGGGGAACGGTGGGAAGGTGAGCTGTAAAATGGTATGTCCTGGCTGTCTCTCAGCTCCCAGCCTTTGCCTTGGAGTTAGATAACAAGAACAGAAGATAAGAGGAAAAGCGGTTCCTTAATTCAGCCAGAATTTCACTTAGTATGAAGGAAAAAGTCTAGTGAGAGAATTGGACTAAGCCAGGAAATAGCCTCTTAAACCTCAGGTCTCCCGTGCTAAAAGTATATTTAGCATTTTACATATATACATATCTATGTATCTGTCTTTCTCTATACCACCATAAAATCCCTGTCTTCTAGCAACATGGTGTCAGAAGGTGAAAGAAATCCTTTTAAACACATACAACCAAGCCAATACAACAAGTTGCCTTTTCAACTACGTAGGCTGGAGTATTTTTTCAGGTCTCTTCCAATATAAAATATTCCCAGCCTCTGAGGACACCTCAGGCCAGCGGAGCCACGATCTCTGCTTGCCAAGAGATGCGCACCCAACCTGTAGCTAGCTCCACAGAGAGGGGCCTTGGCAAAACATGGCCAAGATGATGTTTTAGGTGGTGCACAACCTACTGCCCAACACTTGCACGAGGGGGTTCGACCAAGACTTTGCATTGAGCAGAAGCTTTTAAGGAGGCTGAGGAGGGACCAGGATTTGAGCCTTCATCTTTTTGAAGGATCCCAATTCTGGGAAGAAAACTGTATGTACTCTGCTGCTCCTCTTATTTAGCCAGCCCTGAGTGTTTGCTGGCAGGAAGCAATCTTCCTCCCATCCGAGCAGTGGCACAGGTTTAGCTCGTGGGATATCATTGTGGTTTGGGGAGACCTGCTGTGAACAGCCCTTTCATGGCAAAGCATTGCTGTACCTTCACTGCAGTCAGGTGGGTTCATACCAAGAGGAGAATTTGGCCTAATAAAAGACCTTTGGGCAGCTAGGAGCTGGTACATCACCCAGATTCACCTTTGATCTTGGGGAGGAGATACATCCAAACATCCCTTTACAGCCCTTGTATGGGATCTTCCCAGACTGCATCTCACTCTCTGGTGGTCTCCTGGCCCCTCTACCAGCAGTTCCTGAGAGATCCCTGCAGTCCTGTGCCACTGCCCAAACCTCTGCCACACCAGGGGGTTTAGTGGGGCCCTGGCTTAGGCCAGGGAAATCATGAAAAGTTGTAGGCTGATATTAAAACTTGAGATGGAAGCAGAAGAGATCGCCTTGCTGCTAATGGCCAACTGCCACGCTGCTTCTCAACTTCAGGTTCCTGAGCTTGGCTTTGCTAAAGACATCAGGCAGAGAGAGAACAAACACTGGGCAGCCTCTGGGGTATTCCTTATCCAAACCAAACTTTTTGGTTAGTGATTTGCATTTAATTTCTTCAGTTCTCTGGCCCTGAAAGCCTGCAGGTGGGAGATTTAGGCTGTTCACGGTCTTTCCTTTTTTCTTTTTTTTTGTTTCTAGTTATTCTTGTTATGGAAGACCAGGTGCTCTTATTTTGGTTAGAAGTAAACAGTTGTCACTTGGGACACTCGCCTCTAATTAAAGGTGGTACGGTGTAAGGCTGGAGCTATGGTCTCTCTTCTAGGAAGTCCTGCTTCATGGCAGTCATCAAATCCTTTACTGGTCTCCTTTTCTGGTTTGTTTTTAGGCTGCAAACTTTTCAGTCTTTGACATGTCTTAGTACCTCTGTCATCTAGTGCAAAGAAGTCTTGGTATGCTGAGGGTCACGTATTGCTGCTATCATACACACATCAGTAGTATTTTTTTAATACTATAAGCATAAAATGTTGCTCACTAAGAAAATCGTATCAGCAAAATAAGGATGTGGTAGTACCTCCTTGCTAGACCATGCAGTCGCCACCAGTCTGTGGGCAAGGATTATGCTCAACCTAAAGTGGAAATTTTGGGTTTAACTGGGGATTTTACTTCTGTAACTTTTTCCCATCACTGTTTGAATGCACATTGACTTCTAGCATCTGCAATGTCCTGTGCCCCCTCTATTAGACTGAAGAGAAAAGATGCTTCCAGGCAGCTTGTTGCAACCCCTGGGGGCCAATGCAAAGCCAAGAGACATTCTCTCTGCACCTAGCAAGAAAAGGTAAAGTCGAGCTTGCCTGTGAACTGATGCTGAGATAGCAGTTCAGTATCTAAACAGGTAACACCCAATTACAACAGAACTATGTTGACTTACACTTTCCCTTATCAGAAGAATCAGGTATTCATGTAAATCACAAAAGAGTTTGATAGATGCCAGTTCACAGTGAGCCCCACACCAAGGAAGGAGCCTAGTTAAACAAAATGTATGTTGTTCTTATCTCTAAGTTGTGACTATTGCTATGAAATAAAAACCTATAAAAGAAAGTGCCTTATCATGGGGGTTATAATTCTTTAATGTTCTCCAGGGGCTGTTCCTGTGCTGGAATCAGTCCCTTGGGACCACTTTCCGAGCTCCACAGAAGTAATTTTCTCGCAGACAGATGATCTTTCCTTATCACACGTTGTCTTGGCAGTAAAAAAGTCTCTTTCTTCAGATGCATGTTTAGACTGAGCCGGAGTTAAAAAAGAAAAGGAAAAGAACAGGCTGCTAAATTGATCTTAATTCTGATGCTTGCCTAAATGTAAACAATGAGGTCCAAGGACAATCTTCATTAGACCCTCCTGGGCCTGGAAGTGTGGCGTGGAAAGCACATGGGGGTAAGAAGCCTTCAGACAGCCCTGCTGGAGACTAGCTCAGAGCCTGGTCTGGATGCCGCAGCTAATCAGACTCTCTTATCACATTTACTGGGAGATGGGTGATGCCAATAAAACCAAGTCAGACTGAGTGCACTTAGTGGAGCCGAAAAGCTAATTGTTAATAGATGCCTACAGCTCAGGGCTCGAGAAAACCAGCTGGCCCCCTCCGCTCTCCTGCCTTGGTCCTGGTGGGACCTCAGGTTTGGGTTATTCGTGGATTTCCTTAGGGACACTGCAGATCCCAAGCCCCGCCAGGAATGATGGGCAGGACGCATATGATTTTATTGGTATTTAGCCATATTATGGGGTGTACAGGTGCTCTATTTGAGATCAAGACCTTATTAACGTGACAGTGGTCCAGCCACCTGGGGTCTCCAAGGGTGACAGTAAAATCAAGCTGGTGCTTTGCACTGGTGTATGCTGAGCCCTGATTTTGCCAAACATGGAAAACAGAAATGTATAATTTGTGACAGTGATGGAATGTGTTTATACCTCCTTTCTCCAAGCTGAAAATAGTGGCTGTTGGGAGATACCTGTGGAAAAAGACGAGGCCAAAGTGAGCTTGTAGTGATTTTCCCCTGGTACATTCCCCTTGCCTCTAGAAAATTGCAGGTGATGGATATCCAGAACCAGAATTGATATAAATGGGTTTAAATCCTTATCTTCAATTTTTTTTCCTTAAGAAATGCCTCTGTATCTAAAGCCTTGTCTGCCTCTTCTACATCCCAGTAGTTTAACAGGGATGTTACACCTCACGGAAATGCTTGCCTTCTGTAGGACACAGTCCCATCTTGGAGATTTACAGTTTAAATGAATGTATGCCTTTTTATAACCTGATAATTTAAGCTAGCTAGCTAGATTGATCAATACTTAGTTTAACGTATCCTTAAAAACCAGCACCAAAACTACGGGACCCAGAAGTGAACGGTGGGTAGAGTATTCCAGCTGCATGCTCTCCCTGCAGACTCTCAGACTCCAGTGAACGCCTCCCACATCTCTGCAGCAATCAATTCCCCCGCTTGCTCCGGAGGGAGCCTCTGACACCACGTCCTTTGTCCGGCAACTTTGAAGGTCCTTCCTTGTGCCTGTGTGAGTCTGAGCATGCAAAACACCTCGGGGTCAGGCTGCATCCCTCCATGATTTGTATCCAGCAGAGGTGGGAGAACCTTTCCTGGTCCAGCTAGTGCTTGTTTTGATGGAGGGGCCATGGTGTTGCAAAGAGCAGAGACCTCCATTTCCTCAAGACTTGAGCGCCTGACATGGATATAGGTTAAGGGCTGTGATTTTGAGAGGCAATCACGTTGCACTTTCACTAGCGGCCTTCTCCTTGCCTTGCTGATGCACCCCACGGCTGCCATCGTTTCTGCACCTCTAAACCCTAGTGAAGCCCCTTTATTATGGGGCGCAAAACACGCAAGCGGTGGAGGCTTTAAAGTGGTTCTTGGAGAAAAATAGCAGGACTGTCCTTCAGGTACACCACAGAAGGAGGCCAGGTGGCCTCTGCAGAGGCTTGTAGAATTATTTCCCATCTTTGAGGCCCTCATTTGTGGGAGTGCATGCTACCGTTTGAACCTCTCTCCCGCTTTACTCCATCACAAGATCTGAAATCTGGTACCCAGGTGCAGAGGCCTGTTGAGCTCAAGACATCAACCTGCAAAAAAGGGACCAGGAAAGCAGCTGGTGGAGAAAGTAAGTGGGCTGTGAGCATATGACCATGGGCGTGGGAGGGGGCTTGGCTGCAGGTGTGCAAATACAGCTCATCCCTGGCATCTGCTGGGAACACAGCTGAGCAGAGACCCACTGCCTTTATCTCTTGACCTCTTGCTCCTCTGCCCTGAGGATCCAAATGCAGTGGGTCCAAGTGCATCCGAGCCAGTCTGGATGGGTCTCACACCACAGGGAATGAGACTCCTCGAGGGATCCCTTCTTGGGATCACTGTCGTGGGATGCTGCTTCCCAAAAAACGTATTTGCACCCACCCCCACAGAAGTACAGTCCTCAGGATGCATCTGCACCCACTGCAGGGTCTTGTGCTAGCACATCTGCATCATCTGGGCTCGCATCTGCCTGGCAAGATCTGCAATGGGCAACTTTCAAAGCTACTGCTTACAGAGGCTAAGCTGCCTTTATTGCAGGTCACACCCCCTCTGAAACAGCGGTGGATTTAGATGCCATAAAACGTGTTGTATAACACACCTTGGGAGTCTCCCACCACCCCATATGTGTCACAAACCCATCCTTCATCGTGCTGGCTGATGCAGTCTTGCTCAGCGTCCTTTGCCAGCGGTGCTCCATGTGTTATTCAGCAGCCGAGAAAATCACAGCAGCCCACGGCTCCCTCTTGCTCCCTCTCTGCTGCTCGCACGCATCGATTCTGTGGCCGGCTTGCTTTATTCTTCTGGCAGCGGAGGAAAAAAACAGCTTGTGTGAAAATTATTTATTTTGTATTAATAGCTCGGAGTCAAAGCCTCAGCAGACACTTGGAATAAACAGGATCACTTAAAATACAGTTGTTTGAAATCAGAGCTTTCCTCTGACCCTGGGGTTTCTAACCAAAGCCAGAAAAACTGTATATATAGAATTCTTTAATTTTTTTCACTCTGTTAATCCACAGCACAACAAGACTTGCTTGTAGCCAGAGGACTTTGACCAGGATATTTAAGCCAACGTTTCATTTAGGCAGTCGCACACTTGGTTGTATAGGTGGTCAAGATGTAAAATAATCCTCCCTATCTGACTAACAACCCTCTTTGCACTTCCAAACCAATTAGTATTCAAGCACATCCCACTTTTCCTCAGCCATTCTCCTCCTTTTGTTTCCCTTCTCAAAAATATATTTTTTAAGTGGGGACAGCTGTTGGGTGAAAAACTATTTTGGAAGAAATTTTCTGGACTTGTTTTCTTGAGAAAGAAAGAAAGAAGGAAAAACCAACACTTTTGTTACTTGGTTTTCCTTCTTCTTTCTTTTGTTTTCTTTTACTCCGTCCTGCACAGTCAGTTTTCCACCCAGATAAAAGGAAGAAATAGTGGAAATAAAACAACGAGCGAGTTTATATTTTTACTTGTCTTCAGTGTGGATTTCCCCTTTTTTCCATCAAATAACAGAAATATTCCCAGCTGAGAATTAGGGCACCTCAGCTCATTTAAATTAATGTGCAAGATTGAGCACATCCTTAATGAATGCGGCTCTTTAACTGTGGTTAGCCCTTGCTACTGATGGATTAATTAAGGCACAAAGGGGAAGAATAGTCTATGCAGTGTTTAATGCAGACCTTGAGAAACCCAGGTTCAAGTCCACAAGCTCCTTTACTGACTCTGAATCATCCCTATTGCTACATTTTGGGTTGTTTCTTTGTGGAATGGGGGTGGCAGCCCAGACCCCGTGGGCAAAAAGCAGTGCATGGGATCCTTTGCAGGGTCTTGCACCACGACGGTGCAGCCTATGAGGTATCTGCAGGCAAAGCAGAGTCAACCAGGCAGGGATGCTCCCGGAGCAGCTCTAATAAAAGTACCCCAACTTTTCCCCCTTTGCAAAACTTCATTATTCCACCTTTGGGTCATGATTAAAAGACTTTCAAGGGGTGAGCACCCCCCTCCACCCTGCAGCATCCCTGATGAAGACGGCTCCTGCGGGGTGGGCAGCCAGGCTGCGGAGCCTTCACACTTGCTACGGCTCTTGGAAAGCCTCAGCTAGTGGCTGTTATAATCACACATTGTTCCCGGTCGCTGCCTCGTCGTTTAACAGCACTTGGAAAATGTCAAATGTGGGAGTCCGGCAGCCTTAGGTTAGAGTAAAAACTCCCAAACATATTTGGAGGGCTGCCAGCACTTTGCAAACCCTCTGCAGACTCAGATAAGGGGCGACCTTGCAGCCTGCGGGCTAGGCCAGGAGTTTATAAATTCTCCATTTGCTTGGGTTGAGCTTTCTCAATATTGTGATCATCCCGTCCCCTTCCAATGTCGCCCGGTGCCTCGAGGTGTGCGAAAGCAGGGGCTGCTGGCGACGGTGACCTTCGCCGAGACGTCTGGTGTTCGAGGTGGAAGAACCCGTTGGAGATGTGACGCCCAGAGCCGGCAGGGACAGGACCCCCACATGCATGGGAAGGCAGAAGGTGCCTGGGGCTGGACCTGTCACGGCCGAGTGAGCAAATCCAGCGGCCGGTTTTGTTTGAGCTGGAGGTTGCAGACATTAGCCCAAAACCCCTTTTGGTTTTGCAGCAAATGATGGTCCTAAAAGTGCAGATGGGGAAGGATGGCAAATGCCGCTTGGCAAGGAGGGGGAGGAAGGGTTGAGTTTGGGGCTTCATTTTGAACCATAATGAAATCTAAACATTTTGAAATTCTTCCCCAAATGACAAATAATGTCAAATACTGAGATAGCACTGGGCTGGATTTGAGCCGCGAGGCACCTTCTTATATTCCTAACTTCTGATAAAAAGGATGGAACAGAGTCAGGAAAACTTTCCTCTCTTTCCCCTCATTATTTTTCTTTTCTTTTTTTTTTTTTTTTTTTTTTAAGAAAAAAAATACACAACCTCAGTGAAATCAGCAATGTCTCCTGAAATGTTCCAGTTTGGATGGGAGAGCCTTTCGCTGCAGGAAATGTTTCCCTCTGGGTTTTCCTGGCCAGCTTGGGCTGACTGCACGTACCCGACCCGCTGCTGTCGGGATGAAGGTCCAGCCTGGGCATGGCGGCTCAGCTCAGGGTTGGGTGGCCAAAGACACCCCCAAAAATCAGCTCTCAGGGAGCTGGTAACTCCGTGTGCACAGCACAGAGAAAACAGTTTGAATTCCTATTAATTAACAGAGTTAATTAGCTCAGAGGCAGCACAGTAGCTATATTAATGAAGGATGGGGGTCATTAAGACAACACTGTTAATTTGCATTGTTTCCTTTTTTCTCCTTTACTTTAGACTCAGTGCTTTCTGGTAAAACCTTTGCAGGTCAATCAACCAATATTTATACATTTTTTGGTCCATGAATCATTTACAAACCCTTTCCCCCTATATCCTTTCCCCTATATCCTTACTGCACAGCCGTATGTGGCTGAATTATTTCTTGCCCGTCCATACATCATCTAATGAATTCAGGCTCTTTTGGGGCCTGTTTGCAGTTTGCTGGCTGATCCTGCTTTTTTACTTGCAAACATATTTGTTTTCTCTCCAGGTCAAATAAGTCATGTGAAAATGTCAGTGCGTGAATTACCTGTGAACTATTTACCCCCTGCACCCCTCCAAGGACCCTGTGAGCTTCCAAATGCACGGCTGGTCACCTGAAACACCACAAAAGTGTTGGGGTAAAGCAGGACAAATGTCCAGGTGGATTCTTGTTTGCCTTCACCTTTGTAAGAAAATCAAGAGCTGTTTTCCTGGACAAATTCCCGGCTCCCAACCTAAGCAAGCTCACTGCTTTTATGGGCAAAAATACTCACAGCCGTCTTTCGGGGCTGCTCAGCAAGCTGGGCTTTCCCTAGTTGTCCTTAGCCCCTCTCAATATATGAGAGGGGGTGTTTTTGGCTCCCAAATTTGGAGGAAAATTCTGCTATTGTTATGGTTTTTTAGCTTCCTGTTCCTTTTTCCACTATGCCCTGTGACGGCTCTGTGTCTCAGCCCTTTCTGGGCAAAGTGCACATCCCAAGCTGCGCACGGTGATAATAACCCACAGCCTATCGCGACGTAGAAACAACCTCTGCCTGCATTTCCTTCAGGAAAGGCCAAAAAAAGACCCGTATCCTCTAGTGCCGTATCCCCAGCAACTGCGGCGGGGGGAGATGATGCAGATTAAGCACTCAAATACCCCAAAACTGGGTTTTTAGTTCCCTTGGGTGAGGATGGTAAAGCCAACCCTGGTTCGGGTAAGCATGGAGGGTCTCCAAAAGGAAGAAGGGACCTTCTCTGGCCAAGACCCCAGAGCAGACACCTGCTCCTCCCCTTGTACAAATCAGCCTGTCTTGGCCCCCCTTTTTTCTTTTTGTTCTTTCTCTCCCCTTTTTTTCTGGCCTCCCCCCTTGCAGACCATCCGTGGAGCATTCAGCAGTTAATATCCTTCTGTCTCCAATTGTGCTTTAAGAGGTGTAACGCTTGATAAGCCCCATTTAACTTGGCTGTACTACATTGTTTAAATAATTCAAATACAGATTGGCCCTTCAGAAGGATTTCTGCTCTATTGACCCTGCTGGTCATGAGTTACCAGGAAGTCAGGGAGGGGCTTCTAGGGCTGAAAGCCTGAAAAAAAATCAATTCCAGCTCTTTAGTGCCCCAATCACACCCCATTATTCCCGGGTAATTGCAGATCTGCTTTGCTGTTAACTCTTTGGGAACAATATGTCCTTTGCAGGGAAGAGGGAAAGCAAGAAGGGTTTTCTTCTCTGGCGGGGTCCTAATCTGCATGGACAGTGTCATGTGCTTATCACTAGGGTTTGGATGAATAATTATTTACAGGTAGAAGTGTCAAATTGCTTGGTGTTCTTTTCTTTTTCCCTCCCTTCCATTCCTTAATATCTGGTATGCTGGAGGCCAGTTGGACTGCAGAATTCATATTGCATTTTTTCTGTTGATATCTCTTTCTATCTGTGCATTGATTAGTCAGGAATAAAGAATGGGATCCTGTAATATGGTTAGTCCTTAATAGTGCTTGTCTTTCATGCTGAAGCCCCATTAGGTCCTTCTGCTTTGGGTGCTGCAGAGACATGTGGCAAGGCCTAGGCAATAGGTTGTGGAAGAGCAAGAAGAAACAATACCTCAGCCAGTGGGGTGGCAATGTAGAAGTGGGTCAATGTAGCCAAATGGTTGGTCTTGAGCGCATGATGTCCACACTGCACACATTTCTGCTGGGGTTTACTCTGGGCCAGCCCTGCTCTGGTCCCATATTAAAAAAGACCCATTAGCAGCTGTAGTGCATCTTTTGGGTTAGTTTAATTCAAAAGGAATCCAGGTTTTTAGGCACAGTTGGATCGGAGGGGGATTTTTTCAAGGCTCAAAACAGAGACTGGATTGTGGTAATGCTTCAGAAATGAACTGATTCAACTCCAGAAGATGTGCTTGGTCCTTTGACAGCTAGAAGAACCCAAAGCTTTGCATACCTAAAAATGCCAGCTAATAACAATGTCCTTTGTCTCCATCACTGTCCTTAACAGGTGAAACTTGCCCTGATGAGAAGGGGGCTGTTGTCCTGGCACCTTTGGCTTGTGAGAGTCTGGGAGCCAAGCCTGGGAGATATCATGAATTCGGCTAGGAAGCCAAATGCAGGTAAAAAAACCAACAAATCCCACCTCTGGGGTGATGCCTTCTGTCTTTAGTCAAGCCCCTTCTTCAGCTTGTGCTCCTCCTCTTGACACAAGGTAAACAGGACAGAGCCAGGGCTAAAGACTCCTCAAGATATGATGCACCAGAATCTGTCCTTCTTCCTTCCTGGTGTGGGAAGGCTAAAAGTCATCCACCCTGTCATCCAGTCCAATCTCACCTGTGGCAAAAGCCACAGCCTCACCCTGTCACCCAACATGGCTGCTGGTGGTGGTGCTGGGGGAGGAGATGCCAATCTGGGTGGAAAACTTGAGGTGATGGGGACCTGAGCACACTGCTCTGAGGCTGCTCAGTCCCCACCCCTTTTACAAATGGGCATCTTATCGCTGGGCACTGTTTATCCAGGAACAGGGAACAGAGGATGGGGAGCAGCAGCATCAGCCTCTGCTCTAGGTCACCACACCAGAAGTTGCTCAGAGTCCATCTGTAGGTTGGATGGGCTTCTTGTCCCATCTGCTCCTCCTGGAGCCTCTGTAGGAGACATCTTCTAATGTCCAGCTGACATTTCCCAGGCTCACGTGTACCTTGCAACACTGGAGCATCCCTGGTGCCTTCCTGAAACGTCTATTTGGTGTCTGTCTATGTTTAATTGACTTGTTGAGCCAACCTGTGGATTTCAGGGTGTTAGCAAGGATGCGGTGACATCTCAGGGTAACCAATGAAGCAATGTCCATTCTGGCCATCTTGCCACATTTAATTCAGCAGGTGATGTTTTCCTGGGGTCTCTGTCATCAAGGTCTTCCAGGGGATGATACAGAGCAGGAGTCTAACTTTGGTGGACTAAATTGCCCTCGGGAGGTGGCACTGTCTCTTTCTTTGCCATGGAGGGCCTACAGAGACTCTCTGGCTAATTTAGCTGGCTAAGTAACTGCTAACAAGTCGGGAGCCTGAAAACCTTCCTCAACCTCAAGTGTCAAGGCAAGAACACGCTCTGCTGCACACTGCTGAGACTAAAACACTCAACAGCAAGGCAAGAGGGTGGTTGGTCTTGCCATGGAGACACCAAGTTGGGGTGAATCCTGCCTGCTGTAGGCTGCAGCAGAGCCATTTGCCTGTGATGTTTTGTGTCCACAGGTGAAAGCTGGGGAGAAGGAGTGTGTCTGATTAGCTCTGTGCTGTTCAGAGCAGAGACCATCCCATTACAGACGTGTGTAGCAGCAGAGGTACCATAGCCACTGGCAGCTCAGGGAAGCTGTACAACAACCACCATGGCGTGAGTGCAAACAGCACCTGAAATTTGAAACAGAGTGAAGAGGAAGAAAAGGCTGTGATAATTTTTCAGGGCCAATGATTGGGACTTCCAAGGCATTTTAAAGGGGCTAGATGCTTAGCTCCCACTGAAAAAGGATGTCTTCAGATGCAGGTACCAAAATCAATTCCCTAAGTATTTTGAAGGGGGTTGGGCATATTATTTTAGAAAAGCCCTGGATGCAGAGCCAGGGGACGGTGTCTTAACCGAAGTTCGCAGGAGACTTACCCCTATCTCTGGTTGTTCTAAAAAGACTCCCAGGATCCTGATTTTAGACAAAGCGGAGCTATGCTCACCTCCTCCCCTCTCTGTGACCTGCAAAGGGTTAAAGGGTGGGGGAGCCGGTTGATTAATAGATGTCGTGTGAACATGCACATTTGCCTGTGACTGCATTCCTGGGGCTTTCGGCTGGGTGATAAGCTGCGACCAAAGTCCTCTGGCTCTGGGCAAGGAGAGCAAACAGGGCCCCAATGGAGCAGTTATTAATTCCAGCCTTGCATCTCCCAGGGCTGTCTCTCAGCAACGGGGCTCCCGGGAGGCCTTTCACACACCAATCGATACAGCTCGCCTCTCCCCTTGCTCTTTCCATCCTCATCCCCCTCTTCTGCATGCTTAGCCCAGTCTCCTTCTATGCCAGGACCTCCAGCTCCAGGACCCATTCCATTGGCAGCACAGGAAGGAGACGATGTTATTCCCATTGGGGTGATGGAAACAACCCCCAGCACCCAAAATGCTGTTATAGCTGTCCCATCCCACTGTGTCCCCCATGGGTCTTGGTGTGGTGGGGAAGGAATGTATTGGATCAAAAAAGGGGAATTCAGCAGCAGTATCTCCAAAGAGCATATATGCCCTTCTGCACCTGTGAAAGGACTCACTCTGAGAGTCATTGCTTTTCTTCAAAATACATTTATAAAACAAACACACCTGATTTAGAATTTCTTTGGCTGCAAAATTCCCTTTTCCTCAGGGCAGTTTCAAACTGATTTGAGCCACAAGCTGTCTTTTCAACTCCAAACTTTGCCATAAAGATACTGATTGGAAAAGAAGCTCCTTTCTCTCCCTGAAAAGCAAAACAAACCGGAACAACCTGGACCTTTCAACACGCTTGTCTTCAGATAGGATATCGTCATACTTGCAAACCAGCTTTCACAAGGGTGTATTTTTAGTGGCAGTGATTGCTGCATAGAAGATTTCTGCTAGCACTGATTTGGTGTACCAGGGCAAAAAGTGGATTTCTGGTTGCTGGTGCCTCTCCTAACCCACAGCTGCTCTCAGGAGGCTGGCGGTGGCAATGCTCAGACTGGGAGGTGTCTCCTTCAGGAAAACCAGTTTCTTGAGTTGGGCCAAGACTTTCAATAATGGCTTTGAGGAGATTTGACTGCAGCCACTTTACAATTTCATCTCAGGGCAGGAGAATGTATTTGGTGCTGTATGACAAGATGTTTTTAAGGTGTGCCAAGCTGATCACTTCCAAAAATGAAGTCAGCTTTTTATGTCAGCCTGTTTTCCATAAAGAGGGCAATTCCAGATTTCATAATAAATAATATGGAAATCTTCTAGCATTACAGAGCATCATAACGGATGCTGTATTCACACATATGCAGGCAGAGGTCATGGAAAGGCACCACCTGCAAGCGACAATACCTTTGCTCTCTAGAAGACTTTCCATTGATTTTGATAGAGACTGGACCAGCTGTCTGAGAATACTGAAAAGGATGCAGGTGAAAAGAGGCTGACTTATACCAATCTGAGGATAGCACTGAATAGCTGAAGGGTATCTTAAGTGTTTGTGGCTGTACCATTTTTAATCCTTGAGAACAGAAGCTGGGATCACACCACAGTTTGCTCCAAGCCACAGCTGTCCTCCCTTTCCATGGCTCCTTCAGAGGATGTGGTGTTGCACAGGATTCCAGGACAACCAAGCTACAAGGGGTTTGGGGGGCAGGGAGCCAAGATGCTTTAACATTTGGTCATAAGCAGCAAGCCACAACCTGTCTTGCAGGATAGTGGAGGACTGGAGTCAGCCGGTTCCTCTGCCCCCCAGCCAGCATGGGAAAAAGCAAAAAAGATGAGAAAACAACACTAGTGTCAAAAGTGTTGGGATAGGAGACCTAATATGACATGCTGCTTTTTGACAGGGTGTGCATTTCCTATTAATTTTATTTCAGGACAGGCAAAAAAAAATGGTTTGTGCAGGACTCTGCTATCCAGAGACCATTTTCAGGTGGGGAAGCCCTTCTCTGGCCATTTATTCGCAAAGCAGTAGACTCCTGTGCCTAGCCCTGGATTGTCATGAAGAAATGTTAAAATGAGATGTCCAAAGAGTAAAAGCTCTGAGAAACTGTACTGAGAAACTGAGAATTAAATGCCTGATTTGGACTGTAAAGGTCTTCAAATCCATAGGGTGAGAAATGTGATAATTTTGAGCAGAAATTCCATCCAACACTGACAATTTTTACAGGATTCACTGAAACAAGCACATTTCCATAGAAAAGTATAATAATAATAATAACAACAACAATAATAATAATAGCTAAACAAACTGGCTTTCTCCATTAGCAAA
>VYZV01011341.1:81793-207767 GCA_013401275.1 Pandion haliaetus | reverse complement strand
AAAAAAAAAAAAAAAAAGAGTAGCGTTGTCCAAAAATTCCCAGCAGGCTCAAGTTAGGCCTGTATCTGTGGTAGCAGATATGAAAAAGGCATACTGAGGTCATCTAATCCAGGGGCCGGAAACCTTTCAAGGGTTGAGTGCCAGACTGTATTTTTCTTCCCCAGCAGAAACTCAGCAGTCTCTGTCTCTCTTGAAAAAGGGTGAGCTTATGGGTGGGATCCTGGCTCTTAGGATCTAAACCATCTGCGACAGCCCGGCTGCACTCTCTGGGGCTTATCCTCATAGCTCCTCTCCCAACAGATGCATGATTGAAATGGTTTGGGAGCTGGCTTCAAAATAAGACCTAGTGGTGGGTTTTTTCCATGTAAACAGACCTACAGTGGGAGTAGGTGACCAGTAGGTCACCACTGTAGGTGGTGGTCTGAGTTCTTTTGTGGGCTGTAAGCCTTATGCTGATGTGGAGGCATGCTCTGCAGCTACACACAAGTATATCTGGAGGGAAAAGAATAAAGGGAAAAACCCAAGCCTTCGCTGAGTGAAGGACCATGGTAACAACACTATGTTTAAGATGGATACGAGCAACTTTCTGCTTAGTTTGAGGCCTCGCTGTGCTGGCTGAAGGGGATGGAGGGAAGGATTCAGCTTGAAGGATCAGACAGATGCACTAGGTACATACATTGGAGGGGTCTCCATAGGCTCTGGGTGCCTGAGCTCCCATAATAGTCACTGGAGATCCAGTCTGTGAAGGCAGAGGAGCAGATTAACTCACGTTAATCCCCAGTTGTTGGACAGAAGGGCATGAGTCACCTGTATTTCCTTTGCCTTCCAGCCCCATGTGGGCATCTTGGATGCTCTAGTGCATCATCAGTGAGGACCACCATCTTAAGCCCTAAATTTAGGTTCTTGAATCTTTCAGTTGAATCTCATCCAAGATCTCTGCAAGAGGATAAACACTGTGCATTTCTCTGCAGATAAAGAAGATCTCCCCGTGGGGTTTGTACTGTGGGAGGTAAAGGGTTTTTCACAAGAGCACAGTGCCCCACAGTCATATCGATAAGGAAATCCCATTGGCTCCAAAAGATCTTTGACCATCTCGTCCAGAGACTCTTGTGTTTTGTAACTACTCCTACTGAAGCATTTCTAAAACACAGCACTGGGCATCTGCAAGAATTTAAGGCCAGACCCAGGCTATTCTGTTTCCTGAAATACAGAATCTACCCCACATGCCCTCTCCCTGGGTCTCTGAAGCCTGTTCCCCAGTCCTCAACCATGTCTGTAGCTAACACAACACAGCTTCTAGCTTTCAAAGCCAGATCTAAGAACCGATGAGGTCAGGGGAGGGAAACAGCACAGCACTGAGGTCGTATCAACTGCAGTTTGAGCCCTCAGGCAGCTTTGATCATTTCAACAAAGAAACGTGTCGCAGGGAAGCACTTTCCTATTCTGGGCTGCAGTTCGGCACCTCAGAGCCCCTCTTCTTCAAGTAGTCTTGAGTCAAAGGTGACATGGTTTCTTCTGGAAGACAGTGGCTGTTCCAGGGACCCTTTCTTTCCAGAAAGGGTTATGCTTTTAATTGTGTGGAATGGTCCTTTCTTTGTTGAAAATTTCCTACAAAATCTGTGGTCATTAAATATGTCCCCATGGGAACAGAGGTGTTAATCCATTGCCCTGGTGATGTTCCAGAGAAGATAATGAATTTCTGCTCTGAACACCCCCCTGCAGTTTCCATGCAAAGCCAGACCTCTTCTCCTACCCTGTCCTGGAGGTGATCAATGCTGGCAGAATGCAAGCCCTGATCCATGCCAATGCACGCAGACTGTGGCCCATGTTCGCCTCAGTCAATGATAGACAAGAGGTAGGAACCAATAGGGGATGGGTATCTCCAGGAGGATATTGAGTTTTGAGGGAGCGTGAGTCAACATCTGAAATGGCACTTAACCTTGATTGACTCAGGAGAAACCTTTAGCACTTTGGGAACACTTTCTGGAAAATTGTCTTAGTCCTTCACAAGCATACCTCTACAAACAATGCAACCAGGGCACAAACTGTACCCCCAGCAGTCCTGATGAACAAGGGGGGCTTGAGCCTCCATCCCTCTCTTCTTCCAAATGGAGAGGACCTTCTGTCATTCCTTGTACACTTAAGAACTGAAGCCAGGCACTATGACAAGAAAGTACCCTCCATCCATCTAGCTGGTCTCAGAAGCCAGGTTCAGGCTGGGTCTTTCCACGCTCATAAGAGTTTGTAGTGGGTCTGACATGGGCTGCTCCTTCAGTTGGTCAGCATCAGTTTATTGAAAGAAAGAGAGTATAGGTAGGTTCAAGGTGCAAGAGTCAGAGCTCCTTACATGACAGGGTCTCCTCCACAGTCTTCCACCTCCAGAAGCTTTGTCTGGCCATCTTGGCTTCTTCACAATCTTGTAGGTGATGGGCCTCCATCCTCCTTTTTTTTTTTGCACTCTTCAAACTTTTGGGTTTTGCTTCTACCTTTGGATAATGTGGAAGTGGTCCCCAGGTGTCCAGACTCGTAAGAAATCCCATTAGTTTGGCAAGAAGAGAAAGGTTTTAATCAGATTATTTTCAGAAGAAAAATGTGTAAGAAAACTTGGTTGAAAACAGACATAATATTTTTGTTTGTTTGTTTACTTTTCAGTGAAAGGCTCCACCTCCAACGAAACAGAAAGGCAACCTATGAAGATTTGCAGCCAGTTTTGATTCTCCATCACTGGAGTTTCATGTTTTCTACCCCCGTAATGTGCAATTTCCTTGTAGCTCTGCTCCACCTCCAGGGACTTGGGTAGGAGGCAGAACCCATTCCCCAGTGTAAAACCCATGCTCTGCCTTTACAATGGGGCTTCAGCCAGGGCTGATCTTGCACTATCTGGCTTGTGGCATGCTCTGAACTCCTTGTATTCCCACAGAGGTGTAAGCAAACACAGAGGGAAGGAGCAGGGCTGGTTCCTGAGCCTGTCCTGGGTCCCATCTGACTGGCCCAGATTTTCACTGGGGCACAAAGTCTTTGCAGCATCCCCACTGCAGGGTTTCTCTAGGACCTGTCTCATCAATGGTTGCAGTGCTGGCACTAACAAAAGCCCTCTCAACTGAAAGCCAGGCCAGCATGTCTGCTGGAAAAATGACATAACCCTGTCACGTAATCTGGAGTTCCTCCTTTGGGGCAGCCTCACGGGCTGGGGCCGTGTGAGAGGAGATCAAAGGGCAACACAGGAAAATGAGAGCAGAGCCCATAGAGGGAAAAACACCCTCACCCGCCGGCTGGGGGACTAATCGCAGCCCTCGGCAGGCTTTGGGAGTTCCC
Source organism: Pandion haliaetus (assembly GCA_013401275.1). Lineage (NCBI taxonomy): Eukaryota > Metazoa > Chordata > Aves > Accipitriformes > Pandionidae > Pandion > Pandion haliaetus. The sequence goes on along the minus strand of VYZV01011341.1, from coordinate 204,452 downwards.
GTTCACAGGAGGGATGGAGACAGACATCCTCTTCTGGCTCCGGGCACCCGGGTGGGTGCGGGCATGGCATCCTTCTCCATGCCTCTCCCACCTTATCATTTGGACTAGTGTGAGACAGCAGTCTGAGATGAGATTCAGCCCCTCTTGTGCCTGATGCTGTTCAAGCCCCCTGGAAGAGGTGATCTTGACCCAAAAGAACTTGGGAGACTGCAGTTACCCAGGGCAGTGCCATCAGCATCCCCTCCCCTGCATTCCCCAGCTGACTTCCCACCCCCTGTGACTTCTGAGTACCTGGTGAAAATACAGGAGATGGGTGAGGGAGTGGGAGGGAGGTGATACAGCAAGGAAAAGTCCCTAAAATCAATGGGTCCCATGCCAGGACTGGTGGTGCTGAGGGATCTGCTCTGGGTACATCCTTGCACACAGAGCCTGGTGTAGTCTTGCAGCCTGGACCTTTTCCATCCTTCGTCCTCGCTCCCCATCCCTGCAGCCTTGGGGCATTTTCCTCCACTTGTGCCCCCAGCCACGTCCTCCCACCCCAGCTCTGTCTGCCCACCGGTGCCCACACCGGGGGATTTGCATTGCCCAGGGTTTGTAGTTTCTGACCCCTGACTTGCCCGTTGCCACTGGAATTCCCTATCGCTCCGTGACTCAGCTGACAGAAAGGGAGACAATGGCATTTTACATCAGCCCAGGCTATCAGGAGCCTGCCTTATCTGAGCTGTGTTTTTCTATTAGTCTAACACTCCATTGTGCATCCCTTTATCAGCTGCAATGTTGATGTAATGCTGGCTTGGAAGTGGTTTCTGCATCCTAGCACTAAGACAGCTCACTTTTATTTCAGGGGGGAGGGGGAGGGCGCGAGAGGAGGGTTTATCGGGATTCTCAGGAGATAGGAGCCCTTCTCCTGCATGGAGTGGGGAGGGAGGGCTGGCTGGGTGGTGGAGGGGGGCTACCAGCTCAAGCTGAGCAGGCTATTTGCAGCCAGCAATTTAATGAACATAATTTCTGCTCCCCCTGCTCCAGACAGTGTTTTTAACCGAAGTGCTCGCTTGTCAGGATAAATGTCCTCTCTGGTTCCTTCTGCAAGCCCCAGAAGGTGCAGACCTGGATTTCTGCAGCTGGACTGGCCCAGCTGCTGCTGGCAGGGTGAGCCCAGACTTGTCCTGCAGCATGGTTCATCCCTAACAGCACTTCCCTGGGCAGCTTTTCACTGCCTGGTATACTAGTTGAGCTCCTGCTGTGGCTTTTCCCCCAGGTTTATTTTTTTCACATCTCTAAACATCTATTTTCAAAAAGCAGCCAGCAACATAGCATACTTAAGTGGCCAATGGCTTAAAAAATTTCTGGGTTTGAATGGGAAGGACAAATGAAGTTATCTGCATGAAGTAATAACATGACAAGGTGACCTCATAGGCTTTGCTTCCTGAGGTTTAAACCCTCAGGACCCATCTTCATTACAGCAAGAGGGACAGAGTCACTTCAGCTGCTACATGGGAAGAGAGAAGCACGTTGAATTTATGTTAATACAGCAACATGAGGTATATGGCCAGGTAGGATTAAGCGTGTTAGATTTAGCCTATCCAGCAGCAGTAAGAGCAGCAATGAGGTTATCAACCCAGGGCACAGGCCATCTGGAGCCATACCTCAGCATCATCCTTGAGTACTATGGCCTGATTTCACTCAGCTACCCCAGCCCACCTGGCAGCCCTGTTGCATGACCATCCTTTGGCCAAAGTCAGCAGCACCTGTATTTTCAAGCCCACTGTAACTCCCTCTTGGAGCGATCTGTGGTGTCAAGGGGGTGGACCACATTCAGGTGCTCTCTGCTCCTTCTTTGATAGGATTGCATGCTTATCCTTTCTGCTGGACTCTGTGTGTGGAGGTAGGATCAGAAGATGTTTGCAGGCATATGTGCCAGCTTGGGTTTCCACTGCTTGTAATGAACTTACTCATTTCCTATTTTGCTTCACTGAAGTCCAGTAGGCTGGTAAAGAAGCTGCAGCTGGGATACATGCTCATAAATTACGCATAGCCATTTGTAGAATCCGTACAATAATTAATGTGTTATTAATAAGAACCTGGTGTGACTCGTACTTTGGCTGTTTCACTAGTGTCTGGTTCACAGTGTGACCAAGCAGAGGACAGCATTGATTTTGGACTTTGGGTTCAACTACTGGGTGACTCACCCTAGGCAAGGGGCTGTGTTGTGTGGCTCTAGAGAGGTGTCTGCTGCACATCCATCACCCCAGCGGCTCAGCAGCTCTGGTGTCAGCTCAGCAGGCTTGTTTGATGTGGAAGGATAAGCAATCACATGTCTTGCTACAGACCCTGAAACTCCCATTTAATAGCTAGAGTCAGACTTAAGGTTTTTCTGTGATACACAAGAAGAGCCTGTGGAGCTCCAAAAAGCTACTCAGGACACATCTGCATCCCTTCAGCGTTTATCCTTGAGACAAGAAGAATTTATAGTGAACTGCAAATACTAAACCCAGGCAAACTCTCTGCACACATGTGAGCATCTTCCTTGGGGCCATTGTCTAGGCTGTGACGGACATGGCTCTCCAGCTGCAGGAGTACTCACACACAACATGCTTTACCCAGAGGAGAATATGTACCCAGGGGTATGTACGTATGCATCTCGCAGCAGTTTCCACTGAGGTCTGCTGTTGGAAATTACCCCATACATGTAGTGTGTCCTGTCTACCACTAATTCAGACATGAACAACAGCACTTTTCATCCACACCCAACAGGCTTCGGCCTAGGACTTTGGCATTTGCCTACCAGTACTTTTGCATCTGTGTTTGCATACCCCAGATGACTACGTTTGCATGTTGACCTCTGGTGATGTGTTTTACTTGCAATGGAGAAACCAAAATCTTTCTGAGAAGACTTTCAGAGTTAGTTTGATTTATTGCTCCTTTGTACAGGATGATACCCATCAGATTAGTGGAAATCCCACTGTGATTGGGACTCGAGAGACTTGGGTTCAGACAGAGTGCTTAGGTGGCAGCGACTGAATGACGGACGAAGGGAAAGCAAGCGTAGAAACATGAACCACGGTGTGCAGGAAGAGTCATAGTAAATGGTTATTGCCCATCCCCAGCCATGATTATGGTTTGAATTTGCTGTTGTGTCCTCAGACCCCAAATAAAAATGTGGAAGTGCTCATGCAATGGGGTGCAGCGTCCCTGGAGGGTCTCGTCTCACAGAGGTCCTAACTGGACCAGCCAGCGAAGCTGTTTATGCTCTCGCCTCTTCCTCTTCAACCTCCGGCCGCCCACGGTGGGGCCAGCTGCTCTCTTTGCCAGGCAAGTGGCTGTGGTTTCGTCTCAGTCATCATTTCTATTGTTATCTGCCCATTATCTGATCCTCTCCCAGGCTGGGCCAGGAAACATCCTTCTGTCTCTGTCTTCGACGGCGCTCCATCCTCTTCCTCCTTGGAGAAGACAAAAGCAAAACAAACGCATAATGAATCAGACATTTCCCTTCTCACTTTGCCCCTTACTTCCCCCTCTCATTTTTTAAACGGACCAATTTCTGCCTTTTCCCTCCTGTTTGTTTGGGATGTGGCCTGTGCAGTTCCCCTGCGCTCAGCATTCCGGGGAGTCTGGCTGGCTCCTTTCGGTGTCAGCAGGAGTTCAGCGGCGGGTAAGGCTGATAGGGCTCCTCTGGCCCCCACCACGTCCTCAAACCTAACGTCTGCAAGAAGCTTGGCCTCGTGACACCAGGGCACCGGATCAAACCCGTCAAGCTGAACTCCAGCCCAACTAGAGGTTCATGCGGGTTCAGAAAAGCAACTGGACAGTGGGTTGGAGGAAAAACAGTCTATTGAGAGCCATTAAACATGAGATCAGCTTCATCCAGCTCAGGACGTCACGTGGATGTAACTTGCTAGAGGCTGGAAGAGGGTGTTGGGGAAACATTGCTCTGTCCTTGCCCTGATTTTGTTTTATTTCGTTGGCATTGCTAGAGATGAGAAGATGAGGTGGGACACCCACTTTTATGCACTCTATGAGTTTTGTTTTGGCTGCAGAACAGCATGGTGCAAAGCTCTGCCTGTGAAACCCAGAATCCTTAGCTGCTGCTGCTGTTTCACATTTGCTGTGTCCCAAAACAATGCCAGGTCCCACTTCCAATATTCTCTGGGGTGTGCATTGCTTTAAAGCCAGGGTGGTCCTGGACTTCCTTGGAGCTGGTCAAGGTAGCTGTATTGAGGGTCTGAAAAGAAAGCCATGCTTGTGAGGCATTGTGGCTCACCCAACACATCCACCAGTCCCTATTTGAGCAACATCTCCCTCTCCTTCATCTCTCTCCACTACCCAGCAATACTGCACTTTGGCTCTTCTGTTAATTAGCCAACTTTTCTTGAGGACCAGAGGCAGGGGAAGGGCTGGAGGTCCCTGCAGTCTAGGGTCAATGCTGCTGTGGGCAGGCAATCCCTGCTCACGCAGCTCATGTCTTCCAGGTAGGACTTAGATCTTGGGAAGCTCAACTGCTTGTTGAGAAGCTCAACTGCTGGTTGGTCAAGGGCAAAGGCCATGGCAAAGACTTTGCTAAGAATGGTGTGGGTGACTGTGGACCAGTGCCAACGGGTGTTCCTGGCCCTATTTCCTTGACTGGTATAGCTAGGTGGGAAGAAAAAAAATCTGCAGGAAATGTTCCCATTTCTGAAATTTTCCCACTCTTCAGAAAATGAAGGCGAAAAGCTGCACCCCCCCCCAAATATAGGAGTTTCCTCAAATATAGGTTCTGTACTCAAAATTTTATTATGCTTTTCAACTGGTAACCAGAAGGAATGAATGAAAACATTGAAAAGGAAAGATGAAAACATCCTAATTTCTTTACCTTTATAAAACCTCCTGGCTCTTTTCCTGTCATTTCTAACCATCCGCATAGCTTAAATGAGAGAGGTGTTCTCTCTGTGAAGGCAGAGATAGATGTTGGGAAAGCCACATTGCTGCTTTAAAGAAGATACTGAGAAATGAGAAAGGGCATGGAAATAAGGGCTGCAGAAGTTATCTGAAGAGTGAAGAGAAAACCTTAGCATGACAGGCTTAGAAAACTTGTTCTGGTCAGCTTACCAGAAAAGGAGATGGAGAGGTGAATGGTGAAGAATTGCTTGGGGCGGAAAATGCCTGATGCAAAAGATCTCTTTAATCTAGCAAAAATGGCCTTCCCATGGCTGCAAAGGAGAGCCAAACCACCCAAGCTTATAGTTACTGCTGAGGGTAATTAGTCAATGGGCAGCCCAGGTTCTTCATCCCTGGATACTTTTAAATTAAGAGCAGATGCCTTTCTGGAAGCAATATTTTAGCCAAGTGCATGCTGTTGAGTTACAGATGGGAGCTACTTCTGAATATCATACTTACAGTGCTGAAATATAATGGGTTGAGCTATATGGGAGGTGAGACACAAGGGCCTTTAATGCTGTGATTCATGAAAAGTGAAGGGGGATTTAGGAAAAGGGTGTGAGCAGATTTTGCTTTGCTGCCTAGTTGATGGATGGAGATTGCAGCTGGATTTGCTTCAGCAAACCTGGAAGGACTGCTGAGGGAGACCTGGCACCTACTTGGTCAGTTCAGTAAGTGCTTACAAGAGCTTAATCATGGTCATGGAGCTTCTGCTCCAGGTAAGGTTAATGGCTCAGTGAATCAAGGTGATGGAGAAACCAGAATGAGAATTTTCACCAGGTAAACTTGGAGTAATCCAGGAAATGTATAAATGTATTTATACTGGTGTTATTACACTGGTCCTGCTGTGTTTGCAGGTCATAAGGAAACAAGAACACTGTGTGATTTAGTATTTCACCTCTTCAAAATGGACTTATCCTTTCTTTATTATTCATTCCGCTCTTCTCAATTTTTTACCTTTTTTTTTTTTTCTTTAAAGGCATGTTTCAGTCCTGGATGCTTCATTACCAATGTGCAGTTTTCTCACTAGGCAAGATTTGCAGGACAGACTCTCACCAAATGTGTTGCTTGGAAAATGCTTTTCCCAAGCTCTGCCTGCCAGCTTTTCATGGATCTTCACTGGGGAGAGCTGTCAGCAGCTAAATAGGGTCTAAACCCACTATTTAGACTACGGGCTGCGGGGTGTGACTATCAGGAGGGCAATTGAAGCAAATCTTGAGCAAATCTTCAGCAACAGAGGAATAAAAAGAGAACAGGACTGAAGGATATTGTAACAGGTAGGGGCCTTGAAAAACTCAGCCAGTCCAAACATTCCTCCCTCAGCTGGATTAGACCTCCATAACCTTTCCTCCTTGTGCAGCCTGTTCTTGTAAACCACTGGTGATGGAGACACTGTTCTTCCTCTCTACTTTCTCCCTAGACAGGCAAATGAACTACATATCACGTTTACCCTATGTCTTATCTTTGAACTGAACACCCCATGTCCTTCAACCGTTCCTCATCGTCTGTGTTTTCCACTGCCCTGCTCACTCTTTACTGTCTTCTGCATTCCCTCCACCCACTCCTGTATTGTCGTGTCGACCCTGCACTCCAGCACTGAGCAACCTGGACCTCCTCTATCCCAGGTTATGCATCAGTTATGCTTCCCAGTGTGGAATTATCCTCCTTTGCACCAGCTGACTGATACTCAGCTTCTGATCTGCAATGCACAGCCTCTTCTGCTCCTGTTGATCTGTTGCCTTGTGGTTGGACTCCATCAATCCTAGCCTGTTACATTCAGGTCCTCTTTACCAAATCCTTCTTCTTCCCATGACCCTTTGATCCATGGAGATTACCCTGTATTCTCAAAAATACCTGGCTCCCAGTGCAGAGTTTCTATACCAAGATGCCAATGGAAATACTGTGCTCTCTTCTTGCTAAGTTTCTCTGACAACCACAGAACCAGTGGTGACCCAGACCCTTTGGAAATCAGGCTGGTCCTCTCCGTATGAGATGGAGGTGGGCTCCCAACCCTGGGGGGCATCTAGTATTTCATGCCCTGTGTACACAGCATGGCAAGGAAGGGCTGTAGGCTTTTGCATATAGAGAGGCCTCTCATTGCATAGCTGAAGAAAAAAAAGCCCCTCCATTCATTCCTTCTGAGCAGGTTTTCCAGCCTCTCCTGTCTTGACCTTGATTGCTTATCAGCTGGGATATGTTTATCCTAAATCCTTCTTTTCTCTTTTTCGCGTCTCCCCCTCCACATCTCCCTTTCATGCTTTTTCTCCCACTGTTTCTCTCTCCCAGCAGCCCACATGCACATCCCCTTTCCAAGGCCAGGGCTGAGCTTGCAGAGGAGTGGAACTTCAGACTAAACTTTAATTTGCATCTTCCTTGTTTCAAGGGCACAAGACATTTTTTCGGCTGTTGTTCTCCACCGCAGAACTGGAAGGTTCTGGTTTGTGCCACTGTCGATTGAGACAGCACCAGTGTAATTACAGCATGTTCACTCCCTCTGGAATTTAGCAGAGACCAGCTCCTTTTATAGCCCGGCCAGAGCCCCTCCAAGGGACTGCTCCTGTGCCTCTGATAGTCTTTTATACTCTCTGTCCCTGGGACTGACGTGAAAGTGCTGCAGCGTTGACCTCAAGCCTCGCAGGTCCTTTGAGTGGTTCCTAGAAAACCCTCCTGGCACCTTGCCCATGGGGTATAGTCACAGGTCTACCCTGGGAAGGCTGTGCCTGGCACTGGCCCGTGCCTCTCCAAAGCTCCTGCTGCTGCAGACGCTATACAGAGACCAGGTCCTTACAAAATTTACCTTAAGGAGGATATAATGTTACCCCCACCCAGTTGTGCACATCTCTTGTCTCCAGGAGCTCTACATGGCTGCTGCTTCCTAGATAATTCATGACCCCTTTTCCTTAGTGTAGGTTTTACCCAAGGAGTGTCCATACCATCCCAATAACTCTTGCCTGCAGGGTCCCTGCAGGGCAGTTCAGGAGCTAACCTCCCTGTGATGACCTCCTTCCAAAGCAGTGGTGGTGGTGGGGAAGAGGCAAGTGGTGGGGTGAGGTATCAGGAGTCTTACACTGCTGTTGTCTGAGAAATGCTTGTGCTGTGGGAAATCTAGGCCTCTCTGGCATCCCAGTAGTCAACAGCTGTGGCTAGTCAGGCTGATTAAATAGGAAGGGAGAACACCACACACCACTCGCCCCCCGCCAGCCTTTCAAACCCAACTCTGATCCCAAATCACACGGAACTAACAAAGTGCAAATGAGCGTCTTCTCCTCTCTATGGATCTCTGACTTGTTTTGTATTTTCATCCTTTCTCTGTCTATGAGAGTCCATCCTCTTGCTGTCCCCATACCTCCTGGTCTGCTGCTATTTCTCTACATTTCCAACTATGGACAGCATTAGCAGAAAGTCAAGTGCATGCAACTCCTTCCCAACAGATGTTTCACAAAGGGCACTGGAGACTTCCCCAGAAACTTTCTATAAAGTCTTGCTCCTTCTGTAAAGACACAGTCTTACTGTGAAGACATCCTGGAGTGTTTCTCTTGCGCTCACAGAAGCAGGATACTGCAAAATCCCTAAAGAGTCTAGGAGATTGAGACTGGATGGAAACCAAAGACTCTTGTCCTGAATTGCTTGGATGTTTTGTCTTTCTTCAGCCCAAGGTCCATGGATGGGGACAGAGTACTTCCACAGTGTGTGTTGGCTCCTGTCCCTGCCTTCCCAGGCAACCAGTGAGCCGAGTGAGACATATTTAGTTACCCACTGGGTAAAGTGTTAGTTTGGGAAGTGAGATGGGATTAAACATCCCTCCATGTAGTGTCTCATCATGCATCTCCCCAGCTGCAAAATAAAGACAGTGCAAGAGTGGGATGAAAAGAGCTCAGCGTTACCACAAATAGCAAGAACAAGTGGGTTTCTAATCTTGGGAATGAGGTGATCTTTTCCATCACAGGGCACACAGCTCTACTAATAAATTAAACAAGTGCCAAGCACAGATACTGGAACTTGATTGTCTATATCATTAGCACAGTTTTGGCCCCTACCAACTAGTGCCAACCTAAGCCATCCTAAATCTGCACAGGGCAATGTATTTGTGGTCCCAGCACAGGGATGCTGTTTCACCCAGATGAGGTTCAGGTGGAGCACCCAGTCTTTTGGGGTGCCCCATCTGAACCCCCTCTGGGTGCAGTGAGCATGTGGCCACAGCACAGCTGAGCCTGTTGATGTATCACTCCTCTTGCCCTGCTTCTTAAACCCTTTACATAAACATTTGCTAGCGGCCAGGGTTGGGAAAGAGCACGTAAGCAGATAGAACTCTGCTCTGACTCATCGTGGCTGCTCAGATGTTTTTGCCCTGCTTTTCATGCAGATGAGCTCAGACCATGGCAGAGGTCAAACCAGCACATGGTATCTTTAAAAAGCCCATAACTAAACAGATAGTTCTTCCCAAAAGCCTTTCCTGGCAATTTTTTTTTTCCCTCCTGGCCTATGCAGGCAATGCCACAGTTTCTGCTTGCAGCATGTGGAAAATGCAGCAACTGTATGTCAAAAAATGCAGGGGAAGAAACAACAAAAGAAAAGCACAGATAGCGTAGGGTAGTTTGTGTTTATCTCACACTGGGGCTTCCAAGGTTGCAGAGATCCTCAGGCTGAGCTTGGATGGGGAAGAGATGTCCATTAGCTCCGTTGCCTTCATTCCCCGCATAAAGCTTTCTCCCCACTTTGCCAATCCGGTCCCCCCACTGCTGTCCCTGCCCCCCATCCCATTAGGACCCAGCGGGCTGTCGGAAGCATAATGGAAGAGAGAGCTTTCATCCATCATAGACCTTGAAGAGTTCAGCGAGGCAGAGCCATCACAGAGGAGAAACATTCCTCCGTGAATCCCTTCTTGTCTCTCGGGTGGGAAGGGGGAGGAGGAGGGAGAGATAACGCCAAACTAATTTGTCTTTTTTAATTGGCTCAGAATACTTGAACGAAAGCTGGTTTGTTATCCTTGGCTTTGCTCTGGCAGGCGTCCAGGATGTAGGGCAGAGACGGAGGCTTCTGAAGAGTTAACCTCCTCTAAATATCCTATTAGCATCTTCTCCATTTAGTGTAAGGACGATGTAAGCAGAGACAGAGTAGGAGGGCCTCTTCATTTTTCTGTTTTCTCTTTTTCTATTAGAAAGGCAGCCTTGGAAGGGACACAGGGACATGCAGAATAGCAAAGGCCCAAGGGTGAGAGTCTTCTGGTCAAATTTTGGCGTATGCGATGTAAACATCCAGAGCTGAGCTAATCACCCCAAGCTCACTTTGTAGTTAGCAAAGAGAGACAGGCACTTCTGAGGCACAGTTCGTCTCGGCCTAAGGCAGGCACCTCAAAGAGGTCAAATGATTCATGTCTGCTTGTCTGTAAGGGTCTGCAGTGACTGGAAAGGGAGCCTAGAGGTCATTACCTTGAACGGGTGCATCCATTTGGCTGCACACATGTAGGCACCTAATGCCCTCTGAGACACTCTAGGGTTTATCATAGAACAGTTTGGGTTTGAAGGGACCTTGAAGATCATCTAGTTCCAACCCCAAGATATGTTTTTTCTGAGACACTGACTTTTATCTGGTGTTACACAGATATGACAACAGATCTGTGGGAGACCTGTGCAGGTCTTGAAGAGCTGCTGGAGGCTGAGGGCACCTAAATTGTCACTTGTTGCCTACTCATGGGCAACTGAATCAAGCTGCTAAAGTCAAAGCATATGACTCGGGCTCTGGATGTCTGGTCCTACCTAACAAAATTTTGTGTACACAGCTGGGAAGAAGTGGCTCCGAAGTCAGGCTTGAGGCCAGATTGACTGGCAAGCCATGATTTGTGTTTCCATGCCACCAGTGGCTGTTGAGTGACCCATTTGTTCTAGAAAAGAGATCACCAAATGCTTTAAAACAAACTCAAAGTCATATTTATAAGATCGTCTAGGCATGAACTGCGCCATGTGTGTCCTTTGTCAGTCTTTGTGGTCATGATGTCTGGCAGACAAAGTGGTCCAACATGCTTCCTTGGAGGGTCCCAACTCTATCTTTCATGAGGACAGTGTATAGAGCTGAGTTCAGGACTGTGCTGGTGGGTTTTAGAACAACTCTGGACTTTGCCAGGGCTCCTCACACAGACAGCTCACGTCCAGCAGAGGCAGTTAGCAGCAAACCAGTGATGCTGCACACTTTGGTTTCCTCTCACACTCAGATGGGTGGATCTTTTGTTTGCAGATGGTTGCAGTCACAGGTCAAGGCCTGTGCCCTCCACATGTCTGGGAGCATCAGATTTGCTTTGGTCTCTGACAGCATTACTGCAAAGTAATTTCTCTCTTTGGGCCATGCAACTCTAGTAGGCAAAGAGGTGAGAGGCAGTGCTCAGCAGCTTGACATACAGTTTGCAAGGTCTAGGGTTAATTCTGTGCTCCGTTATAAATTTCCCTTTGTAGAGTTGGCAGGCCTAATTGATTTAGGAGCCACATTCCCATTTCTCAAAGAAGACTTATCTGGACTTGTAAAAACTGGAGCTTGCTTTCAACCCTAAAGCAGGAGAGTTAACATCCCTTCTAGACAGTCTGCCATCTTAAATCATGTTAATTAACAGTGTCATTTAATTCATATAAATGTCTGATTCCTTTTTTTTGAAACCCATGTTCCTATCAAAACCCATCATTTGGGCAGTTTAGCTGCGTTCCTCAGTCTTAAGGAGAGTGCAAAATCTAGTTTGCAGGGGTTTGTTTGTGTAAATAAAAGCCTACAAAGTGAGAAAGTGGAAAATGTCCTGCAGAAATATGTCAAAGCCTGGAATAGTACAGCCAGGGTTGTGCTTGCCAGGGCTGCAAATCCCTGCCCCCCATTTTCATTGACAAAGCCTGTTAGAGCTCACCCAGTCTGACCCAAGTAATGCCATCAAAAGACAGTCCCAGCCCCTGAGTTTTGGTTTTCTCAGATGTCTTAATCAGCTTGTTTGACAGATGCAGTCAGATACGGAGGGTGGCCTTGCAGCCAGACGCTGGTGTGGGCGCCCGCAGAGATGGGTCTCATTCCCTGCTCCACTGCAAAAGTCCTGAGATGCCTGGGGTAAGTCACACCTTATGGCAGCTGCCACAGCCCTGGCTAACAAGGGTCAAAGTACTGTGGGATTGGAAGGGGCTCCTTGAGCGGCTCCTTGAGAGCATCATGCCCATCCTCCTGCCTCAAGGCAGAGCCAGCTGTATCTACCTACTAACCCTTGTCAGAGGCTGTTCTGAAGGATGCTGAGTTTCCCAGGCAGTTTCTCCTTCCAAGGCTTCCCTGTCCTTGCCATTAAAAGTCCCTTCCATCCCTCCCTTCTTTTACCTTTCATGAAGGAATGTCACTCCTCAAGTGTCTGTGCAGACTAACCAGTTTCAGTGCTTCCTCCTTAATCTGTTGTTTCTACTCCTTTAGTCATTCTCTTTACATTTTTGGGGGGCTGTCCCCAGTCTGACCCCTTTTTGCCTTGAAGCCCAGGGCCCAGGAGGGGGCCCAGTGCTCCAGCTGAGACCTTCCCAGCACCAAGGAGATAACTTTATAGCTAACATCAAAGGTAATGCCATAACTCCACAGAGCTCCCCGAAGGCTCAGACACTTCCCAGCTTCCCAGGGACTGGGAAGAGTGGCTCCCATTATGAAAGGAGACTGGGGAAGGCTGTTTGTCTGCAGATATAAGACACCCACATTTCAGTGTCCACAGGTCAGTCATTCAGCTGGCCAAGCCTAGTCTGCTGCTGAGTGCACCAAGTAACTGTGGCAGCTCCAGTCAATACTGGGGTGGGATTTGGTTGCCACATGGGTGTCCAAGGTCATTTTAGGCACAGCCGGAGATCCTGCTGCCATTCAGATGGGTGTGAGTCTTGTGCCTTATCTTCTAACCCTGTGTTGACATCTCAGGTGCTTTCAGACATCCTCAGTGCCTCTGTTTGGCCAGCTGAATTTTGCCTAAGGGTACCATGGAGAATAAAGGGTATATAAAGGGAATTTAGACATCCAGCTCGCAGAGAGACACTGGCCTGGAGAAATTTATTAGTCTTAATCCACAACTGAGTCCTGACTTTGGGTGCCAAGTCTTAAAACCTCCCTTGCTCTGTTTGCACATCTACCTTCTCCATTTCCATCTCTTCTCCCCATGCAAAGAGGCTCCCCTTGCCCTGCTCAGTGGAGGCATTGTATGACACCATCCTGCCTACATCCCTGAGCATCCCCTGGGAGCAGGGCACTGAAACACCGCAGAGGGGCCCCAACATTTGGGACTTGAGTCCCGTACCCACAAAACAGCCGGTGAAACACCTTCCCTCAATCTGTTAGAACTGTTGAGCCCTGCATGGAGAGGAGCTGCCTCCTCCTGCATGGGGATGTGCTGGGGACCAAGAGGAGCCCATTGCTTTCTGGAAATTCCCCTCCCCTTCCCCGTCCCTCGCAGACCTGGGCACCCCCAGCCCTCCGAGGGCTCTGACAGTAACCATGCCACGGGGGGGCTGTCAGTCAATGCAACGTTGGGCAGTGTCAGCCACAGTTCGCTGTAATCTCCTGGCGGGGAGAGCGGTGCCAGAAGTGACAGCTACCTTTATCCACATCCCGGGGATATAAACAATATTGTGAAATAATGACAGGGGGAGCATAAGCATCAATATCCTTCAGACGCTTTGGCCCCCCTCTCTGCCCCGGAGTATGTTCCTGAAAAGCCTTGTTTCCTAATACCTGGGGTTTCTTTGCTTGTTAGCCTTATCTGCTGGAGCAAAGTACCTCGGTGAAAGACATTTTTTGGTGCCGTTTTTTGGAATGTTTTTGTAATCCTTGCATTTATAGGCAAAGACAAGGAGATCAAAGCTGCCCAGGGTTTATAAAGCATGTCAGGCTGAAAGTTTTACATCAATTAAAGTGATATGCATGTTGTCCGGATTTATGAGAAAACACTGATTTTGCCCCATCCCCTGCCCCCAAATCAGTGAGACGCTTTGCAGTGACTTGCATCTCTTTTCTGGGCCTGCTGATGAGTCATTTGGGATCTGAGAGCAACGGGAAGGGGACCTGGTGCCCAGTGGTTCTTCCCAGCTGCAAGTCCTGGCCATGTGTGCACTGAGTTGGCCAGTCTCAGCTGCTTCCATTCACTCTGCCCATGGCATTGCAGTGGCAGCAGTCAGAAATTATTCACTTGAAATGTTTATGGAAGGGAAAAGGGGATACAAGACTGAGAATTCAGTTTTCCTCTTAATGATTTTTTGGGGTCTTCTTTTGCGGTAGAAAATGTTTTGTTATCACCAGAAGGTATGGCTGAAAACTGTAAAACCTTCGTGTTTTGGCTGCAAATGGAACAAGGCTATTGAGGCATTTCCTAGCGAGAAGGGTTTGCGTCCCCATCCCCACCATGTTCCCAAATACTGTCCCAGGGTGGATACCCTCCCCGTGACACTGCAGAAAAGGTGCAGGAGAGCCCCGTGGCTGGGCTGTTTGGGAGAGAAGAGATTTCAGTTCATAGCCCCTCTCAGGCTCAGGAAATCGAGACTGAAATAATCTGTATTCCGGGAAGGAGCCACAACCTCCTCTCCAGCCTTCTTGCTGAAGTTGGCCAACTCTATATAAAAAAATAAGTGACTTGTAGACCATGAAGGTAACCCAGGGGTGGGAAGTCTGGCTGTGCGTTTCATTTTTAGGGTGCTCCCCTGCACAAGTGGACTCTGCTGCTGTCTCTGCATTTAACATCAATGCATTAAGGTGGTGGGGATGGAGAACGCACTCTGATTTACAGACACAGACTCTCTCTCCCTATGGTCTCCTGTGATTTGCACTTCTTGTGAAAGGTGATAAAATACAGACTAGCAAAATCTAACCTGCAAGAACAACTTGGAAAATATTTTTGGTGCTCAAATGTGTGTTTTGCATCTCCCCTGCCCTTGGAAATTTGATCCATGGAGAAGATCTGAAATGCCAGGAGAAAGTCAGCTTTCCCCCAGCTGGAGGAAAGCCCCTAGACATGGATTTGGAAGCAATGGGGCTGCTACCACCTTTTTGAGCAAGCCAGATAGTGGGGGCTTCTGGGTGAAGCAGTGTGCATTGCTCTTGTGCTGATTTTATTCACCTCTGGTTTCTGGCCAGGCAGTAAATCATACAGATCATTTTCCTGTGTGTGGCCAGAGTAAATATGAAAACAATCCTGAATATCTGAGAACGCAAAAAAAGGTTCTGGATCTAAAAATGGCCAAAGGGAAGGCAAGAGGGGGAGGGGGATAATAAATGCAAATTGGATAGTTCATCCCTAAATTAGACCTTGCTTCCATCTCATTTCCCCTGCTGTGTTTCAGATATCCTTCGAGTGCTTCCTGGCAATCCCTCTGCATTTTTAACATCATAATTTTGTTAATTTACCCCAGCGTTCACTGCTCTTCCTGTGTCTTGTGACCGAGGGTTGACTGCAATGAACGTTATTCCTCAAGAACAAACCAGGAGCTGATTGTCCCTTTAACCCTAATGGAAACAAACCCATCCAAACAAAGAAATACTCCAAAAGCACCTGTGACAACTAGAAATGGAGCTTGCTGGGTGGAAGGAACAAGAAGTGAAGACACCACAAAGGGGATCAGGGTCTGGCTCCTGCTAGAGACGTGGTCACAGACCCAATTGCTTGGGCTCTTCCTCCCCAGCAGCCTCAGGAGCTGCCCCGAAGTGATGTTGTCCATGACAGATTTGCTGCAAATCCACTGTTGGTTCAGCCTTTCTGGCAAGACCCTCAATTGCAGCACAAGCTGATGACCCTATGTTTTCAGCTTCAAAAGCTGTTAGTCCTCACCTTTGTGGCGAAAAAGTGAAATTCTCTAGGAGGGGAAAAGATGCTTGAAACTCAGCAATATTTTAAAAACCTCGTGGTTTTCATGCTAATCTGATTGCTTCTTCAGGGACTTGAGGTACGGCACATGAGAAGGTGCCACAGAGCCTGGCTTTGCCTGTGTGCTCCCAGGTTGCCTCTGCTCCAGCCCAGGATATCTCAGGACATTTGAGACAAACTTACTCTGCGTTTCATTTGTGAATGAACTGCAGATGTGCCGTGTGGATCGCACAGGCAACTCAAACAAAAGCTACTCCGTGACTACCTGGAGCTGTCAGTCCAAACAGGTGGATTCACCTGAGCAACTACATTTAAAGAAGAGAAAGAAATGGAACTGGAGATGTTCTTCAAGGTGTTCTTCTGGTCAATGTCAGCAGCGTTTTATAGGTGTTTGTGAGCAAACCCATCCAGATGCTAAGAGTCTAGATCCAAGTTTTACTCTCTGTGGATGTGAAGCCAATTTAAGCGTGTCTGGCCCTAGTGATATCCCCCAGGTCTGTGCCCCAGGCTGCCAAACCTGCAGTGACTCTGATGACAAAATTTCTGGTGCTGTGCCAGGTCATTGGAATGATTAAGACCCCCCAAAAAAAGAGAAAGAGAAAAAAAAAAAGAGAAAGAGAAAAGAAAAAGGAAAAGGAAAAGGGAAAAAAGAAAAAAAAAAAAAGAAAAAGAAAAGGAAAATAAAAAGAAAGAAAAAGAAAAAGAAAAAAGAAAAAGGAAGAGGAAAAGGAAAAGGAGAAAAGGAAAAGAAAAAAAGAATAAGAAAAGGAAAAAGAAAAAGGTATGCACTCAAGACAAGAGAATGAGAGTCTTCACTTCCCCTCTGTTTTCTTTATACTGTTCTTTGACCCTCCTGAACCAGCTTTCTCATCAGAGAAACTGTCACTGAACTGCATCCTGCATTATGGGACAACTCCTTCTCCTGATAGACACATGCATGGTGAAGGCAGCAGGACCTGGCAGGTCATGCTGGAGACCACACTAGGGAAATGATGCTTTCAGCATCCCCTAGAAGCTGCTCTCTTCCTTAAAATGCCCCAGAAGATGTGTGGTCCAATTACAAAAAATATGATCATTGTGACTTAGCTGAAACAGTAATAGGGGGAAGTGATGGGATAGTTTTAGTTTCTTCTCAAACCACAGGGTTTAGGAACTGCTGAAGCAAGTTGGATGTTGTGAGGAGCTGCCTGTAGCGGGGCTTGGGGGAATGAGCTGGGAGATAACGTGATGTTGTGGTTTCTACCTTTCCTCCGAACACTAGGAGAAAAGGCAGCAGTGTGGGCTGTGATTCAGGAATTCATGTCCACCATGGGACAATTGGCTTTTAGTCCCTGCGTTGTCACGAGTCGCTCAGCTGCTCTGTGCCCCGACAGTGTAATGAACACGGCAGCTTCCAGCAGCTGCGGGGATTTTCCACTTCCTCCAGGCAAAACCCAGCGCTACAAGGAGCCTCCCAAATCTTAAGACACTGGGCCTCCTCCTACACATTTCAACACCTCCTCCAGATCAGACTCCAGGACTAACGGTAAGATTTAATCATTTATTGCCTTTGCATTGAAAAATATTGCAACAAAGCAGTTTTTTATCTCCCCTTTTCTCACGATGGCTGTTTGATGTGCCTTCCCATTGCAGTGACTGGAGATGTCATCCAGGCAGTCAGCAGAGCCTGGAGGGATTCAGCTCGTGCTAAAGCAGGCACTTGCATCCAGCTGAATTGCTCCACTGACTGTATTGGGATGAATTCAGGTGCCTAAACACAGGTGTCTAGAATTCTGGGGGATCCTTTGGATCTAACGCTGAGAGTCACATCCTGGTCATGTCACTTATCTGGGAAGGGAAGAAGATGTGCAGTGACATTTGATGAAGTGCCGTCCCTCAAGCCAGCCTGTCTGTCTGTCTTTTGGATGAGCACTCGGAGAATGCCTCTAGCACCATGAGTTGGTGTGGCAGTTTTTGTGTCTCAGCATCAAGGGATGCTTGAGAACGGACCAGAACCAACGTTTATGTACCAAAGAGCTGCTGCAAGGGTTTTCAGTACAGCTATCGTAAGCTAAAAACAAACCAGAATTCCCTATGGGACCCCCTCTACTGCCCTTTTCCTAATCTCTGGAGCTATTTAGGACCTCAGGGTGTGCAGGTTTTCTTGAAAGAACACCAGTAGTTTCTGCAGACACCAGTGGCTCAGCACCTCCCACCTTCAGATTTTACAGTGGAAGCTGATGTTTTATCAGTGAACTGAGCTGAATAATCAAATTCACTACAGAAAGAAATACTAGTTACTGGTTCTACACAAGGGATGTTAGAAGGCTGTCTTTAATTGTGGTGCAACCACATTCTTTGCTTCCTATTTTGGGCCAAACCAGAAATAACTTTGCAGGCCTGTTCTGCTCATTTCTCACAAATTTACAGAGACCTTCAGCTTCTGCAAGCTGTGTTACTCAGTCTGTGCATGCACTTCTTGTTTACAAAGCCATGATGAACAAATTCAGTCTAGGAAAGGCACCAGAAAGAGGGATCCCTCTTCCAGAGAGCTACCTGTGAAAAAGGGGTCAACGCAACCACAGGAGAGAGGAATGCACAGGAGTTCGCTAGTGTCTATATGGCTGTGGGATATGGGGCTGCAGCTTTACCTGTCCTGATTGCAATGATTCTTCTTATGTTTATGGTAGGGAAGAAATCTAAATAAGTGTTTTCACCATCAGGGGTGGAAATGGGCTCCCCATGGAGGCAGTGGCGACAAGAAATGGAGCCAGGTTAGGATGGAATGGGTGAGTTTCTCAAAGTACTGTGTCATGGAGCTTGCCAAACTGGGTGTCTCGGCTCTGTGGTTCCACCTGCCAGCGGTGCCCTCTGGCATGATGGAGCTCATGTCCCCAGCTGAGGACAAAAATGATGTGGGGTCTTTCTGGCTGACAAAGACCAGGTTACCGTGAGGGCTGTGATCAGTCCCTTCCTCTGTTTATGGCCATATCATGGTCTTCTGTGAAGCAAATGTATGGGACCCCAAAGTATCCCAGGTGCCCTTAAGGACCTGGTGGGCCACATGCTATGTGATTACACCACACTCCTGCACCTCAGGGCCAACATTTTTATGAAAACAGCTCTGCTTTGGGTTGCAAAGACCAGAAAAACAGGCTTCAGAGGTGTTATATATTACTCATGCAGCTGTCAGAAGCAGAGGGGACCTGGCGTCATAGTATCAGGCAGGCAGGAGACCGAAGGAGAGGATAACAGAAGCACACAAAGAAACAAGCTATGGTAGTATGAGCCCCTTTACTTTGACGTAACTACATCTCCTGGTGGAGATTTATCTGCTTTAGTGGTGACTGTGTCCACACGACATCTCCTGAAGCTGGAGGTGAAGAGCTGTGGTCCCTGCCTAGAAAAAAACTGTGCTGGCAGGAGTCCCAGCCTAGCTGCAATTTATACTGGCACAACTGGACTCCCCTTCACTCAGCCTGTTTTGTTCAGAGGTTTAAGCTGTAGCTTAGCTGATATTTGCTGTTTTGCAGTGCCTGTTTCCCCAGTGTTGTGTTCTGGAATCCCCATCCAGGTAAACTGGATGGTGTAATGGTGAGGAGGGAATGGGCTTCTGGTTTGGGGGACAAATCCCTTCCTCCTCCCACAAAGAATTCAGATCATTCTTTCCAGGTGAATGAAATGATAACAAATATTTCATTTTCTTTTGTTTTATTACTCAGTCTCACAAGAATTTGAATAAGGGGATCATAGCTTCATTTCAAGACAAAACCATTGCACAAGAAAGAAAAGGCAAGAAATTTCATTTTGAAACTCAGGGTAAAATACTTCAAAGTTTTCTCCATAATTTTGTTTTTGGCTGAAACAGCTTGCCAATTTGGCCTGAACTTGCAGAGAGACTCGATCTGCCAAAACCTGTATTTTTCAGTGAATTAATGATGGTCATGAAAAAATTCAGCCAGCTGAGACAAAACCCAGAGCTGTTTGAAGAGATAAAGTTAAAATGGTGCAAAAGTCTTCCCAGACAAGCCTTTATGGTTAGCTTCTTAAAGGAATGCATGTACCTAACTCCCTCTCAAATGACAGAGAGTTAGTACTTAATTCTTGGATGACATTGGCCCATAATGCTTATATGGTGACGACTGTTCTCAACAGCAGAAGGGACTGAACCAATGACCACTGAAAGCAAAAAGCAGAGTTCACACTAGCTCCATTCACCCCATCCAAGGATTTGCACAGACTTCTTTACAGTACTATTTGAGCAGCATTTGGTAGCACACCACCCAACGTTAATGGATCTGGCCCTTCTCCCTAGGAGCAAATTTCTGTGCTTGGTAGGTTTCAAGCCCAGCTTGCTTTAGATATACAATACAGATTCTGCTGAAAAATCCCAGTGACTAGCTCTGCTCTTTGGCCTTGCTTCATTTTCAAATCAAAGAACAGCCTCAGCATCCTCCCTCATCCTCCCTTTTATTTGCCTCTTGGCAAAAAATAAATGTGTATATTTTTCCTAGGACGCTGGTATCTCTGCCCAGAACATGCCATGATTTTATTTTTAACTCTGTTTTCTCTTCCTTGCTTTTCTTTATGGAAGAGCCTCTTTATAGAAGCCCTCTTTTTTTCATCTGCACCTGCATCTGCTTTGCCCTTTCCTTCCCTTCCTCACTCCTCTTGATAAAAGACCCTGGTCTGATTCCAGCAAAGTGCCAAATGTACTGTGCATGGAGCTGGGCAGAAATACCTCGGCTGATTAAATCACCATTTTTAAATAGCCTGAGCAGTTAATGTCAACTCTCCCTGCCAAACAGTTTCTTGCCTACCCATATCCGTTCAGCAGCGTGGCAGCCAACCTCTCTTGCTCTTGGCTTGTGCTGAGAAAAGGCAGCTCACAAGCCCGACAGATATGTAGACATCCCCTGAAACAACGGGAGGAGGTGTGAGCAAACAGCAAGAAGCATTGCTGGGCAGATCGGAGATTGCATTTCACCAAAACGTTGTTGTTTCCTTGCTGAGTGTGGACTGAGTATTGTGTTAAGAGCCTTAGAGGACTGACTGCTCAGTGGCAGTGTACGTGGGGGCCTCACTGTGCTGGAGCTGTTGTAGATGGATATAGGGGAACTCTCAAATCTTTGCCATGGTGCCTCTGAGGAAAGGCTGAGGGGAGCTTGGTAAGGTGGGAGCTACCTCAAGACTGATGTTGAGGAGCACAGGGATAGGGCTTAGGTGGAAACAACACTGTCTAGAAAGCCACAGGGCAGTGAGATGTTTTTAGGGGCTCTGATGTGTCTTGGTGACCACCCGGGTCCTGCCTTATCTCTGAGACATTGCAGTGCTTCCTGGTGCCTTGAGTTTTCTTCTCAAGGAGGTGGGTCAAAGAGGTTGCCCTGATCATGCATGGCTGAGCTCCCAGAAGCTCTGAGGCTGCTGTTCATGTCAGGAGGAGGAAGGAGGTGACTCCACCTTGCTGAGCGCTCAGGACCTTGGAGATGTTGCATCCCAGAGAAAAGGCTGAAGGACAAGAGGCATGAGAAGGTGACCTGACTTCCTCTGGGATGGCTGTGGTCAGTGGATGACCATGGAAGGAGAGGCTCTTCTCTGGCTAATTACCATCTTTCTCTTTAGGATGAAAAAGCCTCCTTTCCCTGCCCCCCCCATCAATACTGGTGGAGGGTGGACTGGCTGGACTGCAGCAAAGGCTGAAACATTGTCCTGTGCATGGTGTCTGTAGGTTCAAGTGCTCTTCTGCATCTGATCTCCAGGCATTGCAGGGCCTTAATGTTTCCTTGTCCTCATTCAAGTCCAGGCCACTGGCACTAACAGGTGATGGGACCTGTGGACCAGGGGAAATCCTTTCCACAAGATGTCACAGGGGCCCAGGTCACAGTGGGTTTACAATCCATGTGAAAACGGAGTGGATGTTTATATGGATAGAAAGAAAATCCAATTTTATAACAGCAAGACCTTAAATAATACACCAGGGCTTTGTAAGGGATACAAACCCTTATGTCTGAGGGGAGGAGGTAAATGGGGTCTAGAAGAAATATCCCATGGGAGCTGCTCATCCTGCTGCTGAGGCTATCTGGCACCTTCCTTCGATGCAATTGCTCCACTCCTCAGTGAAGCAGCCCCCTGGAGCCAGCAGCTCCCAGAAGACCAGAGCATCCTGCACCCAAGCCCTGTTATTGCATGCTTGTCTGCAAAAGCAGCCCTTGTCTGTCCTTCCTGTTCCCAAGCAGAAGTCAAGGTCTCCACGGCAGGAGAGCCTGACGCAGGCAGTTCCCCCCCCATGACGCTCCTGCGCCCTGGTACAGGACATTCCCGTGGGGAGGCAAAGGGTGGGCAGGGGGGCCAGGGCGCAGATGTGCGCTGCCTGTTACCTTGAGCTCCAGGGAACGGCTGCAGAGCGAGTGGGGATACAGTCGGCTTGTTTTGCAAGTCCTACTCCAAGCAAGAGGAGGAGGAGGAGAAGGAGGAGGAGGAGCGGGGGCTGCTGGCAGGGATTGCATGGCAGACTGTTGGAAATAGCTGGCACAGCTGGGCTCTGTCCTGTGGCCTTCAACTTGCTGCTTTGTTAGGGGAAAAAGAAAGGGGGGGACTTGGCTGGGGAGCCCTTTGATTTCTCCTGCCTTCATACTTCTGTTTCTTCCCAGGTGGGAGGAATCTCTGGTCCCACAGGCAAGCAGACCAGCATGGACTGGTTCCATACTATTAAGCTCTCTTCACCTTCAGAAAAGGATGGCCACATTCAAAATGACTATTGGGAAAGGTCCCTGGCCCATGATAACACCCATGAGCCTGGGACTCATCTGGGTCAGTGCTAGCCAGGCCAAGACAGACCTGTGCCAGACTGAGCAGGATGGACAATTTGGAGATGGAGGTTCAAAGAGGGTTTTCCATGTTTTAGTGTGAGACAGAGCAACATGGTGGTCCTCTTTCCCTCCATCCATCTTTGTGAGCTCCTCCTGCTTCAGAGGGTACATTGGCTGGGCATTTCCCCCACGGTGAACCATCCCTGATATCCTGTCCTTTTGCATCCAAGGGGGACAAGGCTGTGAGAAACACTCTGAGTAAAATATAGCCCATCCCCAGGGCTCAGACCTTCCTTAACTGTGTACAAGAAGCTGAGGCTGGGAAACAAAAGGCGTGTTCGGACCACCAGCCTGGTGGGTGTTGTTTTTATTCCAACAGATATCTTTAGATTTGCAGGTCACACCTTGGGGCTAGGATGTTATAGGTACATGCTGAAGGCTTTAGTCCTCCACTGTCCCACTCTTTTTAGACCAAATACATAAGAAAGAAACCAAGACAATGGTTTAGAAGCACCTGTAAGTGCGGCGCACACAAAGCTGTGCATATAAAGCGCGCACACACACACACACACACACACACACACATTAGTGCTCCCACCCCTTCAGCCTTCCCCGACTCCCCAACCCACCTTAGCTGACACTCAGCCACAAGCTGAGCCTCTCTTAGCAATTTTGGCTCCGCGCATGCCTCTTCCTCTGGCTCCCAATGCTGTGGGAATGAGAAGAGGGTAGGGGAATCGGGGGGAAGGGTGTAAATTGCTCACTGAGGATGCTATCACATCAAGCCCACTGTTTACAAGCTGCTGCCAGGTTATTGAAGATCAGAGAGTCGCTGGGTCTAAACACAGCTACTCCTGGAGTGCAGCATGTCGAAGCTGGTTGATACATGTCCACCCGCTGCCCTTGGGTTGACCTTTAAGACCTCGAAGTTATCAGAGGGAAGCGACCATGCGGTGGGGCTGGAGGACCACCTACGGTGCGATGTGAGCTGTGGGGCGATCTTGCACAGCTCAGGGAGAGGAGATCTAGAGATACAGTCTACCAGGGGGCTCCTGGCCCATATAGATCCAGGACTGGGAGCCTATATGAGCATCTAAACACCTGGGATAGGTAACTGCCAGTCCATAGATGGCAGAGGTGCTTTTTGGGCTGATTAACTTCCTCTGTGGTGTTGGCCCATGGAGCAAGGTGGCTCTGTCCACCAGATGAAAACCAGTGCTGGTGATTTCAGGCAAAAATATGCTTAGAGGATATATCTATACTAGTAAATTCAACACAGCCAGGAATTTGATCATCTGCACAGCAAAATTGTTAACATGCTCCCAGCATCGGCTCGGCCCAGCTCAACTAGCATAGACACAAACAATCCCTAGGCATCAGACTGGAGACAGCACACACCACGTACCCTTCCCAAAACCTATTTTGGATCTGTCCACCCTGTTCTGGAGGCTGAGAGAGTTTAGTTGTGTGGATGTGGCCAGACCAGGCCAGCTGGCCTCAGGGTCAGAGGACAGGCCAGGTACATTTTTTTGTTTACCAGCACAGCCATAATGAGTGGGCTCCAAAGTTTAAGGTACTGGAGAGTCAATAACAGCCAGAACAGCCCTAGCAGTGTTTGTCCTGCAGAAGTAAGTCTCTCGAGGTCTTTGGTTGAAGATGGCAAAGGCAAGGTGCTGGTAGAGAAGGAAGGTCAGAGCACACCCTTGCTGTAGGTCAGGGTCCAATTTCAGGTGCAGAAGGGCTTGTTGTGATATTAATTTCTGACCTCCTGGATGGGACAGGCCATTTGGTCTGAAGATTTGATTTTGATCTGGATAAGAAAACATGAGGCAAATGCTCTCACATTTACCTGTTCAGAGCAGCTGAACATCCCTTTGCTTGCAAGAGCACATGCCCCAGTCAAGGCTTATCCCTATGGCTTGGAGGTTGTCTGTGTTCTGCCTTTCTTCTTTGTAAGGGGGATATCCTCTTAGCAATGGGCACTGTCCCATATAGCTCCAGTCTTTACCCTTCCTAATATATCCCTATGGGTGAGATGAAGGCCTGGTTGGGATCCCTAGCTTGGGGGGCAAGGGAGACCAGCACGCCATGTATGTAGGGCTCACTGGGAAGAAGGTCTATTGTTGCTCACATCACATCACTAGTCCTTAGCAGAGGGGAACCTGGAGGCCAGGCCACATCTTTCTTGCAAGGGTTTCTACCCAAAGAAAACATGTGAGCTCAGCTCTGGGCTGGGTTCCTACATGCTGTTCTCCACTTGGAAATACACTGAAATTCCTGCTCTGGAGTTGTTCCTCTGCTATTTGCTCAGAGCTCCACGGCAGGCACTCAAATTCCAGGAAAACTCGGAAAACTCAGAAAACTGACTGCAGTCCCTGTTAACATCATGCACAGAGGGATGCAGGTATGTAATCATGAAATGCTGGTGGAAGTAGATAGGTCCAAACTAGGTGTCCTCATTCCCAGACACCAATATGGCTATAGATCCTATTGCTGGTCAAGTGGGTCCACATGAACAGCCCCACACCTACGTGCACTGAACCTTCCTCAGAGTGTGACCCTCCTTATCACATTTATTGGTTTCATCCTTCAAAGACTTCACTACGAGCTGGTAATTGCACCCCACTCTCCTCTTACTGCCTGCTGACCCTTGATGGAGAAGTGGTGACCACCACAATGTCTAAATCCAGAAGAAATAATGTTCCAGGCCCTCATGAGGCTTAAAGAAAGGCATATTATTAATACCCGAGTTGAGTATCAACATGAGAGCTAAGCAAGATAACCTGTCTCGAGGCTTACATTGTCCAGGCTTGGCTGCCAAAAGGACTCAGCACCTTGACTTGCTTCCAGGGACCACCATTTTGCACCTCACTATGAAGAGTGTCCTCAAAGGACTGGCATCTTTGGGAAAGAAAAGCCAGGATGAAAGCGGCAAGACAGGACCAGAGACTGAGAACTGTTGCTCTTCAAAGCTTTGTAAGGGATCTTGTTGTAGGTAGGCCGCAAGAGCACGTGGTGGTTCAAGATACAGAAAGAAGATTTGGAGAAGTGTTTTTTCCTGCTGTCTCAGTATTTTTGAGATTTTAGAAATGTTTTCATGATCCACCTGAGACCCAGTAAGTTTTCCATCCAAATGAGGTGTTTTGGGAAATGTGGGTGAATAAGCCATATTCTTAATGTGGGGGGGTCCCTGCAGTTGGATTATTTGTTGTCTAATAAGATGCGTCCTCCAATCTAAAGCTTTTTCTGCATCTGGGGCATTCATAACATCTCTTTCAGCTCCTGCAATAAGGACTGTGTTCATGGTACAGGTTTACGCGCAGAAAGGATATCCACAGGCTCTCTCTTCTCCTCAGCTGCCCATTTCCTTGAAGCTCACAGGAACATAACACCTCTGAGATCTTCACCCTTCTGGCCAGGGAATCAGGGCTACAGCAAGAGACACTTTCCTCCCTCACTGGGTGGCCAGAAGCCAGGTGATATGGGGTTCAGCGGTGCTGCCAGAAGGACAAGGGTTCAGAGGAACCACGTCCTCAAGGCCCTGCTCTCTAGACCCAGATGATGATGATGCTCTGCTAGTCCAGGACAGCTTCTCTTAACCTCATCCTTTCCAGCTCTTCCCCTTTGTGTAGGCGATTAGTAGCACAGGAGTTTCACCCCAATAGCTGTTCTCTAAGGCACTAACCACTAGGCTGGGCATTTAGTGTTCCAAATACCCAGGGTTTTCTGCAGGAACCCTACCAAAACCCTACCTTCTGTGGTGTGAATCTCTCCTCCTCCTCTTTTGTGGTTGTTTGTCGATCCCAAGAGACAGCCTGGCAGCTTCAATTCAAGTGAGCATATTTTCTCTGTGAAAAACTTGGTTTTGTCCAGATATTTTAGGTGGCATTTAGTGATAAGGAAAGGCTTGGGTGTTAGAGCAGTTTCTTTTGGCTTCTTTCTAATATTGGAAACACCTCTAATTTTGAACAATATCTTCTCTCAAGCAGTGCCATCACAGGGCTTTTCATTTGCAGCTGCCCAGTGCAAAGGTAAAGCTGTTGTATTCTTTCATTCCTCCTAGTGAGGTGCATGTGATTTCCCTTTTTTCTGCCATCCTTCTGTTGCCCACATTGGCTCCCAGTGGCTCATGCACCAATGTTTAAGTTCATGGTTGAGTTTAGCCTAGAGGAGTTGTCCTGACTGGTACTTCAGGGGAACAAGGATGCTCTTTCTCTTTGGGACCAAATTTTGGTGCATATATTACAAAGGGACAAGCTACATGAGTGTTATTGCTGCATGGGGCAGGGAATGTTTTCCTGGGCTATGCACCAAGCTGGGACTGAGGTCCTGATTCCCTTTACCATCTGTGCCCTTTCCTGGTGAACCAGACATTATACCCCTGAGCATCCCCAACCCAGGGCAGGGGACTGACCGCAGCAAAACTCCCATCACCCTGCCACAGCTGCCTTTCTGCTATCTCCACCCTGTGGCTTCAGCCTGCCCTGGAAAAAAAGGAAAGAAAGATAAGAAGGTCAGGAAGAGGGATCAGGTGAGGACGAGTTAAATATAGATTTGAAAGGCTGGGGGATCTCTCTTGCTATCACAGAGACAATTATGACCAGTAAAACGTCTGGCTTGGGTAGAATGAGGTTGACATCTGGCATTCAGAGGATGGTGTTGGGAACTGAAGGCTCCAGGGAAATGCTCCTTCCTCCTGCTTTGCTGGCACAGATCTGGAGCTCAGATTTAAGGCAGAGAGGATGATCTGGCTGCAAGTCCTTTGCTTGTGACTGTGAGGATGGCAAGCGCAGGCTCCCTCACCTCCAAGGGGAGTCAGAGCTGGGTCCCCTGACGCCAGCTCCCAGGATTGTGAGAGGGCCAGAGAAATTGGCCGTCCCTTCTATCCGATGCTGAATAAGCTGCTAATTTTAACTGGGAGTGACCTTGAACAGATTGGCAGGGAAGGAAACTCTGGAGAAAGGAGGTCTGGAAGCAGCCTAGAAAAGGAGCACCCGTAGCAGGTCACAGCCTGTCTGCAGTGGTGGGCAATTGCAGATGCCATGGGCAGAACAGGGGAAGGGTGCAGCAAGAGCCCTGGGAGAGCAGAACAAGGAAAACAGCAATTTAGAGACTTTCCAAGCCAGGGATGGTGTGGTGACACCTGACTCAAATCACCGAGGGACGGGCAATCATCCAGAAACACCTCCAGCCCTCCCGCCTGCAACCCAGAAGGACTGAAGGGAGTGTCTTTGACACATCCCACAAACATCTCTGGAGCAGCCATGGGCCCTGAGTGTATAAAAAAAATGCTCCCTTTGGGCCTCATCATTCATGGAGGGTTTTTTCTGGCTGCTGGCAGAGATGGGATGTTGCACTGAGTGGCCAGTGGGGATGGAGAGGCCTTTCCTTGGGCAGATTTGCTGGGGACTCCGTCTCTGCTCCACATCAGTAATGCATCTTTGCTCTCTGCCACCCATACAGCCTGGCGGTGACACATGGCCCTAACCTCTGCTTCGGTTAGGGGGTGCTCAGGGATGGCCGCCCACACTTTTCAGACCCAGCAGCCTGGAGCTTCACCAGCCCTTGGGGATGCCCTGAACCAAGACTTCTTGGAGAAGCAAGCCAGATGAAGTCTCCCTTGGCTGTAAGCACTAGGCAAGCTAGCTGCCTGGCCAGGGAGGGGGCCTGCCTGGCAAAAAAAGTGCTCATTGTTCCCTTTGGTGGAGCAGCTTGGAGACCAGGGTTCAGGACATTGATGTGGTTGTTTGCTGTGCAGTATTTGCCAGGGGATATTTGCTCTGCTGTGTGTAGGTGGAGGTAACACAGAACAAGGTGAGCACTCCTCGCCACCTCCCTTCCCTGGGGGCCCTGCCTCACTTTTCGGTGGCAGCATGGCAAGTTCCAGGCACCCTGTCCTGCGTGGAGTGGGTGGGGACACTTGGATCCTCACTTTATCACCCTGGGAGAGGTCCCGAGCTCCTAGCACATGCCAGTGTGCATTGTTGGTGAGGCTGCACCTGCCAATGCTGTTCTGCTCAGGACCAAACAAGAACCTAGCATGGGATGGCCTTGAAAAAAGCTCATTTCCCAGGACATGACTTTGATACATTGCTGCTTTGCTTTTGCTTTACACCAGCTGACCAAGCCCACCTCACAGCTCCAGGGTCCTGCTGCAGCCTCTTAAAGTAGATGCAGACCTCTCTCTCCTGGGCAACCTCCTTCCCAAAAAGGGTACCAGCTCCCCCATTAGCCAGAGATCTGGAAATGTAGTGGACTTTTCTTCTCTACGCCTGCCTTGGCTGAGTCCTGCACACACAGGGTTGCAGTGTGAGCCAGAGTCAGGCAGATCAGGGTGTTAATGTAGTACAGGGAGAAAGAAGAGGGTAAAGGAGCCTTACTTGAGAAGCCCTAGGTCTTTATCCCACGGGTAGGGCCATGAGCTTCCTCATTCTCCCTGCTCTTCTCTTCCATCTCAGCTAATCTTCTTGTCCTGCTCTGATTTTAACCCAGCTTCCTAAAGACATTCAGGAAAGCCTATAGTGTATTGTATGCTTAATCTTTTATTAGACACGAGAAAATCCACATTGCTATGAATGCCTGGGTTATGGGAAAAGCCTCAGCTGGAGCTCACACCTTACTAGACATCAGAGAAGCCACCTGATTTCCTCAGTGCTGCAGCCCTGCCCTCTCACTGGTTTTCCTTTGATCTCCCCCTCGCTCCCACCTCTCTCCTCTGCTGATTTTTCCATGCCTGTCTCACCCGCTGGCCCTGGCTTCAAGTTCCCAGATGCACTTTCTGCTTTGCTAAGGTGTCACAGCGCACAGCTATTCCTGGCGAAGGTTTTACACTGCAGCAATGGGGATATTTCTACAGCTGCAGGGTGGAGAATGGAGAAATACCACAGAAACCTTCCTTCCAGAGTCTCAAACCACTTGCAAACATGGTGTTAATGCAGACGAACTCAACACTAACAGAGGACCAGACATTACCTGCACACATGAAATTTCAGACAGAGGATGGGGATAAAGTGACAGGACCAAGGCTGCATGGGAAAGCAGTACTGAAGACCAGAGGTCTGGGTCTTTCCATATGAGAATTGGAAAGACCATTCCAGTGGTCTTTGGAAAGACCACCTGGCACCTGAGGAAGAAATGAAAGGACTATCTTGGTTGTTATGCAAGCTACATATGATTAGGTATCCCTTTTAATCCTTGTCTGGGCCACTCAGAGAGTTCATCCTCTGTCTACGGCAGAAATTGCCTCTTACCTTGTAAAACACCTTGCTTCACAAGATCTTCGTAACAGCTGTTCGTGGGAGTGGTAGTGTCCCTGCTGCAGATCACTCAAGAATCACAAACTGAATTTGAGAGCCTGGATCACTTTTACCACCTTTCTCCTGCTTTGAGACTCACCTGTGAGCCTCTGGCTGGAGCTCACCCATGGTGAAGAGACACCTCTTAGGCTGCCGGGTAGGTATGGGGATGAATTGGCTCTTGCAGAGTTTGCTGTGGACATTGGAGACATGCTGGTCCCATGGAGTACAGTCGTCTCCAGGGCTAGAGGTCTCAGGAGAGCACATCCCACTTCTCACCCGGGTTTTTGACTGAAGTCCCTGGTGCATGTGTCTAGGGTGCAGACTGGAGTGCGGGTCTTTTTCTCTCCAGCTGAATGACCTCTGCTGTGGTGGAGCTGTGGGGTCCATTTCCCAGTGGTTTTGGTGGCTGTTGCATAAAACCATGGCTGCTCATGGAGCTCACAGTCTCCCTCCACCCTCTGGAGAGACTCAAGCTGGTGGCACAGCCCCCAGCCCCACTCCCATAAGCAAAGGAAGAGTTGCTGGTGGCTTCTGCAGTGGCTTCATGGTGGAAGCACAAGTGACTGTGGAGGCAGGTGAGTGTCTACCCCATCCATTTATCACAGGCATGGCAGGGAACAAAATTCAACAAATGTTTGTGCAGCGTGAACAACAAAGGCTATGGTGTCCAGTGCAGAGGAAGCACAGTTTACAGTCTCTTTGTTATGTTCACCCTGGGCTCAGCCATGTGTTGCTATTGGCCATAAAAAAATACCCATTGCCTTTCTAAATTGAGCTACAATACTTGACTCTTTGGCCTTGGGTGATAATGCAATACACAAGCGCTTAGCAGACACCCTGTAACTCTTCTTCCTGGTTTGTTTCAGCACAAATGATCCACAGTTTTCAGTTCAATAAAATATTTGCAGCCGAGGAGTCAAATATCTTTCATCTGTATTTATTTGCAGAATGTCATCTCAATAGAAAGCTGTTAGTCCTACATGGAGTTCCTGGCATATGTGAAAGATCAAGCTGGAGTTCAAATAGGGGGAAAGGCTGTTTCTTCAACTCCAGCATAATTATTGAATAAATGACTTCTTGTTTAAAATGGGCTTTGTATAGTTATAGCACATATAACTTGTCCCTTGGAACCCAGAAACAAGAGGACCAAGCCTGATTCATCTTAAATTAGCACTAGGACCTACCAGCACTGGGTTCACAGGGCCCAGGAACCAGGTTGTGAAGATGGAGATGGGTGGATAAGATTTGTTGATGATTTGATGAAGAGGTCTGTGTAACCATGTCCACAGGCCCTGCTCCCCAGCTATTCATGCTGAACTGGAGGATGACTTCTGATGGCTCACAGAAATGCTTGGGTGGAGACTTCATCTTCTTCCATGAGGAGTGAAGCTGCCCATGGGTCTGCTGTGGAAAGCAGTTGCAGGTCAGATATGTTATGGGTTGAATAAGAAAAGAGCTCTGAGACACCAGGGGTTGATTCACCTTCAGGGTTGGACACTTTGCAGGGGTGAAATCCCACCTCCTGGATACAAGTGTCTAATCCTTTTCCACACCATGAGGTTTCCCATCCAGCTCCAGCTGCACGCCTAGATGGGTGCAGGTGTCCCATAGATGCCTATCCACCAGCCCTGTGAAAACATCCTGGACACCCTAGGATGTTTCCACTAGATCTAGGATTTCTGAGGTTGGATCATCTCATCCGGTTCCATTCCTCCTGTGTCTGGGACACTTGTTTACTGCTATTAAAGCCCCCTTCCCTCCTCAGGATGCAGGGAATGACATTTCCAAGCTGTGCAAACCAGCCATCTCCAGAGACTTTGGCCTCCTGTGAATGCTAAACCAGTCCCTGTGTGCTCTTTCTCCCAGTTGTGGATCTGCAAAGGAGGGATAAACAGCGGTTGAAGCCAGGCAAAGTGCTGTTCACCTTGACAAGCGATGTTGCCCCATCAGGAACACCTGGGAGGTGATCCTGGCATCACGGTGGGGGATTTTGTCTCATGACGGGTGATGGACAGGGACATTATGGCACTGAAGATCAAGGCCTTGGACTGAATATAGCTGCTGATAGCCCAGTTGTCCCTACAGGTTTGTTATGAATTCTCACACTCCTTTTTCCTTCTAGGTTCTCTTGCACCACTGGTGTGTGCAGGTAACTCTGTGTCATGTGTTGGTCATGGTCAGGTATTTTTTCTGGCACACAGGGGTCATCTCTGCTGTTTCTTTCTTGTAGCATCCTTGTTACACTATGAAAAGCACCTCGTACAGAAGGACTCAAAATCTGGTTCATGGGGTAGAAAACAGCAGACCAAGCACCTCAGAGAGATACTGCTCAGTGTCATAACCTGAAGGTGAGTCCACCGGGGTCCTAGCCTGGTGCTCACTCCTGTGAGGTGCCATCTGTGCCTTCTTTCTTCATCTTCCAGTCCCCAACCCAGTGCAACTGCTGATTGGACATCACCCTGCAGCCTAATGTGGACATTCCCACCGGAACTGTGGGTCAGAGATGCACCAGAGAGCAGGGAAAGGGCATCTGAACCCTCCTGGTGCTGGGCATGGAGCGGGACCTGCTGTGTGGGGCTAGCATGATGCACCGATGCTGCATCAGGAGCGTGTGCAGCGAAGGCTCAGCAAAGCAGGGAGGGTATTTTTTTTTACTTTTGAGGTATTTCAATATATATATATATTTAATCCCCCCCCCCACCTGGGTGGCAGGAGCCACCAGATTTGTGGGGAAGGAGGGACATCTCGTGGCCATACCACGAATATCTTTCCTGGCTTCAGGACTGCCTGTGTCGGCTGTCGGTGGGGTGCACCCCTGGCATCCCCCCGCTTCCCTCCCCGGGGTACCACCCCAGCATCACCCCGCCCTGCCCGGGGAGCCCCATGGCCTCTCCCCTTCTCCTCCATGGGTTAGGGGTGGGCATGGGAAGCACGGGGGCCCATTCTCGCCCTGATGCCCGAATAAAGTAATGGGAAATGGTTGTGTCCAGTTCTTTATTATTGACTTGGGGCAGAGGGGTGGCACCACCTGAAGAGATTGCTCCAGAGCTTGGGGACCTGGTGTGGCTCAAGGAGGTGCAGATAGGACAGGTTGCCACCCCTGCCCGTGACATGAAGGGGGTTGTAGTATTGCTGGCAGTGGCATCAGAAGGAGGGGAGAGATTGTGCACCCCCTGTACCACCACTCTGGCCATGGCCCCCTCTTCCTGGGGCTGCAGTTGTGGGGCTGAGGGGATTTTATGTGTCCAGGTGGGTCATGAAAGAGTTTGCTGTCCTTCATGGCAGAAGCAATGTCTGTGAAGTGGGTACAGACCTCCAAGGCGGATGAAGAAGGAGCTGTGCCAGCTCTCAGCCACTGCTTTAGTCTCCATGATAACCACAGAGCTGGCAGCACCCACCTTCCTCATGTCCCTCCTTGTTCCCCATCTCCAAATGCATCGTGGTAGCACACAGGAGAAAGGGAACAGCCATTGCTGGGTGGTGGCTTTCCTCCAGATCTGTCCCCGGGTGCTGGTGGGACGGTGGCTTACTGCTGAGGCTCTGGCTCGTACTGCTTCTCCGTGGCCGTGTAAAAGTCCTCGAGGACTGACTGCAGGTATTCAAAGGTCGGGCGGTCCTCGGGCTTGTTTCGCCAGCATTTCAGGATGATATTGTACAGTTCGCCGGGGCACATGTCCGGGCAGGGCATACGGTAGCCGCGCTCCAGGTTGCGAATCACCTCGGGGTTGGTCATCCCTGGAGGTAAACACAGCCCAACAGCAATTATTCAGCACCCTGGGGGTGAAGTTCAGTGCTCCCAGTAGCTCACGCCCAGGCAGAGCTGGAGGGACTGCGATGCTGGGCCGTATCTGGGATCCATCCCTTCTTCAGGGCTGCGCTCCCCACTCCTCCCCTCTGTCCCCTCCCTGACTCCCCTCAATAGGTTTTGCCTAGCACAGGTATAACTGAGGCTCGTGGGAGCCTAGGAAAGGAAACCCAGCATGAAGATACGGGGGGGGTGGGGGGGTGGGCACATGCGTGCACACGTGGATATGTGCCTCCAAGAATAAAGCAGCACTAGGTGAAGTCAATGTATGCTCAGCCCACAATTAGCAGTGAGCCGTACCTGGATAAGGGATCCTGCCGTAGGTTATGATTTCTGTCAGGAGGATCCCAAAAGACCACACGTCAGATTTGATGGTGAAAACTCCAAAGTTAATGGCCTCCGGTGCTGTCCATTTGATCGGGAATTTGGCACCTGTGCAGAGAAAACAGAGGGAAATAGCATGTGGAGATGCAGCACCTCCCTCTGCTCCCACAGACATGGGCAAGCAGTTCCCCGAAATGGAGCCCTGGGTCCTGCGGGCTGTTGACTGCATCAGGGGGCTGTGATGGGACTTACTGAAGGAACTGTGGAGTTATGGAGATAAAGCCAGAGGAAGGTAATTGCTGCCTAGATCCTGCTTTTATTAAAAGGTCATTTCTACCTGACACCTCTTTGCCTTTCCTGGTGCTTTTTCCAGTGCAATCCAGGCTATTTCATCTTAACAGACTTTTTCACATGTATATGCTTATAAACATTCATAGATGCTGATAGACGGAGGCCAAATAATGGAAAAACTTAATGCCTTAGGTAACTGCTAGTATGCATATTAAAAAACTCTAGGTAAACTATTTTACCAATGAAGTTAGAGGAATCTGTGGTCTTTTTACACCTTTGCATCTCTTGTTGTTTAGCAATGGGATCTCAGGAATGGAGCCCAGAATGGTAGCATGGATGGCTGACCACTGCCGTGCATGCCAAGGGCAGGATGCTGGGAGCAAGCAGTGCCTGCCGCAGCCCTTGGGCATCAAGCAGCTCTCGTGAGAGACCCGTTGCTCTTCGGGTAGCAACCTGTTGTGGGTTTCGGTAGCCCAAACTATGTGTCTGTGCTATTCAAAGACAATGCCTTGAGTAGCTTTGTTAGAGGACAACAGTAGGATTTTATCCTGTATAAAATCATTCACTGGAAGGGGGCTGTTTTTAGCAAAAGTGCATAAATGATACAGCAAATTTAAATGCTCCAGTTCTTAAAGCTGCATATGTATACTAAACCCAAAAGAAGTCCCATTTATTTTTTTCCACCAAGTTCTTGTTTTGCACACTGCGGACAGCAATGACCATAAGATTGCAATTTCAATTTAGCTAAGGCCAAAAAACCCACCCCCAAACCCCTTGATAAGCAGGAACTGAATGTGTTAAAGACTGCAGAGGAAACCACATTTTTATTTGCATATATCCTTTCAGGACTGAAAGCCCAAATGCAGTGTGTGCAATAAGTGCCTTTGTTCTTGCACATCATACTCTGACAAGTAGACTGACGAGGCTTGGAAATGCAATCTACAAAGTGAAAATTGTTCAAAGTAGATAGAGGGGCAGTTGTTATTTCAGATTAAAGATAGCTGGAAAAATGCTGATAGGAACTGTTTTCCACTGGAAATGTAGCTCCTTTGGGCATGCTAACAGAATTATACTGATTTCACCAAAACTTCTCTTATGGATAAAAACTGCTTTAAAAAATTGCAGCAATCTCACAGTACCCCTTCATGACATTTCACAAATTACATTTGCGAGCTTTTAGTACTTTGAAATAGTTTTACATGTTGAAATGGGTATAATTGGTATCATAAAGTATTCTGGGACAGCAAACTGAAAGAAAAGTTTCCTATCTTATAAGAAAAAAAGATCTATTCAATTTCCTTTCCACAGAGTATTTTTTGTGGGGAATTTTAGCTTCATCCCAACTCCAGAAGAGGACAGATTTCCAAAATTTGAAAATTTTCTGGTAAGTGCCACTTATGCCAGACTTAATTGTTTTATTTCAATCATTTCTGCGTGTTTCCCTGATGCTCGATAAAGTCTCTTTGCAATCTGAACGACATGATCTCATATTTGACCTCAGAGTCAGAGGTCAGTACAGAGAAAAAGCTGCTGCCAGAGGAATTTGACTTAACCCTGCCGGCAAATGGCTGTAGACAGAACTCTGTACCAGACAAACCAGTTGTCACCTCTCATGGCCATGCTTTCCCATCCGCCACCAGTTCAGATACCCAGTCCCAGCAGGGGGCTTGGCTTTGCAGGTGGAATAATAAGGAGATTACACATTAACATAGGAAATACGGGTTTTTTGTATGCCTTGTTCGTTCGTTTGGGGTTTTTTAGATGTTTAAGGTACTCTGTTCCCATGAGAAACACCTGCCAAGCTGCAAACCCTCTCCCATGTTTTGTAAGTTGTCCCTCTGTTCTGGAAGGGACCTGATCTGGTCTGGGCTCCGTTTGCCTGGGACATCTGGAAACTGCCCTTAGGTCCAGATTCGTGGCTCCTGCTCCTCTCTGCAGTGCAATGACTGAGTTACACTGCTATTTCCTTCCCTTTGGACTGACTCGGTGTGAACACGTAGGCACAGGCAGCAGGTTTCATTAGTAGAGGTCAAATTTCTCCAGCAACACAACCTGAGATTCAGCAGGACTCCCCCAAACAGTGCCAAAAGACTTTTTTCTCATTTCCCTCTGCAAAACTCACTTGCTCTTTATTGTCCCCAAGAACTGCTGCCTCTCCTAGGACGCAATATTTGGTTCTCTTCCTTGCTCTGCCTGCTGCCTGGGTACTGACAACGGCTGCAGTGGGAGCTCTGGTCTCGTGCCATCGGCAGCGGTGCCCTGTGACGGGTCCCAGCCCAGCCCTTGGACACCCCATATCTTGGCACGTCTGCATGGCAGAAAGATTAGAGATAAGGCAAATGTGTTGGTGAGGCAATGCTGGGAACGACACCCACCTTCTTGTGCCAAGTATTCATTCTCGATGATCCTGGCCAGGCCAAAATCAGCAATTTTGCAGCAGAGCGTCTCGGAGACGAGGATGTTGGCAGCTCTCAAGTCACGGTGGATGGAGTTCATGCGCTCGATGTACGCCATTCCCTCTGCCACCTAGGAGAGGAAGAAGAGTCCGTCTTCATCAGTCACCTCCCCACAGCAACAGGTTATCCTGGCTGCATCTTACCCACCTTTACAAAAGCACAGCATGAGTATAGGTTGCTCACATGCCTCCATGTGCGTGGACATGCATACATGCTCCATGGATGGATGGATGGACAGATAGATCGATAGACAGATAGATAGCTACATACATAAATAGATATTGCCCATGTATTTGTGCATGTGTTCAGCTCTACCAGCATACAGTCGGCCACCAAAAGCTTTAAGCTGACAAGTCGAGCAGAACAGAAGCATCACTCTCTGTTTTGCTCAGAAGTTACAGTCATGAGTTGTGTCTGCAGGGAGATACAGAAAGTTGAAGCAAACCTGAAACCACATCACTGGATTCCCAGTTTCTGCCACAAGACCATCCTCTGCAGTTGGGATTTTAATCACAAACACTCCAGATTAAATACGAGAATTAAAAAAAAAAACAACCAAAACCCTCAATGGACTCATCTGTCCCTCAGTCACAATAGCAAAGTCCAGATCTAGGAGGACAACTTGATGTTTTTCAGCAACCTCCTCTGTTCTCCCTCACTGACCTGCTTTGGGATGGGGAGGAGACCCCTGGAGATCCCTTGACAAAAAACCTGACTGATGTTTTCTTTCCCTGTGCTGGATCTAGACTAGGACCCAGGACACAATACAGTTCTCCCCTCTGATACCTACAGGATGCATTAGAGCAGAAGACCCAGATATCCATAGAAATATGACTGGGATAGGGAGTATGGCCCTGGACAAATCCCTTACCCTGGGCATGCACTGCCTTCTTCAGCCATGTCCAAACTTTACCTTGGGAGGTTCTTGCTCCTAAGATCCTCTTGCAATGTTTAGCTCCTTGGAGCACGGAGCAGCCCTGGGGAGGTGCCTGGTGTGTGACAAGCCTCTATAAATGACAGCAGCAATCTTTTATTGCTGGGTGCTGGGAGATACAGGAAAAAGAGATTGCAAAGTTGCTCTACCATCAGTCGAGTCTTAGATTAGGCATTTATCAGGATGGTGAGTGGATGCGTGCAACCCGTGCTAATAATGGTTAGTACCTATTAAAGTTTTTATGTGCCTGTGGGTGAGGGCAGAGCAATTTTCCACTCCATACAGATTCACATCAGCATCTTGACTTACATGTGGTTTTAAACAGGATACTAACACATACTTTCCAGTGCTGCATTTCTAACCTGTGTCAACACCCCTTCAGCGCAAGTGCTGTTTGCTGCAGTGGAAAATGGAAGAACTGATGTAATTTCCTGTCCTGATGTTAATGAGATAGTACCCAGCGATGGGCCCGTTCCAGCCCAGTGTGCTTTTGAGCATGTACCCTCAAGACTGACCACAGGATCAAGTGCATCAGCCCAGAGATTTCTAATTTTAACTCCGACGGATGCTACTGGATCCAAAATTGCACTCCAGAGGGTTGGGCGCCTGTTGGCTCCAGAGGGTTGGGCGCCGGTGATGTCATCCTGACACCGCAGATGAACAGATTGCAAAATAGCTCAAGAGACAGCCCTTTTCCTCCTCCTCCTCCCGGAGCTACCCAGTGAGTGTTTGAATCCCTGCCCAGGGGAGCTGGTGCCAGAGTGGGAGGGGAAATGATGAAAGCTGTCCTTCTGACTGACGCCCATGCCTTGAGGGATGGGCAAAATCCTTCCTACCTCATGTGCTGTCAGTGGATTCTCTGGGTTCTTACATTGTTGGGGTGTGGGGGTTTGGTCTGTGTGCAGCTATCCTGGTCCTGGAAGCTGTGCGCAGTGCAGGATGCTGCAAAGAGCGTGGAGGGATGCGCAGGGTGGGGGAGTGCTTCCAGGTGCCCACGGAGAGGTGATGTCTAAGTGCAACTGCTCAACCCTAGTGATGATGCCCACTGTGAGCACTACCTGACCATTGTAGTGGACAGGTTTCTGGCTAGCTTAGGCCATGCCACATGATCACATTCAAGGCTTCAACCCTGAACTTGGAGAGGTTTGGGTACATGAGGTTGCCCTGGGATGGGGTTCCTGCAGCCAGTGTGTTGTCAGAACTATATCACCCTCATGCCTGGGACAGATAAGATCACTGACTTCTCCCTAGATGCTTCCACACACCTGCCTGGAAATGCTTCATTATTCCACGTGCTCAATGCAAGTTATAATGTTGTGTTAAATAAATGCATGAGTATTCATAGCTTCTGCTGTCCCTACCTCTAACCTGGGTATAATGTTGGCCAACAGCTTTGCTCTGGGTCACCCCTGTGACAATAGTGAGTGCAGGTTGCTCTGGCCACGGCACTTTCCTCTTGCATAAAAGGGCATCAAGCCAGTTTCTGGGGTAATGCTCCCACCAAACCCATGGGCTCAGGTGAATTTGGACCATTCTGCTTATCATCAGAAATTTAAAACAGACAACAGGCTATAACTTTCAAGAGAAGGAATGAAAGGATGAAAATGGGAGGGAGGGAAGTGAGGACGTAAAGTGAGAAGGAGGGAAGGAAGGAAGAAATTAAGGGAAAGATACTAAAGAGGGAGGCTGCAGTTGCCCCCATAACCTCTCACAGACAACAAAGATAAAGCTGCAGATACGAAGATTTATCAGTAGTGAAGAGGGAAGGCACTGAAACATGTTTCTCTGTACCCTTCACAGGGGTGCAGAGGAAAATAAAAATGACAGATGGGGACACTGCTTTAAAGTATTTTAATATTTTCATCCTGGTTAAAGCAGGAAGGAAAATCTTTTGTTATCATGTAACAAATATTAAGATTCTCCAGTTTTTAATACTTTATAAAATAACTCTGTATGATGGCTGGAACCAAGTGGCCAGCCTTTACATGTTGTTTGCTCAGGCTCATTTTGACCCAGAAAGGCCGAGTGATCTTATGGGTAAATCCCAGACCTACACATCAAAACAGCTGTATTCAGTCATGACATTGGTGCTTCATGGTTTGTTTTTCCAATATTTCTAAAATTAGCCTAACTCTGCTGTGGGCGAGCCAAACTCTGTCCACACTGGCTAGGACCAAACTGGAGTGACTTTGCCAGTGTACAACTTGTTGCCAAGATGCTGCCACTCTGGTTACAGTTTCCCTAACTTTGACCTGTTTGAGTTTAGATGCCCTTCTGGACTAAAATGTTATGGTGCAGCTGCAAATATTAACAGTTACAGCCTGGGGATGTTTAAACAACCCTACAAAGATAAAAGCTTGTTCTCATAAGAGGCAATATTCCGAGATTTGAGGGCCAGAACACCCTTTATGCCTAATCATCAGAAGGGAAGAACTGCTGAAAGCCAGCCTGTCTCTACATTGAAAGTCTCTTTGTTGAGCTTTTTCTTCCTTTTGAAAAAAGGAGAAACAAACTTATTTCCTGCTCAGCAAGCCAGAAAACCAAAACAAAACAAACCCAAACCCCCCCAAAACAAACGCCAGTTCTCTAGCACTGCACTAAGTTCCCCAGAGGAACTAAGGACAGCAGAGCATAGCTGAGCTGACATGCACATCAACACCAGAGGGTTGAGAGAGAAGCTCTAAGAATGCACACCAGGAGGTGCTGTTTTTCTCCATGAAAGTGACTCTGACAGACTCCAGACTTGCGAGAATTTCACTGCAGCAATAACAAATCATGGACTTGAGTCTGTTTCCCAGAGGTTGTTCACTAACCTGAGCTGACATATCAATGAGTTTTGGGAGATTCAGTTGGCTTCCTTCTTCTGTCTTCAAGTAATCCAGCAAACACCCTGTAAAACCGGAGAGACTGCTGTAACTCTTCTAAGTCTATACATTTGCTTTTCCTGGTGCTTCTCAGAATATATGCAATAAATTTTCCTGCATCCTAGAGAAAATCCGAGGAACCACAATGGATGTCTGCTGGAGCATCTTCCATTAGGAAAGTTCCCAAACACAGCCCGTTTTCCTGCCCCCTTCTATTTTGCACAGACCTTTTGCAAACTGCTGGGCATTTATCACTCAAAGCCTTATAGACAAGAGGGGCAAAAGAAAGGACAATTTCACCATGAGAGGAGTAAAAATCTGAAACAAACTTCCAGTAGGAACAGTGGAGATGAGAACTTAAAATATTTTGCAACTGGAACATTACCATCTTGTGAAGTAGCTTTTGAAATATGAGACCACAAGAGGCAGGATTTCATCACCCATAAAATCCCTTAGAGTACTAAAACCAAACTTCTGGATCGCTTAGTCCTTCTGCTTACAGATTTGGTGCGATGCCCTCCTCCCCACCCCCATTATGTATGGGCGTACCAGCCAGCTCGTTGACCTGATTTTGCAGAAACCAAATGAAAAAGTTCTATGAGGCTCTTTACCATTGGCCATGTACTCTGTCACAATATAGATTGGCTGCTTCGTGACTACTGCATATAGCCGGACCAGTTTGTTGTGCTGGAGCCTCTTCATCAAGTTTGCCTCTGCCAAGAAGGCATCAGGATCCATGGTGCCCTCCTTCATGGTCTTCACAGCCACCTTGATGTTGTTCTTATAGTAGCCTGTAGAGAGATAATGATGCATTGAGGAATTTTGGTCTCAGCAGGCTCTATCAGGCCATGCATTAAGGAGCAAAAGATCTTGTGGATCAGGGAGCAGAAAACCACAGCAACAGCTTTCAAGCTCTCAGAAAGAAATGCATGGTAAATCTCAGTGCCAGTGGGCTCTGGGCAGCTAACAGGTATGAGAAGAGAAGGGAGAGACATGGCACAACTGTCAATTCATGTGTCTTCATTAGGGATCGTCCTTGCTTTAGATGATGGACCCTCATGCAGTGAGCCCATCCTCACACAGTCCTCCAAGCCCTGCAAGACTGTTTCTGGGTGAAACCCCTGGGGCCTCCCACCAGCTGGATTCTCAAATAATCTAAATGTCACCAAAAAAGCCAGGACTCTACAATCAGGACGTCGACTCAGTCTGGTCCTGTCCACAATCTCAATTGCCAAGGCAACAAACAACCACAAAGAGGACAGCAAAGGAAGCTGAGCTCACCCCACTTCCTCTCCCACTGATTAGCAGTGGGCAGGAAGGCATAAGGGATTCAGATCTGGGTTATAAAGTGGAGAAGGGAAACAGAAAAGAGTGGGATAGTGTCACCCAGGCACCCTGCTGTGCATAATTTAGCATCCTACAACCATGACCAGGATTGCCAGGAAGGATGAGAGCATGTCTCAGAAGATGAGTATATAGTTACTTCAACACCCATCATATATATCTAGACTGTGAAACCCATGCTCAACCACTGATCTGTGCAAACACAACTTGTCTGGTCCTTCCCAGGAATATGGCATCTACTGCTGTGTTGTGTACCCATAAATATGTGTTCATACTTTAGGATCCCCCTGCCCAGACTAGTCTTGTCTTAGGGAAAGAGGGCTTTCTGTCTTCTCTGTTTTTATATTTCTTTCCTGGAATTGGGGGAATTATACTTACCCATCCACACTTCCCCAAACTGCCCACTGCCAAGTTTCTTCACAAGCTTCAGAGACTCCCGTGGGATCTCCCATTCGTCCTGTGCCCAGGGTCTCTGGGGAACCAGGGATACGCAGGGAGCTGTGAGTCGCTGGCACAGG
Organism: Pandion haliaetus; assembly: GCA_013401275.1. Taxonomy (NCBI): domain Eukaryota; kingdom Metazoa; phylum Chordata; class Aves; order Accipitriformes; family Pandionidae; genus Pandion; species Pandion haliaetus. The sequence goes on along the minus strand of VYZV01011341.1, from coordinate 162,079 downwards.
CCATCCCCTTTCTCTGTATGAGGATGAAGCACAGGACAGTTCAGTGGGGTGGCAGAGCTAACTTCCTCCTCCTCCATCTACACATGCTAGGAAAAAGTCAACCCATGGGAGACCTCCACAACCACACAAAAGTTTCAGCCATAGGGATCAAGGCACCCAGAATGGACCCAATGAAAGGAAAAAGCTCAAAGGGAGCCATAGAGGAGAAAATTCTCCTGCCCAGCTAGTCCAAAGCCTCCTTCCCAAGCATCCTTCCTGCATATCCTTTCGGCATTCATCTCTTTCCTTTCCTGATGGGAGACACTCCCTGGTTACAGGGCTGTGGGCAGAGCTCACCCTCACAGTGCTCTACGATGAAAAACAGGACATGGGTGCCCAAGTTCTGTTTGTAGGAGCACACCTGGCTCATGAGAGTGGATGGAGTGGTGGCTAGTAAGCCTGTCCTCCCTCTGTCCACATGCCCACCTTCTGCTAGGAGACAAACCCATTAGGGAAGGCAAACAACTTACGGCTGTAATGATGAATTAGCTCTGGCAGGCTGGAGAAAGTCATCCTGGGGGAGATGTAATACCCCCCACTGTCTAAGGAGCGGATCCTGTAGTGTTTGATGATGTCCCCATGAGCAGAGTCGCTGTCTCTCACAGACAAAGAATAGGCACCTGGAGAAGGAGCAGAAGAAGGAGCTGTGAGGACAAGCAGCACCCTACTCAGGGACCAGCTACCTCCTCTTTCCTCAGCTGCCTACAGCTGCAGACACCTCTCCCAGCCCTTGCTGATGCCTTCTCAAGGCAAGTCCCACCAGGCTGCAAAGCTACAAACTTCCTTCTCTCCAAGGCTAACAGAGAGGATAAAGATTCATCAGAGCTTAATTAGGCCTGTCGAGGCTTTGTTGCATAAGACCTGCCTGTGCCATGGCCCACAGCCCCAAGGAATCAATACGGCAACCAATAGCACATCTCCAGCCAGAGCAATCAGATGCTCCTTAGGTCACGATGGTCTTGCCACAGGTCCATAGCTCCCAGCTGAGCCCCATCAACCCCGTCATCTCATCTGGATGAAACAAGTGACTGCAGTCTCACCAGTCTGTAGAAAGACAGGACTGAAAAGAAGCTGAACCACCCTGCCAGCATGACCAGAATTTTGGTTAGTGGGAGAGATAAGATGAAGAGGTATGTGTCCCTTCTCAGCATTATCCAAGATCCCCATGTCCCTGTTATTCCCTATAACCCTTGTGCCAAGGTTAGTGGTTCAGCTGGGAGGTGCAGAAGGAGGGATAGAAGGGGGATGCAGAATTGCCTTGTTCAGCCACAAACTTGTGACTGTGACTAAACCATATCTAGAGATTCACATCTAGATTCATGTGCCTTTTGATCTCAATGGTGCTACTCAATGATCTACCACTCCAACCTGCTATTGTCTCCTTATAAGGGGTTTATAATTTAAATCATGAGGTTGGCCTTTTGAGCACAAACTCACCACTAGATGAGCAGCAACTTCCAGCCTATGTCAGTGTAAATTTCAAGACAGCTTAGAAATGGGTTTTTTTCCCCTTTGTCTGGATCATATTTCCAGAGTAAGTTGTTACAAGCCTGCTGGGCTGTTAGAAGTTTAATACGTCACCCAGGTTGATAGGTTGCCTTTTTTAATGTTTGAAAAGGCAAGGCTATATATGTTAAAAAGTATGTAGCTGTCATGTAGGATCAAAAGCAGAAGCGGTGCCTTCCGCAGTGACTCTGAAATGCTAATTCTGCATGCGAGGGGAAAGTTTAATAACATATAATGCTCACTGGCTGGTGTTTCTCCATCACAGCACCAGCAGTTCCCTACACTGTGGCTGGAAACCATTTGCATTTTTAAAAAGTAATGGAAGAAAACCATGTCTGTGGATATTTGCTCTGTTGCAGTGATTATAAATCTTTATAAGCAGAATTTGGGAGAGTCTTAAAATTTTTTCAAGTGCTAGCAGCCATTCTGGGGGGACTCCCTTTCTGCAGAGACCAGACTATGAGATACGGTGGCATAATGTTTATGGAAGACCTGCTGATTTAAATGCAGAGCCAGGGAACCTCAAGATTGGAAGCACACAGCGACAACATGGTGGGCTCCTTCTCAACAGAGGATGCTCTTCTGAAACTCTTTCCTTCACCATAAGTGTCAGGCAGAAGACAGACTGAGAAGCCCTTTTGGCTCTTTCAGTCCTGCAGCTGAACATCTGAGAAACAGCCCTGAAGCATCTTGAATGGGGCAACAAAAAACGTAGGGAAGGGCAAAGGAATGGCTCATTTTTGCAGTCCATGTCTCAGTGACCAAAGGCTACTACACAGATAAGGATGTCTTTCCCATGGAGTGATCTTTGGTTTGTAGTGGGTGCAGAGAGGTGTTGCTAGGGCTTGTGTTCACAGTGCTCAGCACTAGCTCTGCCAGAGTTGATCAGCCACATTCACATTCCCTTGCACTTGTCCCCAGACCTCCTCTGGATCCTCTGTGATACCTATGTGGCTCTAAGTTGCCAATTTTAATGAAAATAATGATAATGATGATGATGATGATGATGATAATAATAATAATAAAAAATTGTTGGTTTTGAGGATGATGATGTTGTTTTAATTTCAAAGTGATTGAAATAATGTGCAGGCCAGGATGCAGCCCATCAGAGTTGGGCTTATATGGCACAAGTCCAAGAGGGTTCTTTGCATGCCTGGGACGTGGCTTAGGGTATGTGTGGATTTTTACACTGCAAGGCCTGCTAAAGGAAAGAGCCAAATGTGGTGTGAACCCAGCTGTATTGACAACAGACAGTGTTGCAAAGGGAGTGCAGGAATTAACGACTACCACGTGTGAAAGTGGGTATCTGGGGGCTGAGAGTCAGCAGAGAAGAGGAGACCTGACCTGTTTGTTAGTGTGGTTGCACCCAAAATGCCTGCTCTCCTGCAGGACCTCCTCTCCAGACCCTTTAAACCCTCCTGCATCTTTCAAACCAGTAATGCTCAGCATGCAGCAGTGACAGGGGCTCCGGGCAACCTCCAGGCCAATCTATCAGCTGCCTACTACCAGTGTTAATACTTATCCTGCCATTAGAGCTAATGATAGTATTTCACTCCAAGTCAGAGTTTAGTTTGCTGGAGTGAGTGTTGTAGAGCTTTCCCTGTCATCCACTGTGGCCAGTTACTGGTCCCTTGGGAGCTGCAGTATAAAGGCAAAGCACTAGGGCTGAAAAGCTTCAATTCTCTCTTCTCTCAGTGACAGCAGCAAATGAAAAATGTTAAGTGGAGCCAGACAGATGGCAGGACTCCTAATCTCCCCCAGTGATAACCAGGATAGCTGAAAGAAGTTCTTGCTTCTCAGCCACAAGGGACATTCACCTGTCCTACAGTCCTGCATCACATCCCGGCACGGAGCTGGGCTGACACGCAGAGGTCCACACCTGCACTCAACACCAGTTCAGAGCAATGTGAGCACAATCAAATCTTGCCCTGGGCAGCTTTGGGTGTCAGATCCTCCTGTTCTGGGTCTGGGATCCCCAAACCATCCTACAAGGGCTCTCAGGTCCTTTCTGTTCAAAGGGTGGCAAGTTTTTTATGGGAAAGGGCAACAGAAGACGTAAAGGGTGGGATTCAACTTCACATCATACTTAGGGCTGATTCAGTCACCTAAACATGGGTGTCTGGTACCGCTTGAGATGCTCTGGGACATCTACATGGGCTTGGAAGGTATGGTGCAAACCCATACCTTCTGGTGGAGCACCTGGGGGTGAGTCTAGGACATCCAGGTTTTGGCAACAGAATCAAGCCCCATTGGCTGCAGTGGGAGCTCAGGCAACTGCCACGTGCGATATCTACATTTTGATGCCTGCATCTCAGACTGAGTCCCATCACATGTGGCATCTCCTGTTCCTGCAGGTCTCATCAGGCTCTTAACTCCTTCCTGACAGGAAACCCAGGAGCTCAGCTGGATACGGCGGCTGAGCTCTGCGACGTCCCTCCTGCTGAGAGCACAGATGCAGCAGCCTTGCTGCGAGCCAGGAGTTCGTGACTCGGCACAGCTGTGTGACTGAGTTCCTGCAGGTTTCAGAATGATTATTACTTTGGGGAAGGTTTGTTTATTTCCAGCAGCTTCAGCAAGGCTAGCTCTCTGCTGATGATTGTACTGCTGGACTGCTTCCCACACTGTCTTGACAAGGACCCATCTTCCTAAGATGTTTAATGTGCCTTTCATGGCCTTTGCACAATGTTGACTGAAAGCGAAGCCCCCAGGTATGCAGAGTTTCTGTGTCTTTAACCATAAGCAAAATGAGACTCTGCTTGGGATGGGCTGTGAATAGGTGCTGCTCTTAGGCAGGCTGTAGAATGCGTCCCACTGTGGCTGAGACAACCCAAAATGAGATAAGCACCCTCCAGTGCATGCAGCTACAGGGGCTACTGTCCTTAGCTTGACTCAGTGCTTGGCTCTAAAGGTCAAATGTTGCTGATGATGTACAAAGTGAATGAAAATATACTTCATGGAGGAGGAAAACTGGTTGAACCTGTGAGGTTTGAAGGGCAGGATTAATTCCGTGACGTTGCTCTGGACATCTCATGGTGGGTCACAGGGTCCTTTAAATTAGCAAACTCAGCTTCATGGCACATTTGGAGATGCAGGGCTTTCTCTTTTCTCCTTCTCTTTACAGAGGAGGAAGCTGTGGTTAAGACAGGTCAAATGATGTCACCATGGCCATTCAGATAGTATAAGGATATTCAGGTAGAAACTGATTGCTTAGGATGATTCAGAGAATGAGGTGCTTGAAGGAATAGCAGCCATATTTTAAGACAGAAAACTAAATATCAGAAAAGGCACAGATGAGACACATTTCAGTGCGGAAGCTGATCTCTGAGCATTTGGGACTAACACGGGACTTTGATGGAGTGGAACACACCACATCTGCTAATGCAGAATATCACACACCTCCAGCTAAGTCTGCTTCTAGACAGCAGAGACAGGGCATTAAAAGTTGGGTCTAGCCTTGTTATTTCTCCTTGAATCTCAGGACTCCACAACCTCTGTCCAAGTTCTGTGAGAATTAGACCCAGCCACCCTTCCTCCAGAGAATTGCAGGGAGTTATTTCAGCCTGTGATTGCAGCTCATGGCTAACAGAAGTAAGGGACAATTGTAGGGAAAGGTCTGAGCCCATCCATGTGTGGCATCTAGAGATGCTACAAAGACTAGGATCATGTGTGGACAGAGAGCCTCACTCCTTCCCAGTCCTTCAGATACAACACATGAGTGTCTGCACAGCATGTGCGTTGCTCCCGATCCTGCCTGGGTGCAATGCACAGTCATGACAGCTACCCAAATATCCCAGCAAAAAAAGGGGATAGTAGGAAGGGGATAAATGGAGGAGCAGCATGTAGTGACTAGTCCAAGCCTGATCATGTCAAAGGTACCACAAAGGTATCAGGGAAACCAATATACAAGCAGAACAAGGGATTTGTACAGCTAAATGCTTAGGAACAAGTCTCTTCAATGTTTCCTGACCTGAATGTTCCCTAAAAATTCTGAAAACTGCAAAACCTCATGGAAAGCAGCCCTCCTACTTGACATCAGCTCAGCAGGGACATGTGGAGGTGAGCCCAGGCATGGGGCAGGATGGGAAAGTCAAAGTAGGGTGCTATAATGCTAACACAGCACCCCTGCCTGATGGCTGAGGGAGAGAGCTACAGGAAGATGAGCATCTTGCCCCACTTAGCATACTAGATATCACACCAGTTCAAGTCCAGTGCTCCAGTTTTACTCCATTTGTCAAATCCTGCTGTTGGAGGTGGCTGAAACAGTCAGGTCTGCAACACAGTCAGGGCTCAGACTACATCTGTGAGTAAACTACACCATGTGAGGTGGGTGCTGGTCTCTTCTGTCAGATGGCTGGTGATAGGACGAGAGGAAATGGCCTCAAGTTGTGGCAGGGGAGGTTTAGATTGGATATTAGGAAAAATCTCTTTACTGAAAGGGTTGTCAGGCATTGGAACAGGCTGCCCAGGGAAGTGGCGGAGTCATCATCCCAGGAGGTATTCAAAAAAGCATGTAGACAAGGCACTTCATGACATGGTTTAGTGGGCATGGTTGACAGTTGAACTCGATGATCTTAAAGGTCTTTTCCAACCTAAACAATTCTATGATTCTATGATTCTATGCCAGAACCTGCTTTCTAGTCCTGAGGTCACATCCATGCCATGAAAATCTCTCAGCTTCTGAAATTGGGTGACTGCACTCAAATTAACTATTGGGAAAGGTGCCTGGTTGATGCTGAGGTAAAATCTGTGCAGAGACTGTGTGGATGACCCAGCTGTCGCATCGAGGCTCTGGCACTATTTAATTTACTGGTCATGATGTAGCCATGGAGGAAGGGACAGATGCTGCCTTAGAGACCTCCTATGTGAATGGGGGAAAACAGACAAGAAAGGAAGAAGGAGAAGCTACGGTAGGCAAGAACTAGTTGTAAAATGGAGGATCAGTCTATCTGTTCCCACTCTTACTGTTTGGCCAGGGCCTTGTAGAAGCATTGGGGAAGCAAGTCAAGGAAAAGAAGGTCCCATATTACTTCTGATGTATGCTCCAAGTCTCTAGTGATCTATTAGGAGAACACAAATTACCTTTACTGACGTAGCAAGGAAAGACTCCTACATCCATTTCACAGGAAAGAAACCAAAGCACAGCAAGACTCAAGCACTTTTCTGAACTACTGTAAGGAGCTGATTCAGGGGAAAACCATAAGCATAATTTCCTCCATGCTGTAAATACACCTGCTGGTCCACAGGATGCAAGGAGAGAAAAGTAGGAAAGAAACAATATGACATTCCCATGGGACAACCTAAGCCAGCTTCCAGACTTTCAAATTAACAGCATAAAACAAAGAAGTTGCAATTACACAGTTATTATGGTTAATAACTATGCTGCCTGAGAGAAGTGACCACAAAGCTCTTCCCTTTCCATCCTCATTGGGTCATGTCTTCAAAAGCCAGACATGTTCATAGGAAAGTAGAGTGGACAAAGTCAACCTTTCCTGTTGATCACTGTCCTTCCAAAAGTCCTGGTCTGCATCAATTCCCCCTGCTACGGACTATCAGGAAAAACGTTTCCTCTGGGAAAATGTTCCACCAAAAGTTTTTTTCCAAAATTCTGCAAGTTTCTGCTACAAGCAGGAGAAATGCTTCAAGAGCAGTAGAAGTATCTCCGTTTGCCAAAAAAGTAACATTTCCTCAGGGACAAAAGGAAAAGAAAACTCCTACACGTTGTTTTGGAAAGTCTTTTCTGCTCATCTGTGTTTCTGCATCTATGCCACAAACTATGGTGGCAAGAGTCACCCTTACCACAGCCTGAACTACACATACAAGTAGCACTATGAGCAAATCTTTGCCCTCCAAATTCCCAGCTCACTTCTACAGCCCTGCTGAGCCTAGCAAGTGCTATTTTGCCCAGTGAGATCCAAGAAACGCTGACACAGCTGAACTTTCCAGCTCAGGTCTGAAGGGTTTTCCAAGCCGTGGCAATAACGAGGAGTTACCCTTGCTCTGTGTATCTCACCTTTGCTGGTTTCACTCTCTCGGACAAGGAAAGAGCCGACTTTGTTACCAGAAGACAACAGCAGCCGTTCAGCATCTTTTCTGCTCAGAGTTTTAAAATACCACCTGGGAGACAGAAAAGGCAAAATCGCTGCTTGAAAAGGAAAAGCTCTAAAAAAATCAAATTCTTTCCAGTTAGTTCTTTTTTTTTTTTTTTTTTAACCATTACACTCTGAAACCGAGGGTTATTTTTATCAGCAAATAGTGTTTTATCTTCTGGAAAGTGGCAGTAATAGACTGTTTTCAGTAGATTAACACCAGATTTCAGTCACTTTGGGCTTGTTTCACAGCTTAGCAATTCAGCCAGAGCAGAGAGTAGATGGTACGTGCAGTATCCCGTACATGAGAGAAGTGCAAGCTCAGCCCGAGCACAGCCTCTGAGGCACGCAGGGACCCATGGCTCACCTGGCAAGTGAGTGAGCCCTGAGCAGTACCCAGGCAGGCTGTGTATAAAGCAGGTACGTGGGCTGGAGGCTGAGCATGCCCATAGCCATTTAAATGTACCTTTTGGATACGAAGAGCATTTATGTCTCAACCACATTTCTGTGCGCTGTTAAATATTTGCTGGATTCAGTCATGGTTGTGTCCCTCCAAGAGGAGATTGCAAGGGGGGCTGATCATTTATAGCTGAATGCAATAGAGGAGAATAAATCATGGAAACAATTTCTTCTGCTGCTTGTATTATAGGCATAATAAACCCTTTTGGCTCCGGCCTTTCTTACCATCTTCTCTGCAGGGAGCCAAACATGAAGACTGCAGCTGGGCTAATGAAATAAACAGCACCAGGCCATGGGTCTGGGCACTGGCACTCAGTTGTCTGCCCTTTTAAATTGTTGGCGTGGTCCCTGGCACGTCCAAGACCTGGATCAGTGCACCCTTCCTGAGTGATCCCCAGTCCCAGTTTGCATATGGACACCTTCCTGGAGGCTGAGGAAGTTTAACACTATGCATGTGGGTGGACTGGCCCAGTGGGGCCAGAAGATGGTCCCTGGCACTGATAATTTACCAGTGAAAACATAACCTTTATGTTCTTTTGCCCAAAATCCTTGTTTTCCATGGTGGGTGCAATCAATGAGACAGGAGCCTTTGCCCACTTTCCCTGTAGCAACCTCATCCTCCCCACTCCGCACCCACATGGTGCTTAAAAATTCGGAACTTTTGGGTGGCATTGCTGGGGGTGATGAAAGACCTCTTGCCATCCAGCCCAGCAGTGACATTTTCCTGCTGGCAAGTAAAGATGTTCCCATAGCTTGTTGAGAGACAGGGCACTGCATCAGTGTTCACCATTCATAAGCCTACAAACTTACTTTTCCTCTTCCAAACTGTCTACTTGTGCAACGAAGTTACTGGGGATGTAGCCTTTCCTCCCGCTGCTGAGGGATTTTGCCAGCCACCAGTCACCCTCGCTGCAAAGCAAGCAGATGAGAAAGCGTGAGTGCCCAGAGGAGGTTTCATGACAAACTAAGGCTGCAGGTACGGCATGGTTTCTGGTTTTTTTGAGCACTGCAAATAGACCAGCACTCTTTAATCAACTCTACAGGTCCCTCCGAATTTCCCAGAACCACCACCAGGCTGAAAGCTGTTGGTCTCTCAGGGACTTCTGGAAGTGACAGTCTCTTTCCATAAATGCAGAGGAAGCGCAGAGTGACCACAGACCCAAACCTCTGCTACGAGCCCCAAGTGAGAGGACAGAAATCTGGGTCACCGTGGGTTTATTTTGCCCTTTGCACAGGGACATACGAGCTCCTTCCTTTGTCTGCCAGACACCCCACTGCTTTGCTCACCCACCACTGACTCAGCCACCCAGGCATGACCAAAAGCCATCCCCTCCCCACAATTTGTCCTGTGCCATGGGTCCCAGCCCATGGCATCTGGGTGAGAAATGTTGCCTCTGGAGGCCACCTCAGAGAGAGGTCAAGGGTGCAGCAGCCTTACAAGGTCAAATGACATAAGGACCCAAGCCCACCTCTGCCCTGTTATGGACTTTTCTCTTGTGAGTTTGAGAAGAAGGTGAAATGAAACCACGAACCTCTCTGGCTCGATTCTGTCCTTTCCTCTGACTACGCCCAACCCACATCCTTTGCAAAAGCACGATCAGCACAAAATACGAAAGAGGAGCGAGGTTATTGTTGTTATTTATGCTACTCCTGCGCCCACGCGCACCGGCAATGAAGAAGGTCCCAGTGGTATCCAGGGAGGGACACTACCCAACCCCAAAGTACCTATAACCCATGGAAGTGTCACCTTCCCCACCTTGCAGAGAGAAGAGGGGTACCCATAGTCACACTCTGGAGCAAAGCTAAGACACAAGCTCAGCTCTGGTGAGCTGCAAATTGGTGTCTGATCCCAAGCTCCCCCCTTTCCCAGCCTCACCATGCTCATCTTTGAACCTCCCTCTGGCTGCAGGTCACTTACTTGGAGAGAACTTGGAGTTTCTCCCCTTTGACCAGCTGCAGGTCACGGTCACTTGAGGCAGGAAAATCGTACAGTGCAATCACAACCAAGTTATCTGAAAGAAGAAGCAGCACCATTGAATCCAACTGGTTCCCTGCTGGGGGAGTGACGCACACCCGGGTGTATGGGCATTTCAGCCCCCCGCAGACAGGGGCTGTCACCCCCTTTGTCCCCCAAAACCCAAACTTTCCACCAACCCAGCTTTCCTGCCAACCACGACCTCTGCTCAGGGACTAACACTGATTCAGCAAAGTGTTTCCTGTGTATGTGTTTTTAAAGCACTCCAGACCCCCCTATCCACAAAACCCAGTGTGTCAACAAGAAAAAAGTGTTTGTGTGGAGTAAGAAGAGTCATAAATAACCTGCCAATGTTTGGCCTGAGTTTTACAAGGCGGTAAATGAAAACTGCCGTAGCAACATTTCCCAGGGTGGCTCTGGGATTTCACTCAAAAAGATGAGACTTTCTTGATTGAAAAAGGTATGAAGTTGTCTCAGTTTCGGTTATTCGAGCCCATTGCTAGGATTTAACCCTCCCTCCAGATGCTCGACTCAGCATGTATCTTGTCATCCCTTTTACACACTATTCCTTGCAGATGTGCCACCACGTTTAAGTCACGCTGCTTTCAACCCAGCATCTCTATAGTGCCTAGCTGCTCTGCTCAGCTGCAATTCCCACAGGGGTGGTGGATGCTCCAGGATCTCCTTCCCTCTCCCCTGCCCTGATGTACTTTATATGCTCTGGACCACAAAACTGGTGCTCTGTGTCTCCCATTTTGCTTGTAACCTACCTGGACAGAGGCTGTGAGCAAGTCTGCATCCCCATTCCCTACCCTACCACATTGCTTTTACTCCAGCCATGTTGGTCAAGCCTAAATTTTGGCATGGCAAAATTAACTTTCACCCTCTGGTGCATGCAAGCCGTGCTGTGCGTGGCAAAGCTGCTGCCTGGTACATGTGCTGCGAGGCTGCTCACCCTCCCAGCGGCAGATCTCTGTGGGCTGGAGCTGAATCGCTACCTTTGCATGCCTGGGTTGTACCAGTGCTGCTCTTGGAGAGGTTGTGCAACCGTTCACATGTGCTCTGCAGGCTCGCAGCTACTGAAGCAGAAATGAGCAGCTATTTTGGGGCAGATCAAACTTTATAAAGAGGACCAGCACATGCACATGAGCAAAAAAATTGAACTATAACACAATAATGAGAAAAAGAAAAAAAAAAGAAAAAAAAAGGAAAAAGAAAAATGGAAAAAGAAAAAGGAAAAGGAAAATGGAAAAAGAAAAAGAAAAAGGAAAAAGAAAAATGAAAAAAGAAAAAGAAAAAGGAAAATGGAAAAAGAAAAAGAAAAAGAAAAAGAAAAAGGAAAAAGGAAAATGGAAAAAGAAAAAGGAAAATGGAAAAAGAAAAAGAAAAGGAAAAAGAAAAAGAAAAAGAAAAAGAAAAAAAGAAAAAGAAAAAGAGAACGCTTGCCACAGAAAGGTTTTAGCTTGTACACATCCTAATTAATGCACCGAGAGCAATGGATGGTCTATTATTAGCATTTTTCAAAACAGACTGTCAAGCCACAGTCTCTGTGTGACCTTTTCAAATAATGCCACCAGCAAGAGAGCCAGACTGGCCCTTTGTCATCACAAGATAACACGTCTCTGGGGCAACTTGGGGTTTGTGTCTGTGCGAGGCCTGACTGCTGCTCTGCTGGCAATTTATTGGAGAGGAGGGAGGAGAAAGGGTCAGCGTGGGAAGAAATGTAGCTTTGTAATCCGGAGCCCTGAGCAGTTCCCTTCAGTCTCGTGAGGAGGAACTTGGAGATCCATGAGAGGTTTCAGCAGAGCCTTACTCTCTCTTACATATGGGGAAAAGGATGATCAGTCACAAGGGAGAATACTTTGAAGTCTTAAAATAGTTTGCACGGTTGGGGATCTCAAAGTGTTTGGCATTAGCAATGCACCCAAACTCTTGTTGCCTCCTTGAGAAAGCTGTTATCACCCAGATTATCTGACATGAAAGGTTTCTGGGCACTTGCCTTCTGCAAGGTGTCCACAATGAATGTGCTCACCCACATGCACTGTCCTGCTCCTCTTGAAAATAAAATAATACAGTGGTCACACTTTTGCTTTAAAAAATAGAAGGAAATGTGTAAACATCTTCAAGCACAGAGTGGCTGTGTATTCCAGAAAATGAAAAATGTAGTTTTGATCTTGAAGCAACTGACATAAGTACAAATAAACGAAACCAAAAACAAAAAGGAGAGAGGGAGAAAGAAAAACAGCAAATATAGCAAGGACAAAAAGGTTTTCTACGCTGAAAAAATATTATGAACACCTCTTATCCCCTTCTCAAAATATGTGTTGAGAAACACTGCACACTTAAGTGAGCCAGAAGAAAAGCTCTCTCTGCTCAAGCCAGCCAGACTTGCCGTCTCATGATGAAAGTGACTCTTCCTGTCTCTGAGTCTGTCAACCCACTGAGAAACAGCGTCGATAATACTTTCTTGGCCTATTTGATCAAGTTAGGTCATGAGTGACTCTACAGCTGAGAAGCCGTCGGGGCTGCTAGGAGTGACTGCTTTACAGATAATGCTAGCAGCCCCGAGACTTTGATTGTGAGCCAAATATATCTTGGCTCCGAGTTGCTGTCAGGAAAGTTAGATACCAGCTTGGTTTGCATAGGCTGAGTGCCAGTTTGATGGCTTAATAGAAATGATTCAATCAGTCTTCCCACCCCTGCTCCATCATGAATAGAAGGTCTTTGCAACCATCTCACAGCTATGGAGCCAGGCCGAGACTGTGCCAGGGTGCCCCAGAGGACCATCAATTGGTTTAGAGCCATGCTAAGATGATCGTGGGGTAAATGACAACTCACAGCACATGTGTTGGCTGGCTGGAAGCACTGAGCTATGAGTTACTGCTGCTGAAAACAGGCCCAGCTTTCTGTTTCAGGACAGCATGGGCTGGTTCACAAGGGGAAACGTGCTAGAAAAGGATGCCTTCAAAATACACAGCTGCTGGTGGCACACTGGCCTCACTGCTGCGGTCACCAAGAGGAACACCATTAGATCCCCTTGGCAGAGATGCAGAAGGCTACGGGCTGGGATTGTTGCATCTTGCAGCTGGTCAGCAAGCCCAGGTGTGACAGCATGGGAGATATCTCCTGGGACATCTGGGCTTGCACTGCAAGAGTGCTTTCTGTCAAATACCTTTCTGCCATGTGTTTTGACATGGTGAATGTTTCTGCAGATCATTTCTGCTTTCCTCATAAAATCATATCAGACCTAAACTCAACATTTTTATTAGGAAATCTGAACATTTTGGGCAATTCCCTCTCACCTTCTTCCCCCCCCCTTGCTTTTGATTGGCAATGCCCTTTTTTGATGAGAGGTTTTAATTTCTCATTGAAAAGTCAGCCTTTTCAGTAGAAACAAACCCTTCTTTTCCCAGTTAAGCTCAAACCCACATTTCTGACAGCATTCCTTTCAAGCTCAAATCCATATTCAAGGAACAACAATAAAAAGAACTAAGAGCTTTGATGCTAATCTTGAGATGCCTCAAAAGACCTCAATTTCCAGAGCAGACTAAGCTCCCACCCCCTGAAAATCAGTCCTATTCATATTATGGTTAACCAAAAGCAAAAGAAGAGGTGGAAGAAGTTGCAGTTCCTCAATCAGAAGAAACGATCTTGCAGAGCGACAGATTCTTTGTGCAGTCCTGGGTTATTATAATGCCTGAGGATAAGCACCCAAAATGACCAGCTCTCTCCATCAGTAGTACTTAAATCCAGCTGTGAGCAGCTGGCAGGGCAAGGACAGGGGTTATTCTACCTTTCTGCTATGTCTTATCAAGCAAATAGCAGCAGCTATAGCAATGGAACTGTTGTGTTTGGGGACCACCATCGTGGGCCAGGACTTTGCTGTACTAGGGGCTTTAGAGATGCAGAATTAAAGGTAAGTTTTGACTCCATAGAGATCTAGAACTGACCTTAAAGACACAGTGAGTGCTTAGGGAGCCATGTTAAAATGAATTAGAGACTCACAGAAGAACCCACCCCAAATGAAAAGTGGATTGGTGATGATGCCAACACTGCAGTTGAATCCAGTTATGCACTCCTTGCCTGCCTTAGTGTTATTTCCATTAAGATAAATAAGGACAGGAGGAATTAGGGTTTTGTTAACAGTAAATAAATAAATGATTTCTGAGACAGTGGTGTGAAAGCTTGAAACTGTGAAACAAGTTGCACAACACCAAGATCAGGAAAAAAAATAAATCAAAAAGCAAGGAATGCAAAAAAAGGAAAAAAAAACCCAAACCCCAAAGGAAACTAAGTCTTGATTTTATATTACATGCCACACTTCCATAGTCAATAATTTTGCCTGACTGAATTTGAAATGCTCCCACAGGATATAATTAATCTCTTTGATTTTTTTATATGATTGAATTGCTTGGATTTTGTGCTTTCTCTGTCAAATCGCTTGAATTGCCTTCTTTCATGAGAATATCTCTGATATCTCAAATATCTTGCATGGTTCCTATCAGTCCATTTTGCCACACAGGACAGAGTCAGACATAGCATCATTCTGGAAACTCAGTCACTGGTAGAGAAAAATAAGAAGTTCCCCACACTGTCAGTGTGAATATTGCTCCAAAACTGGAAATGAACCTAACAAACCAAAATAGTTTTGAGAGCTGAAAATGGCTAACATGATACTTAATGAATTTTTTAGCATTTTTCCACTTCTGCCTTCTGGCATGAAGCAGAAGTAAAAGCTGCCTCCCTGAAGATAACTTCTGTTGTGCTTCTCACCAAAGTGACAATGTTGATAAAAACCCCATGAAAAACTGGCAATGTCTGCTCAGTTGTGGAGGTAGGAGAGCATGGCCACTTGGAAATGTGCCATGAAAGCAATTTTACAAAAGAAAGCATGGTTTCTGGAAAAATGGTACTTCCACGGAAATGCACCCCAATTCACATGGTTGAAGAGCTACACCTCCCACAAATTGGGTCTCCATAACAAATGTCAGTTCTGAAGAACATTTTGATGTTGCAGGATTCCCTCTGTTTGCCCCATGGCAGAAACCCTCCATCATCACCCATAAGACTGCAAGGACCTAGGTCTGCCATTCAACCCATCCTATTTATTTGTCATTCTACTTTTTTCCTTTCCTCATGCCGTCTCTCCTAATCCTACACTTTCACCCACGTGAGGAGCTTTCGTGTGCTACTATCTGCTTTCTTCCAAGCTTCCTCTATTTTTGCCCCCTTCTAATGCTCTCTCTCTCTCTCTGTTCTTAATCTGCAAAACTTTGACGGAAATATATACAAGTTGCTGTCGAAGGCTGAGCAGAGGTAGCAGAGGGCTTCCTGCTAAAATGCAATCACCTACCAAACACCATCTGTGACCCGCAGGTAGTTGCAGAGGTGGATGAAGCCAGCAAATAGTCTCCAAGCAGGGGCTCTGTGTATCCTTATTTTATACTCTTTTCTTTCTTCTCATTCTCTTTGTAGTCCCTCAGGGCTCTCTGATGCCTGCTATTTCCTCTGAAATTTCCAGCTAACTGGATATAGCATACAGAAGTTGTCACGCTGCCGATAGGGCAGCAGACAGAGAAATCTCATGCAGTTGATGTCTCAGATCTCACTTTGCTCAACCAATGAAGAAGGACTGCTTTTCCCTCTTAATTTCTTTGATGAGCAGGGGAAACTGGCAGCTACAAACAGTTAGTGATGTAAACTGAATCTTCCAGAACACACTGATAAACTCCCCGCCTGGCAATGCTAAAGACACAGAAACCGCACGCCTGTGACGTGACAGCTTGTTCTCAAGACCTGCTGTTGGGGGACCACCACCTTGCAAAACCCCATGGGAAGACGAAGAAAACAGCAAATGAGCTAAGAATCTTACCTTGCACAGAGGCTTGGTTTAGATGAGGGATGTTGATAAATTGTCTGCCCTTTGATAGAAATAGGAAAAAAAAAAAAAAGACATTTATTACTTTGCTATGTTTGCAGGAAGACCTGCCCTCAGCTTCATAGATGAGTGGGAGTCTGATCCGGAGCCCACTGTAGTCAGTCAACTGACTCCATATGTGTCCTGATGGCTTTAGCACATTTTGCCATGATGTGTTCATAGCTGTCTTAACTGTCAGCTTGAATAATCCTTGGCTCCCCTCTGAACAAAAGCATAAATCTGCTACCCACATTTAAACCCTGGTCTATCTAACTCTTGTTCTCTGATGCCAGATTTCAGATCAATGGGGGATGAGACATGAATGGTCCCATTGAGAAATTACAATTGCAATATTATTTGAAGCAGAAAACTGGGGATACTCTTTGCCGTAATTGTCCCAAGGCTCATGGAATATCTTTTGCTCAGGAATCTGTTAAAAAACTGAAGGCAGTAAAAAAGTTGGCAAATTAAACAGCAGCAAGGTACTGCAACTCATCTAGGCACACTTTTAAAATGTTGACATGCTCCCTAGTTTGGTTTGGCCCAGACCCTTGAGAGTGGCCAATTGGCCGTAGACCACTCCTAATCAGCAGCTGGGATGCAACCACCTTGTTCTGTGGGCTGAGAGTTTAGTATTATGGAAATGGCCTGGTGGGCTCTGTCGGCCTCTACCCAACTTCAAACACCAGTCCTGTGATCAGTCCAAGGTACAGTACCTAGTGACTATAGTAGGTGTTTGACCACTGCCGGTTATTTTTATACACATGCAAAAGGAGTGATCTACAGACGCTGAATTAAAAACACTTAGTGTTTTCTGTCCACCCCACCTTTTGACTCCTACTTAGCAGCGTTGTGGGTTGGGAGAGCTGCTCACCCACTGCTCTTTCTAATTTAAGTGAAAGAAATACGGGCTTCTGTCATGGTTTAACCCCACCCTACTGGGGAGCTGGAGAGAAGGAAATTTGGGAAAAGAACATCTTCTTGGTCAATCTGACATCTGCTCTCATGAAAATCAGACTTCATAACCATGAGAGAACTCAGAAATTAAATTAAAGGAGTGAAACATCTCCACCCAACATCAAAAGCAATGATAGGCAATTCCTCCCCTCTCAGAGCTCAAGACCCGAGATGGTTTTCGCATGACAGTTTCACCTAGAGTTTCTCTTGTGCTGGCTGCTGGATGCAGTGCTGACAAGGGCAAGAAAAGAGAAAACAACTTCATGTCCTCTCTACAGCAACAGACAGGTAGATAAAGTGATTTCCAAAGTTTAAACAAGGCGTTTGTCAACTGAGGTCTCCTAAATCCTGACCCCGTGTCTTGCTGATCTGTGTCCATGAAAGCAGAGGTTGTATACATTCAAAGGGAGAAGCAGATGCTCAGCATGCCTGATTCTCAGCCCACCCCAACACAGATTAGCTGCAGACCCTCTTTAGTGAACCTGTTATCCTCCACGATGGTAAAGTTTCCATTGCGGTTTGCAACTTTAAATCTTAGCCTGAATCTGACCCATCTTTTACCATTTGCAAATCAGCAACATCAGCTTGGGTTTCAGACTGCTGAGGGCAGCAGCCTGTCTAAAAGATATGGGGATCAGCTCAGAGGACTTGTGTCCAAGCGATGCAGGGCGGAGAGGGCAGTGGCCTCTGCACCTTCTCTCCCTGTCTCCTGCCCTGCTCTCCAGTCCAGCCCACGCAAATAACTATGCCAGGCTCAACACAACATAGCCTTTCAGAACACCACCATCCCCAGCCCACTCAGACAATTCACAGCCATAACATATCCCCAAAGAGAAAATGGCATCCTTTTTGACAGAGAAAAAACACAGAGCAAAGAAGGGTTGATTGAACAGTTATTAAGAACCTCCTGGGGGGAAACCAGGCATAAACGTTTGTTTTCTGCCATTTGAACAGTGTTTCCCAATTGGTGACTAAATTTTAGGAAATAGAAGTACTCAAGTTCCTGCTGGCACACACAAGTATTGCCTGCATCATTCCAGACACTAACTGAGCTGTGGATGATCCTGAAAGGACACAAAACTGCAGGCTTACCTTGGGTGGGGCGGGAGGAGGTTTACTCTTGGTTTTTGGGTTGCTTCCAGAAGTGTGTTTCTCATTGGACATCAGCTGATTTTTGCTCCCGAGCAACCCCATCCTGGAAGGAAGACAAGAAATTACTTTTTAACGAGACTGCTCTTGGGGAAAGGGGCAGGCACTGAGGGATAAAACAATCTTCTCATTCATGAAGGACAAGCTGGAGAAGATGAGAATGCAGGGCAATGGGACAATGGAGAGAAGAGTCTAAAATCATGCTGTCTACAGTCCTCCTACTACCTTGGACATTGTGAACCCCATAGTTCCTGTTCCCACACAACTCTGGTGTTTCAGACTCTGCAGATGAGGCTCAGACAAGCACTGTAAGTCACCAGAAAAAAATGGGCACATATGACTACTTTGGATAGGTCCCATCTCCAATGCAGAGATCCCCAGCTGGAATTTAGCCGACTTGCTCCAGAGCCAGGTGATGCTGCATCCATGCACTTCTGGAGTGCCAAAGAGGAGGTGCTGGAGATCCTAGGGAATATCCCTGTGCTGAGCTGTTCAGGTGTGCCAGGGCTTCAAGAGGGTCACATAGTCCCCAGACCAAGAACGAGACATACTCACACCGCTCAGTGCTTTCTATAGGTCATGTTTCTCACGTGCAGCAAAAGCAGTACACAGATGTAGTAGCTATCTGCATGGTACCAGTCCCACCGTTCCTCGTGCTTAAGCAGGACAGACAGATGCTCAGCTTGTCCATGAAGCCATGGGACCTCATGCAACACTTTGGAGGACTGCAAGAAGCTTAGGGAATAAAATACAGTGTAGCTTGCATCCATCCTGCCTGTAAAGTGTGGGCCTGGGGCTTGACTCAGTTGTCCATGTGCAGTGCCCTAGTACCTTTTGATGTGCCCTGGGTTCTCACAAGGTGTGGGTCTCCCATACACCATGGATTACGTTTCCCAACCCCATGTGTGTGTCTCAGACCTCCTGGACACCTCAAGGATCACTAGATGCAAATGAACCAAACCCTTTCCATGGACTTTCCTCTGGTCCACACTAGGGTTTCCACACTTGTGCTTGAGGGCTCATTTAACTTGAAGCTCAGAAATATAATTTCAGCTCCGGTCAATAATTTTAGCATAATACTGGGTCTGGGTAGCCAAGATAGCCAGACCATAGCAAACTCAGCCTGCTCAGTCCCCTGAAAAAGTAAGGAGCGGGTGAAGGCAGCATTACAGAAGTGCTGTTGCCACGAGTATGTGAGATATCTACACACTGAAGTCTGCCCCAGCCCTTTTGCTTTGAACAAAAGGCATTGAAAGGTATCAGCTACATGTCCAAACATGAAAGAACCCAAACCCCAAATACTTGTAGCTAGGCAAAGACACGTTGGCTCTTATTCTTGCCAAAATACCTCAAGGTCTGCAATGAACATGGAGAATCGGGAACTGGAGGTCCAGGGACCAATGTGGTTAGTCAGTTCCCCCAAATGTCAGTCTGGCACTGTGTCATGATAGTCAGACTCCAACAGCTGTGTTAAAAAACATTCCAGAAAACCATACTTGAGGGAAAAAAAAAATTCCAGCAAAAGCAACTTTTTTTGCTTCCTAGCACGTACCTAATATTTCAAAAAACTGGGACTCTGAAATGAGGTTTCTAACAGAGCCATCCCAACATTTTAAGGTGTTATTCTTTTAAAATATCTTCTCCCTTCTGCCTCATTTTTATTTTCACTGATAAAGTGAGCAAAATGGAAGGAATTAGTGAAATATTTCAGGATAGACCAATACATTTTTATCCCCAGTCAAAAGGTTTTCAGCATCCAAACTTCTCTAAGCTTTTCTTTAATCCGAGTTTCCAGGTGGCCCATCCATCTGTACCCAGGTCTCAGCACCACTCGGGGCACTGACAACACAGTTGGAGGGGAAATTTTGCCCACTGAATCAGCTACAGCGTTTCCTGCAGCAAGTTCATTTTAATTTGGCAACCTCCCCTCAGTTTGTAACCAGGGTTTGCTTTGCTTAGAAGATCCGGTTGTCATGCAATGGAACATGATTTGCTAAGTGAGCTTTCCCTGCTCTTCAACTTGCAAATTAGATAACTGTGTGCCAGAATTTCTGATTCTGAATGGTATTATTTGCCAGGACAGTAAGTGAGAGTAGCTGGAGTTCCCTTTTCGCCCAGAGAACTGGAAGGTATCGTTTTCAGTCAAGGCTGGATGATGACAAGTTTTAAGTACCACTCATTACCAACCATGAAAACCACAGAGTCTACTTATGCATTGGACATCTATCTATGGTCCTTGTTACTATCTCACTGGAGCATCTTGTGGTCTTTGATAGAGTCTGCCCCTGAATGGGAGATACAGATGTAGCAGTTGCTGTCTTTTCTACAGAATTAGGGGACATGAGATATAGCACAAGTCAGCAATATGCTTCAACCGCCAGGTACGTCACCAGAATGATCTTATGAGAGGATTGACGGACCATCTGCAGGATGATGGATGCACGTTTTGAGGTTTCAAGTTGCTCTCAGTGATGGCACTGGTGGGGCAGAGTGGGAAAGGGCATGGAGGAACATCCACCTCAGCAAGTCCCATCAGGGTCTTGTGGCCATCCCAAATCCTCTGACAAGGTTTATGGGTAGCAGCGCCTGTGCTTTAACCTGTGCATCTCCCCACGATGCTCCTGTGCCCATGGGGGCATTGCAACCCCTTCTGCACCACGCTGAGACTAGAAACACTTCTCTGCATTTTTGCACAAATTGAACTTTCTCCCCGCACGCATGTGTCAAAGACACATCCGTGCAAAGCGGCACAGAGAAGTGAACAGCATGTCCCAGCACGGGTGGGAAATGGAACCAGCAAAAAGTCTCCCACAAAGGCCACTCACTGCCACCCACACACGAAAGATGTTTAGCACCGCTCTAGGTATTCACAGTCCCTATGAAATCCACCCTTGGCACTCTCCAGGTTGTCTCTGCAGCCTTCGGCAGGCAACATGACCATCCTTCATGCCTGCAGGTGCTATACAAAATCCCAAAATAGCACCGCAGAAAAATGTTGTCAGGTGCGGAGAGCTGCTGGTGAGCTCACAGCCCGCAGCTGGTGGAGTTTTCATTTTTTAAAAAGTAATATTTTTAAACTTTTTTTTCAAAAAAAAAGGTGGCTGAGTTGAATGTAGGTTGTTCCACATGTTTCTGCTTCTGATTAATGTTTTTTTTAAAATTATCTTCACAAAAATATTTTGAGAAAAGTAACTGATAGTTCTCCCAGTCCTTTTTTGTTGTTGTTTTGGTTTTTCCCAGTGCAAGAGCACTGGGAAGAAAACAGTAACTCAGAAAAGCATGAAAATTTCCTTTTGTGAATTTCCAGATTTTCACATCAAAAAATGTTTGTTTATTTTTAATAACTGAGAGTGGGGAAACTTGTTTCCTCAACTTTACTCAAGTTCAGAAAAAGATTTATAAAACAAGTTCTTTTTAAAGCAACCAGAAACCAAAACTGAACAAAAAAATATTAAGGCAACGCAAAATTTTTCCATACGCTTGAAAAGTTTTAGCAAAAATAGCCCAGTTTAGCTGCTGATAAGTTTTGAGTAAAACCATTTGATGCAGAAGTCTTCCTGTGAGAGTCAAGCAAGCCTTTGCTGAAGAAGTCAGCGGACATGAGGACGGTGAGCTCTGTGTAGCATCCAGCTCTGAACACGTGTGGGACAGACATGCAGGTCACAGGCACACTGGATGCTTGCATAGGACCTCTGAAACACGCAGTGTACCCCATGTTGTAGGAGAAGAGAAGGTAATTTTAGTAACCTTCAGAGGGGCAGCTGAGGTGATATTTTGGCTGGCGAGAGCTGGGAGGTGCAGATGTTCCAGCACCAATGGGCTAAGCGGAGGTCTTCTGAAGATCCCACCACAAGTCCCTGCTTCAGCAATGTTTTTGCTGGCATTTGGATGACATCTTTATGGTGGAAAGGATGTGACTAAATGTCCTATTGTTCCCCCAGCTTCAAAGAGGATTGGAGAACATACCCTATAGGAGCAACCCATCAAGCTGAACCTGGAACTCCAGGGGGACCAAGGTCCAGAAGAGATGGACACAAGCCTTTGCTAACCACAGGGTTTGGAGACCTGCCTTGCACCTGTGTTTGGCCTGTTTTGAGTGCTCAGGCTGGGCTAAAGCAAACAGGACAGTGTCGAATTGGACCTGCTGGATGCACTTACTCCTTTTGTTGCAGGAGATCAGAAGGTAGGATGGAGGTACCTGGGCTAAGCCAGGCACTGCAAGCATGGGCTTATTGCCCATCTCATCTTTACGGTAAGCAGCCCTGCACCATGGGCATACCATCTACTGCGGTTGCCTGGTTTCCGCTACCAGAGCAAGAGAGCTCAAAAGATGTTTCTGATGCGAATGCAGCGATGTCTTCTGCAACAGGAATGCGGATGACACAGACAAACAGCCTTGGGATTGCATGGGCGGGTGTGGGGAAAAAAAAAAAGACAGAATCTAGCAGAAAAGCAGAAGTCTCGGCTCATCATTTACCTCATGCCTGTGAAACTATGCCATGGAAAAATAGGTTAAGGCCCAAGAAAGCCAACAGTGTTTCACTGTGAGGGCAGCTCCAAAAAAACCCCAAGCCCAGTGAATCACAAAATTACCCCCCGCTTTCCGTTCAGATTCTAAGGTGGGTCCAACAAAGTGCTTTCATAGTTCACCAAGATTAGATATTTCCCTTCATTTTAAAACTTCAGAATGTCTTTTTAAGAAAACACATTTTAAAAGGAAATTGCATTAAAACACCTAAAAAATTACTTTGAAAATGCAGATATAACCAATTATGAAGGGTTTTAAATGCTGAATTTCTCTTTGCAAGTCCTCCCCCTACCATAAAGAATTGATGAAATCAACTCACTTTGGATACAATACTTTAATTATTCTAGATTTGCATTTTTGCCTCAGCAAGAACCAAAAAAGCTCCATAGAAAAAAAAAAATAATCCCACCAGTTCTAGGCCTATCCCAGATGCATTAAATTCTCCAGAAGCTTTCCTTTCCCTCAATAAAATAGTTCTTCATTGCATTTCCCAACCTGACACCCTTAGATTGCTTTGCAAGACACAAAACTAGAGAATTACTGAAGATCTTGGTGAGATCAGCTATGTGAATGAAGATTTGCTACCAAAGTATTTACTACTGTGACTGTTTTTTACTTTTGCTGGGTTTTGGTCCATTTCTTTTTATCTTTTTTTTTTTTTTAAATGATTAGTGGCTTTGTTGCTAGGAGGTGGTTAGAAGACAGCTACAAACAAGTGTGCTGTGCTATAAAGAGCACTGACCATATAGAAGGTGTTTCTCAGAGGCAGAAGGTGGAGGCTATGGCCACCGTCCTCCAGGATAGAGTGGCCAAAGTCTTGCTGAAGACCCCTCCCTGAAAGTGTGAGAGCAGCAAGACCTCCTGTGATGATACACACAGTGC
The DNA here is from genome assembly GCA_013401275.1 of Pandion haliaetus. Classification (NCBI taxonomy): domain Eukaryota; kingdom Metazoa; phylum Chordata; class Aves; order Accipitriformes; family Pandionidae; genus Pandion; species Pandion haliaetus. The sequence continues at coordinate 138,581 of VYZV01011341.1, read as the reverse complement.
TGGGTCTCCAGCTAACGTCAGGCAGACTTTCATAACCAAAAGCTGCTGCGCAGCAGGACCAGGCTGTGTAAGGAGGAATTACAGCAATGCAGAAAGTCCCTGTGAAGAGCTGGAGAGCCTGGAGCAAGAAGCATCATGGTTTTTGCTGAGGAGCAAAGCAGTTGTCTGGCTTGCATGTTGCATCCTTGCTGGAGAACTGGGAATACCCCACTGGCAATGTTCAGATCCCATGGAGCACTCATCCTTGTTGGATAAATATACCAAGCTGTGTTTGTGCTTGCATTGAGGCCTCTTTCAAACACTCTGGCCTGTGTGAAAGGTTTTGCAGGGAGCTTGAAGGGCAACCCCCAGGAGCAGCCAGGCTCTCCAGCTAATGCTGGTGAGGTGCTAATGTTGGTGTTGTGCTGGTGCAGGTCCTGGTCTCGAGCACAGCTAGCATGGCCAAACTGGTCTTGGCAGTGTCTGCCCCTTGCCAGCCCAGGGCAGCCAGAGGACAAATCCAGGAGCTATGTACTCCTGCAATTTACCCCTCAGTGAGGGGTACACATTGCAGAAATGAGTTTGGAGCCCATTGGCTTATTTTGGGCTGTCTTGATGCAATCCCAGCCAGCTTGCCATTTCTATTGCAACTTAAGTCTGCCCTGAATCTACTAGCTTTCTTAGGCCATGCTTTGCAGATGAACCTGGCCCAAGCAAATGACCCAAGCAGAAAATCCGGCTGTTTCAGGCCTTTTTGGAAAGCTGGGACACCCCATGGGAGAAGGCTGTGTGTGAGGCTGGCGAGTGGGAGTGCACAGATTTCCAGGACCCTGAGTTTAAGCAGACGCAAAATGTTTCTTGACAGGGGGGAAAAAAAAAAAAAAAAAAAGATAATAAAAGCATCTTGCTCTCTCCAGAAGTAGAAGACAGCCACCTGTTGCCAGAGTGGTCATTCGCTAATCAAAACATCTGTCTGGAGGAAAAATGGCTGCTTACATTGAGCATTGCACCCTGCTGGAACCTGGCAGATGCTCGGCTGAGCTGCAAGAGGCTGTGGGCCAGGAAGCAGAGCCAGGACTTGAGGTCCCGGAGAGGGGAAAAGCAGGAGGGCAGGCTGCTTATCCCACCTCTCTTAAACATGCTTTCCTCATGAGCTCACCCCAGGCCTTGCAGCAGCCAGGTAGGATGTCTGCTGGGGATGGCTCTGCAGGACCTGAGGTCCTGCAGCACAGGGAGGTGGGAAGCACCGGAGGGGGGAAGGAGAAGGATGGGGCCAGGAGAAGCAGGCATATCTCCCTGGGTACCTGGAGCATCTCTGGGGTTCTTCAGGTGCGAGAGGTTTTATCATGGAACTGCATTTCTCAGTGGCAATTCCTGCAGTGCCTGGAATTTCAACCCAAATTCCAACTCCAATCTACCTGCTGCCCAACACAGGTATGGGCCAGACTTGTGGATGGGCTACAGGTGCGTTGGAGCACAGCAGGGAGAAATCCTCTCTGCAGGCCACCCCTATCTGACATCTAAGTCCTATGGAATTGCACACAGGCCATGCTTGCTTGGCCAGAATCCCTGATGCTCTGTTTCACAGCACTTGGAGGATACGTCACGGTGGTCTTTAGGGATGTGGGGAGGTCCTGGCTCTCACAGACCTGGGAACATGAGGAGATGGATGGGGTGTTCCTCCACACCTCTACGTGTGGCCACCCACATTTCTGCCCCGGAGAAGTCTATTCCTGGAGGCCCTGCATCCCAGAGGCTGCCTTTTCCTAGCAAGAGGACAGCATTTTGTAGGACCCGTTAGCCATGTCCCAAGGGGAGCAATGAAGCTGGTGGCAGGCTGGTGCTCAGGCATTCGATGCTGTCAGAGATGCCCTCCTTGGGTCAGGTCTCAGAGGGAATGATGCTCCCTCCCACCATCCTCAGATGAGGCAAAGGGCTGTAGGGAAAGATATAGATCTCCAATTCCCCACCTGAACACCTCCAGATGCATGTCAGAAATAACTACTGGATGCCAGAGCGCTTCCCCTACTTATCACAGCTGTGTCCAGCTCTGGCCAGCCTCCCCACACATATACCCTCTCTTCCCTGCCAGGCCCTGGGGGGAAAGGGGAGGATGGGAGCACCAGGGTGTGCACGCCTGGCACTTATTTGTCCTCCTCTCCTTTTGCAGTAAACCAAGGGAAGAGCATCCCTGCAAACCATCCCTCGGGGCTGGATTTTAGCAGCTGTTGGGTAGTGCCCCCATCATCTCTCTACCCTACAGATCTTGGGGAAGGGAAACAGGGCAAGGGGGGCATCACGTGATGGAGGGATGGGAGAGAGGAAGAGGATAGAGAAAAACCTGCTGGGCTCCTCCCCACCCTCAGGAGAATGTGGATGGGGGTGGGATGTTCCCTACTTGCCTGCTTCCTACGCAGCTGCTCCTGGAGACACGATCCGAGGACGGACGAACCACTGGTCCGACCCATGACAGATGCTCCATGGGGCTGAGGACCCTTGCAGAATTTCTCTCTTAGAGACCTCTGGCTCCCACCACGTCCATGAGACCGACCGCTTTGAATGTTACACCCCCAAATTGCAGGAGCAGCCTGATTTTGCAAATGCTTTTAATGGGCTTTCTTTTTTTAATCAGGTCTTTGTGTCAGAACTGACTCTTTTCTCCCCCCCAAGGAGTCCTTGCTCTATTTTGAATATAAAAATGATCAACTGGGAGGGGGTGGGAGTTGCACTTCCCAGACAACCTGGCCAATGAAAATAGCAGCGAGGAAGGCAAGAAACCCAAAGAGAATCTAGACACAAAACCCAGCAAAACCCACAGGCTATTAACAGCTGTCATTAAAAACAGCTACAATGACTGTGAATGGATTATGTTTCCACTATGCAAACCACCAAATTTTAGGAAACAGCTGAACAAACTGGCTTTCCAATGATCTTTCCTTTCTGTGATTAAAAAAAAAGACCTTTTTCAGATGAAATGCATCTTGTTCCAGTGATCCCCAACCCTCTAAGAACCTACTCAACTGTAGCAGCATGGTGTAACGAGTGAAGACCTGGACAGGGACTTGTGGGTGACTCTGAGGAAATTACTTTCTCATTCTTCCTCAGCATGTTCTATAGGGAGACTGAAATACCTCTATCTTAGGTAAATGTTGTATAAGACACAAGTTTTGTTTCTACAGACCCCTGAGGCTTCCCATAAGGTGCATAAAGAGCTGGCTTCTCAGGGGTGTTTTCAATTTATTTTCTTAAGCTGTTGCAGAGATGAGGCCCCCAAGAACCACTGTGTAAAACTCTGTGGGTAATTGCATGACATCATTATTGTGTTATATGGGGCAGCAGGAGGGAAGGGACTCTTGGTCTCAGCCAACTCGAAGCTGGAGTGACCTCACATAGTTTGCACTTCAGCTGCTCTCACTGAGAAGGACAAACACAAGCCGACATCCGCAGGGTATGATGCACAACCTAAAGGTCACCCACATGCTGGTGATGTTGTTTACAGGAGGAAAGGCTTCGCAGAGCAGATCTAAGCTGAGGTCAAGGCAGAGGACCTTTACCAGCCATAAGACCCAAGGACAAGACGAGGCTGGCTGAGGACATGATGCTGTGTGAGATGGGAACAGCTGCTCCAGGACGCAGGTGCCTGATGCCCCAGCACTGCTCGTGGGGCTGTGAAGTGCCCTCCCCAGTAAAGCCCCACAGGATGCATGGCATGGAAGTCAGCCTTGGCTCTCCGACTGCTCTGTGCTCCCGACAAAGGAAGAAAACGTCATGGAAGGCTGCAAGGCTGTTGGGGCCATAAGCAGGGGTCTGAAAGTGCTCGGGTGTCACGCCATGCCTCTTACCCTAGAGGGTCAGCACAGGGTGACTCTGAAGACAGCCAGGACAGACACCCACCCCATCAACCCTCAGCCAGGTGTGCTGCAGAGTCAGACCTGCCGTTTGCATACCAAGGAGATACAGAAATGAGGAAGCCCTTGCAGATTTGTCAGACTTCTCCATTGCCAGCTTGCATTTTGCCTGCTCAATTCTCCTTCAGCTAAGGGCAGGGGAGAGAGATGGAGGCAGTCAAGTTGGGGCTGAGAAAGGAGAGGACAACTTCAGGTTTAGCTGGAGTGCTTTGAGCTTTAGGGCAGGGGCTCATCCTTTGGTGGAGAGAGCAAAGAATCTCTCTTTGCTAAGCAAGCTTCACTTCCTATTCCTATGAAAAGGGAAGTTGCTTTTTTAGAAAGCTGCTTGTCATCCACTGCTGAGGTAGGAAGGAGGAGCTACCACGAGGTCCAGCAAAGGCTTAGAAATAAGCTAGTGGCTGCCAAGTCATCTTGGGAAATAGGGCGATAGCACGGCAGCTCCAGACAGAAACCTGCTTCTGATTAGAGACATGCTCCCGATGCTGACAGTGGGGAAACCCAGCAGCTGAAGCTGGGCTGCTGCAAAGACCCTTCCAGCGACGGCCACAGTTCAAGCAAGACGACATAATAAGAAGGATTACATATGGTGTGGTCCACCTATTGCATCCCAGGGAGGTTTTTTGGTATCTAAGGTAACCTGGCTGTGCCACTGCATGTCACCTGGGGCACATCCCTTCATCCTTGTGCCTCCTCTATTTCCTCCAGGCTGTGTATCTCATGGCCATGAGATGAGACCCAGTGTCAAGAAGCCCAGGCAGAGAGTGCCCTTCTGCAATTTGCTTACTCAGAAATCATGAAGCAACAGCCCAGGGATGTCTTTTGAAAGCAGCTGGAGGGAGACCACTGAGAAAGCATGTGAAAAACGGCACTAAAAAGAGAGAAAGTCTCTCATATGCAGCTTCTGGGTCACTCCAGATAGGCTCCATCTGCCTCTGCTTCCCCAACCCGAAAGCACAGGCTGTAATCTCACCCAGATGAGTAGGGTCTGTCTGGAGGTGGTTTCCACCCTGTTTTCATACGTCAGTCCCCAGATGTTCTCCAGTATCTTCACAGGCCTCTACACCAGTGTGCAATCCTGAGGCTGGCTTGTCTCTGCTACCTTTTACAGTTCCCTATAAGACATGCATGGAGACCAGAGGTCCAGCCCATACAGTAAATGCCCATGGGCTCTTAGGCTTGCCTATAAGAAAGACCTCTAGGACCCACCACCCCACAGGATGCAGAGAGGGACCAGAAAACATGGCAGCCTCCCTCCAGATGACCCACAGCCCACCAGGATGATCCCACAGCCAGACACCTACACGGGTAGCCCACTGCATAGCCTCCTTCTGCAGCAGCACCCACTTCCACTACATTTTATCCACTTCACATTGAACAAAAAGTGTTCCTGTTAAAGTGTCTGCTGCAGAGGTGGTCTGAAGGCTTTGACCTGAAACCACCAAGAGGGATGAAGGCACCTCTCCTCTTCCAGCTGGCCCCCAGGACTGCTTCCCAATACTGCTGCTGTGAAAGCCGGGCAGCTCATTCCCTCCAGATGTTGTTTTCATGGTCTGGCTATGTTTTTCTCTTCCATGTTAAGAATGAGTAACCTAATTTACCATCTGAACCTCTCTGTTTCCATTCCTCTAGCAGATTAAAAGCTTATTTAATGCAATGTACTGTTGCTCCTGGAAGATGCTGATGCGTTATAACCAACCCACCAGCCTCCATTTTGAACGCTTAGACTTTCTGAGCTCTCTGAGGCAGCATTTCGACTAGTAAAATAGGCAACACCGGGGCTCATTCTCCCACCCTTCAAAATTAGGTGGCTGCATCCAAAACCCTTGTAGTCCCCATCCCGTGCTAGCTCCTGGACTGTGTTTAGGACAGTCTAGCCTGATTGCTCAGGTTGCACTGCCTGCCTGTTGGGTCTCTGCTTTCCAAGAGACAGGCTGTCCCTTTTCCCCTGATTTACTATCCTAAACATGTCACTGTTTGGGATGACACTCAGACACAGGCACCTTGTGTAGCCACAGGTACCAGACCACCCCGACTGCAGGGTGGTGATGGGTTGCCTCTTGTTTCACTATTGTTACTTATTGTTGAATCTCATGGGTGTTGCAGGGCTATCTCAAGGGACAGGGATGAAAATGCAGCAGTGGCTTTGGCTGATGGTAACTGGGGGAAATTCTGCTAGTAGGGACCACAAATAGATTTTTGTCTGGCCCCAGTTAGGAAAAGCCTTTTTGGAGGGATAAAGTGACTTTTTTTCTTTTTTTTCTTCTCACATATGAATAAGAGAACTAATGAGATGAAATGCAAACATTTTAAAACAGACACCTTTCTGGTGACCTCATGGAAATGTGAATTTCCACTGTCCAGAATCAGTACAACCGCTCACAGAAAACAGTCACCGGAGAAGCATCTAGCACAGCCCTCTGCCCCGAGGCAGGATCAGCCCTCACAAAACCTTGCTAGAGGAACGTGTGGTCCTTGGTCCCAAGAGCCTTCCTATGCTGGACATGTTGGTGCTGATTTCTCTCTCCTACCCACACCAGTCTTCCCTGCCAGGCTTCCTCTACACTGCTCACTCCATGCCTATTCTTGGCTGCTTGCAACACCCAAGATCCTGCTTCAATATTTTTCCCCTTTTGATACTAGTAAAGAAAAAAAAAAAAAACAACCGCAAAAACACATGATTTTTTTAATCTCTTATTCAAAATTAGAAGATAAGCTTGACTTTCAGAATTAAAAGAATATTCAAACTTCCCTATGGTACTAGAAGGAGATAGAAATGCAGCAGAACGAGGCCAAACCTTGCAGCCAGGTCTGTTACAGAAGTCATTATTTATGGCACAGAAGTGATGGGGCTGATCCACTCTCAGGTTACATCATCTTTAATCTGGTCTAATTCTATTGCATCAGAGCCAGAGGAAATCTTATTTCCTCAGGTTTCTTGCTTTGCCAGTGTCCATACTCTCACTAGCATCAGCAGGACAGGTTGAGACCTCTCTTGTACAGAGAGTTTTATGTTATAAAAGCATGTAGACAAGGCACTTCATGATATGGTTTAGTGGGCATGGTTGATGGTTGGACTCAACGATCTTAAAGGTCTTTTCCAACATAAATGATTCTATGATTCTATACAGAGTCCCACATTCATGATTCCCTTCTGTGCACAGTTGTTATTCATTGGCAGCCCACCCAGTGACTTTTACACAGCACGTTTTTTCCCACTTCTCCACCAAATTTTCCAGGGAAAAAAAGCATTCCATTGGAAATCACCACCCCTGAAAAGGTTCTGTCACAAAAACACCATGCATATTGGCATCTTTCACTGGAAAAAGAATAATTCTCCATGCAAGTTTGCTATAGTTTGCTATATTAATGTCTCGAGCAGCTGCGGTCTTCTTCCTGTGTTTCTAAAATGGTGAAGGTCAAATACGTAAGAGACAGCCAGGGAAAACTCTTGAGATAAAAAAGTTAGATTTTCTATCACGTTCTCCATTTGCTTAGTATGACCTTAGTTCTCGCTCCTTCCAACACGTATTGCGGGTGACTCCTTGATTTTTTCTATAGATTAAATTTAACATCTATTCAAAGCCCCCTTCTCAAGCATCGTCCTCCCATACACATATTTTGAGATGTTCTGTCCCAAATTTTCATGGTTCCAAGCCATTCACCATTAGCAGCTATTCATATAAACATGGATACCATCATGGCTCAGGTGTTGGGCAGGCAAGTGGCTGGACTGAAAGACTCCTCTGCCCACGGCATTTTGTCAAGGTTCTTCTTTCCCACCCCCGGGTTTCCTGGAGAAGAGGGGTACCTCCTTATGAGGACACCGTGTGTGACCTGACAGTCCTTCACCACTAGCCACCATAACCTGGGGAAGCACAGAGATCCGAGAAAAGGGGAGGCTGTGAACTTCTGTGTACAAGGACACACCACAATGTAGTAAATTGGGACCCTGGGGAGGTGGGCATGGGTCCAATCACCTCTTTTGCCTCTTGGCCATAAAGACCATTAAGTAGATGACACAAAGAGTATTTTCAACCAACCTTCACACACCAAAAGTATTGCATATTCAACCAGCAGTAAGGCAGACCAGACTTCCCGACAACTGAATCATTTTTCACTCTTCTCCCCTCATTAGGTAGCAAAGGATTCATTTGCAAACCATGTGTTTTCTATTTCTGCTCTGTCTTCTACGTGCCTGACGCACAGGACCCGAGGGGTCCTGCACACTGCTTTTTGATCAGTAACACATTTCACAGTTTCCAGAGAAGCAGAAATGATCAGTGAGATTCAGTCAAATTTGGAGAATAATTTCGTAAATGCATAAATAAATAAAGAGGGAGAAATGCAGGAGAGAGATTTTGAAAATTTCATGTCAGAAGTCACATATATTTCGCAGGATGGCAGAAATGTAGGACTGGCCCCTAGAAGGTCATTAATCTGCTGGACCTACATTGCATCTGAGAGACTTCCTAACTTGGGCTTCAAAGCTTTCAATGCTGGACATTCCCACTGCTCCCCATCAGTCTATCCCAGCCCTCCAATTCACATAGCCTTAAAATGATTTCCTAATGATCAGCACCGATTTCCTTCACTGAAAGACCTACACCTGCTTGTCCTGCCCATGGTGGACAAGAAGTTTATTCCCTCCTTCTTCACAGTGGCTCCAGCAAATGAAGCAACGTTCCTTCTTGCAAAAATTCCTCATTGATCACCACTTTCCACACCTTTGCTCAACTGTGTCCCTCTCCTTCGGGAATTTATAATTGGGTTTGGAAGTTTGAATAGGCAAGCCCACAATGTTTTCCAAATTAAAACTGACCAACATTAACAAAGGCAAAATTGCTCTGTGAAACCACAGAAACATTGTTCTCCTGCTCAGTTGCAACATTTTCTTGGAAAAAATTATAATTAGAAACCTATTTTTTATTTCAACACAGGGAGCTTCTGTGTTTTGAGTTTTGTTTTTTGGGGGGGTATTTTTGGCTGTCCAGTGAAATGAATTCACATAGATTTAACCCTGACATGGAAAACAGGCTGACCTGTGAGAAGCACATGGCTTGTCCAGCATGAAATACTGGAGGTCTGGTTTACGTTCGTATTGTGTATGTTGCACTTTATTTTTAAGCAATAACCATGACCCTGTATATCCTGTTTTGTACAGGGATGTACTTTCTTTTGAGTTTCACAGTGATGTCCAGCAGTGCAGGCACTTCTTCCACAATGAGCAACAGGACCCTGAGGCTGTTATCTGTTGCCAAAACCTCTGCCAAGGGGGACTTGCAACCTTTTTTAATCCCCTCAGCTACTTCTAATCTCGCAATGTGGTGCTGACCTAACGAGAAAGCTGACTTGCACCACATAAAATGAAGCCATGAATGGAAACTTTGGGGCTCCCCAGGGCTCCAGCAGGATTTAGCCCCAGGTATCTTGCTAAAATCTTGCCCGTAATTGAACCCTGTGGGTCTGCAGGAAACGATTGACTAAAGGGGAGCTCACCCACATGGAGTCAATGCTTGGTTGCCTCCAGGGTCTCTTCAACCATGGAAGAGCAGCGAGGAAACTCCCTTTTTAACATAGAGAGAATGGAAAGAATGAGGGGAAAGACGGAAGACAAATAAAGATGAAGTAATAGTGTGCCCAAATGCTCCTACTCTGCTCAACACAGTGCCTGTGAAATCCATGGTGACCTGTTTCCACACCTGACCGAGATGAAAAAAAAGCCTTGTCTGCACCTAAATACGGCCTCAAGACCTTTTTGCATTCTAATGTGCCCATAAAGGTGCCACTGAGAATTAAAGGCTGAAAGGTCAGTGAAGAGGAAAGTCACAAAGCAGAAATAAAAGAGCTGATACCAATATCCTTGTCTCAAATGGACACACAGCCCAAATTGCGCAGAAGTGGGATGCTCAGCCTGGGATATCGTGGGCTTATGTAACGGGCTGGGGAGCATGGCATCTCAGCTGAGAGCCCAGGGTATAAATGCACGCCAGAGCACCCTACGCTGATTAAGCAGAACACAGAAAGTCATTGGGAAAGCAGCTAAAGAAAAATCAGTAGCATCTTTGTAAAATTTTCACTTAAATATGTCTTGGGTCTTTCCTCCTCTATCAGAAAATTCAGCCTTGGACTTTGTAACTCTCAAGGTGCAGCGATAGCCCTATTTCGGCAGAACAAAACAAGAGTGGGCCAGAAATTTTTTTCACAGATTTTTGTGCATCAGTATAACGATAAAGCTGCAGGAGCTCTGGGAGAAAAAACAAAATGTATGCAAGAAATCACAAGCTCTGCAGCCTTTAAATCTTCTGATAAAAATTACTTAAACCTTGACAGAATGACTAATGGAGCATATTAATGAGGGTGCCTTTTCTGCCCTGCAGCTGTCCTTTTTTCTTCTTAATTTCCATCTACCTTCTCTTTTCCAGCACGTACCAAAGCAAGGACCACGTGTGCTTGCTCTGTGTGCAGCAGGAATCCTCACTGCTGACAGTGTACATACCTTGTCCTGCTTTTGCACTCTTAGAGATCCCTAATCAATTAAATACCACAGCAGCCCTGCAAGAAAGGCAAGAAGTGTCCCCATTTCACAAGTGGGGTAACTGAAGCACCTTGAAGAGCATTGCCTTGCCAGGCATCACTGGCCACAAAGCCCCGAGTAAACACCTGAGAAGGTCTGAGATGCAAATACCCAAGACGTTGCAACTGCTCTTCCCTCCCAAAAGTGGCACAGCAAAAAATGTGGCTTCTGAGATATCCATGCTTCAAGTTAGAACGCTGCAGAAATTTGAGTCTGGCCTCAGTTTTAACCAAGAATGAAAGTTACGGACTTAGTATAGACTCCGCATGTATGGGGATGGGAAGTGACCAGGGGGAGAAGCGGTAAGTCCATCCTTCCTATAACTCCATTGGAGATCTCCAATTTGTCAGAAGCCTTGTCCACAACCACCGTTAAACTGCCACTGGTTTTAGCAGCTTGAGTGGAGGAGCCGGTAAAACCAAAATATTACCTCCAAGAAGACCATCCACCCCATCTGTGGGGCAAAGTAAGCAAAGTTCTTCAGCCCCAGATGCGCCTCTTGACAGAAGGGGAATTAAAACCTCAACTCTTCTCTGCAACATATGCAGCATCCACAGGTTCAAACCAGCAAAAGTTGCTGAGTTGGAGCCTGAACCTTCAAACTTCCACTTCTTAAATTCAGAATTGGGTTCCTGATTTCACTTTCTCCCCTTTCTCTCCTCTCCAAGGAATTCAGCTGGAAGAAACTCATTCACCCCTTGCTATTTAAAGGGCTTTCATCCACTTTTTTTTTTTTTTTTTTTTAAGAGGTTGATTTTTGCCCAAGAGAGAACTGGCTGGGTCAGCTCCTGACTTAGAGCACCAGTCCCACCTCAGAGAGTGCCCCGATTTCAGCACTGAGACATTGCCAGAAGGAAAGAAAGAGATGCACCCTTCCCCGATCCGTGGCAGCAGTACAGCCCATTCCCTTGAACATCTCACTCCAAATCTTTAAGGGCTTAATTACCACCGGTCCCTAGACAATAGCTAGAGATGGGCCAAATCTTTAAATGCTCTAAGGGGATGCATCCAGTGGAGCTCCAGGCAATAAACAGGCATCAGGAATGAAGCAAAATTGCTGGAAAATCATTTGCACTTACCTGGTGATTTCTTTGTTCAGATTAAATCATATCCCAGTTGATCCTAGTTGTCCACCAGAGTTAAAAAATCCCTTGCAGGGTGTGTACTTAAGAACATTAGCTCGCCTTGATAAGTTTTAATCCTTAGAACACGTTGAAAGAGAAACCCTAATTTTTCTTGGCGTTGTCAGTTGACTGCTGTTAGTGGTTTCCTGTCGACAACAGCTGAATGACAAATCGAACTGGTTTGTTACACTTATAGCAATTAAGGGCTGGTAGTATAACCACACTGCTCATTTAGCTCTAATGTTAGAATGGTGTCTACCTTAGAAGAACCGTTAGCCGCAAAGGCTCAGTGGGCTATAAAAAGTACCGTCCTGCTACAAATGATGCCCTGGATCATCCTCATTCAGGCTGGTGTGAGTTGAAAGTCATGTCCTAGAGCCACAGGGTATAAAACTGGTCTGCAAATGGGAGGAGAAATATGGGTTCTTGAGTTTTCTAGATTGGCCCATTCACAGCTACGAGCAGTTTGGGCCAATAGCTGGCGTGGAGGTATTTATTGCATACACTTAACCTTTGGGAGAGTTTATCTCCAATCAGGTTCTAGTCTGAACAGTTTCCCCTTTTGTAATCATCTAGGTTACAGTGCTTTAATCTCACTCACTTTCCATTTGAGGTTCTGCTTCTGCTTAAAATCTCATCTAAAGAGAGTGGTCGTGTTCCTCCTCCTCCGAGCTGGCTGCCTTTCGGCAGCAAGCAAGACAGCTGATGTCATTTAGGGCATGGGGGCGGGGTGGGAAGAGAGGTACGGGACACAGCTGACAGCACATCCTAATATCTCTTTATCACTGTATGCAAGATCTTGTAAGACCTGCCTTCCCTCTGTTTTGTGCAATTAGCTACTTGCTGTATTGCAAAAAGCTTTGCCAGGGCTAAGCGTCCAGTGCCCACCTGGAGCTGTTGCGGGCAGGGATCAGCTCAGATCTCACTGTGCTGGGGTCCTTCGGTGCCTGCTATCCTCAAGAGTCTTTGGGCACAACTTTGTTTCCAGCCATGCAATACTGTGAAACTCCATCGTTCTCACTTCCACCCTCATCAGCAAGGTTTCAGACCCACCAACCCCCTTGAAGGCCAGGAAGCTGATGCATGTCAGCTACTGATCCTGCTGGATATTGGATAAAGCCTCTGCCACATCGAGACAAGCAGAAAGACAAGCCGGCCAAAGCTTCATCAAACAGGACAACAGGGATCCTGCCTGAGGCTTCTTGAGCCATGGGCTGCTTATCAACCCTTTTTTGAGATGAGGGATGACAACTTTATGTAAGAGAAGGTTGAATCTTGGGTCTTGGTCCTGCAGTGTCAGGTAGCATCATTGGCTGAGATAACAGCCTCCTGCTGATGGCTGTCTGGAGGGTGGAGACAACCTCCAAAGTGTGGATCTCCCTGCAGTAGTGGTCATCGGGAGTGTTGCAAAAATTTGATTTTATGGTTCATTCACTAGGCTGAAAAAAAAAGCAAAGCAGAAGAATCTAACAAGCAACAGTAATTCACTTGTTTTCATTTTAATGCCCCCAAAAGGGGTCAGTTTGAACCAGGAACATGAAAAATCAAACTGCTGGGCTGAAAGAAAAGTTAAAAACAATTATTCGACTCTCATTTTTTGTCCTGAACTGAAGCTATTTTCCAGATTCACTTTGTCAAGCCACCAAGTGTTGAAGTGAAACTGTGTTTTCTGACAATCAGTTACAAATCCAGGAAATTTCACCCAGTTCTTGCCATGTGAGTGAGCAGAAAGTGACTCTGGCACCGAGGGGAGTGACAAGGACAGGGATGCTGCAGCTTGCCTCTTCATCATTCATTCTTCCCAACTTAAAGCAGGTATCTGAGGTGGGCTTTCCTTTCCTTTCCCTTCCTTGGCTCAGGAAGCCAAGGAAATAAGTTCAGGGTAATCACAGAAATTTTTAACTGAAGTTTGAGGAGATGGTGTCCACACAAGGTCCCTCCACTCTTGTGTTTTCCAGTGAAGATGCCTTACTGGGTAGCCAGGTAAGACTGGAAGGGGAATTTTTGGTTCACTAGCAGTTCTGAAAAAAAAATTACAACAAATATTTTGGGTGAAAGTGGAACTCAAGTCCTTTTTCCAGCAAAGTAGAGAGATGGAAAACTACCTATCAGTCCTGAGATTTTTAAATGCTTCTATGGGTTGCTGCAATGAGTTGGATTAGCAGGTTTATCAAAGGAAAGTCATTACAAATGAGCCACTTCAAATCTTTGGAAAAGGTTTTGATTTTCTTTTGATATGATTTCTAGTTCTTCAGGACTTGGGAACTTTTTTGGAGTTGGAGGGAGGAATAATTTGCTAACTCAATATACACCCTTGCAAAGTTAGTTCTGGAGTTATCAACTGATTTTTTCTACCTATGAAAAACAGGTGGGCTCAAAATTCCCACCATGATTTTGGTAAGACTTCAGGCACAACTGCCCTTTGTTTTTGTCTTTGATGTTGACTCACCTGGGAGAAACCCCTAGAGAAAACATTGCTGATACCCCGAGGCAACACGCAATGCAAAAAACATCACAGTGTTCCATGACGGTGAAACTTATGAAATCTGATTTCCTGTTGATGCTTTGGTGTTTAACACCCTGGTGGTACTCACCGTGAAGCTTTTCCTCTAGTGGATTTGGTCTCCTCATTCCTCTGCTCGGCCACCTCTTTGTGTCTTTGAAGCATCTCCTCCCTTACCAAACTCGGGCAGAATTCACCAGAAAGTTTACAAGTTATTTGGAAAGAGGGGTTGATGAACAGACCAACAGTACCATTGGTTTGGAAATTCAAAGGAAAACAAAATACCAACCTCTGAAAACATTGAGAAAGAAACCTAATGGCTCACAGGGATGGTATTTCAATGAGGAGGGTCAAGGTTAAGAACTATTCCAAATAGCAGTGAAATGTTTACAGCCCCTTGCCTTGTTCTTGAAGCACTTCATATACCACTGTCTTTCCCCTGCATCCCTACATCACTACTCAACCTCCATCTACATGCAGGATATATGGTCCAAAACCCAACTTCCCTCTTGCTTGAACCTGTTTTACACTGAAACAGCCCCAGCACTCTCTGACATGTTATTCCAGTTTCCCAGGAGCCCAATTCCTCCCCGTGCCATGTCCCAGTAACTGACAATTAATCTGCATTACACTCCAGGCTGGGCCTGAAGGCAGGGGTGGACAGCCCTTTCCATGGGAAAGGCAATTCCTCAATCCCAGCATGCACATCATTGCGGCAGGGTGAGGGGTGGATGCTCAGCATCATCCAGAAGCAGAACAGGGCCAAACACATGGATTCAGGGGGCTTGTCCTTGCAGTGGGCTATTTCCTCAGTGTTGCTCAGAAACCTTGTGCCAATCCAGCTGGGAAAAGACATCTTTTAAACAAGATGACCCAAACTAAACAACAGCAATACTGAAAAAGGCCAGTCCCAGGTCCCTCAGTGATGGAGGGATCATCTCACAGAAATGAGCAGCCAGGTGACCCCAACCCTCTGCAGGTCTTCTGTGCTCACATCGGTTCCTTTGGGGTGAACAGGGGACAGGATTA
The DNA here is from genome assembly GCA_013401275.1 of Pandion haliaetus. NCBI lineage: Eukaryota > Metazoa > Chordata > Aves > Accipitriformes > Pandionidae > Pandion > Pandion haliaetus. Next base: position 123,464 of record VYZV01011341.1, on the reverse strand, counting down.
GTTGGTGACCTGCTGCCCTCTGTAGGTACCTCTGCCACATTTCCAGGTTCACGGGCTCCCAGGTGGCCCTCCAACGGTGTCAGAGGACTTTTCTGGTACAAGTGCCTGCGCAGGGAGTGGAGGCTGCACCTGGCTAGGATAGGATGGTGATGGCTGAGGGCACCACAGCCTCCTCTCCCCATCCCAGCCTGGGCTGGCTAAGCCCCAGGGACTTTGCTTTGGGGGAAGTGTATTTATCTGGTGACCAGCTTGATCCTGCAAGATGCTCCCAGCGTGTGGTCCCACAGAATGGCTACACTCCCCTGCTGGGAGGTCCAGCTCTTCCATGCTCTGTTGGCAGGATGCCTACAAGGAGAAATTCCCCAAAGCCAGGGCAAGAAGCAGCTGGTTCATATCTGAGCTGTGTCAAACCACTGATGTTATGGTAGAGGAATGGTCATTTCTTCCTGTTTCTGGTGATACAGGGCTAGCTCAGAAGGTCCAGATGAGATTTAGCTGGCTATAGGACACATCTACCTTACAGCATTTGTGGTGCTCATATCAGCACAGGAGATATGGGTTCCCAAGAAAGTCTGGAGGGAATTACCACTACAACAGGCAGCTTGGGCTTTGCAAAACCACATCTCAGCAGGGACCCAGTCTTGGATCCAAGTGTTCCCAAGGATTCAGGTGTCCTCTGGAAAAGGTGCTGTGCCCAGGGATGCTGTGGGATCTAACTCCAGGAACTGGCAGGTTCTGCATCTCTGAGTGCAACGGGCCTCTCTTCATCTGAGTAAAAGAAAAAACTCTAAGCCATAGGTATGGACAGTATTAGTGTTGCACAGGTGTATTTTGACTCATCACATCTAATCTCAGGCGCCTGCTGCAGGAGGTTTGGGTTAGAGACTCATCACTGGGAGTGTCACTGCTCTTCAGCAGCTCCCCACCACACATCTTTTGGGTGAAGACAAATGAGATAAATTCAGGCCAAACAACATTCAAAACCCATGAAGAGACTTCAGAGGGACCTGGCTCCAGCCTTTCACTGATGTCTCATGGCAGCTCATTTGAAATCCATTACACAACTAAATTAAAAATAAACATTTACAGAAGAGGGAGTGGGTGACAGTGTGTGGTCTGCTACTGCGATGAGATAGAGGTCTGGCCTCGGTAGTGACACTTCTGCTAGCAGACTAACCCATGCTAGACCTGGTCTCTGGCCCTGAGGCCAGCTGACTCTGTCTAGCCACATCAGTGCAATTAAACGCTCTTGGCTACCAAATCTGGGTGGCTGCATCCAACCTGTCTGTCGGGAAGGGGCCATGGTCTTGCTTATTCCTGAGCCATGTCCTGGGATTGTTTGTCCCATGTAAAAACCAGACCAGGGACTGTATTTCACCAGGCTTCTGTGCCCGTGCCCATTCCCTGATGCTGTCTGGTTCATTGGCACGGACCCAGGTTTTGTTTTGATGAGAAGCTGCAGGAAATGTTAAACCATCCATTTGCTGCTAAGAGCTAAAATGCAGCTGTAGGTCTGTGTCAGATGGTTTTAGCATGAAGGCAACAGCTCTTCCATCTTCCTGGTCCCTCTCCATCATCATCAGCCACAGGAATGGTGGGGGCTAGCCGTCCAGTGCCTGCCTTCAGCACAGTGAGAGCTGATCACCAGACTGAGTTGGCATATGTGCATCTGAAATCTGACAAAAAAGGGTGCTGGCAAAGCAAAAAAAAAAAAGTTAAAATTGCATTTGCATCAGAAATGTGCAAATGCTGTTCTCCACTCTTCACAGTCTGCGTTGCTGCGTCTCGCAGGGCGCCTGCTCTCCCTGCGCTCGGTGCTGTACAGACACAGCATCCAAATTACTGGGGGGGTCTGAGGCATCCCCGGTCTGGCTGGCATGGGAAGGGCAGTGGGAAATCCCAGCCCTGTGATGAGGTTTGTAAGGCTTGGGTTGCTGGGCTCAGGAAGGGGCTGTAAATCTCTCCCTGATGCCCATGGGGGAGAGGAGGGAGAGTTTAGGCAGGAGAAGGGAATGGTAAAAAAAAAAAAAAAAAAAAAAAAGGGGGGGGGAAGGGGGTTTTTCCCNNNNAAAAAAAAAAAAAAAAAAAAAAAAAGGAGGCTGTCAAGGGGTTTCTCTCACAAAAGCTGAATGTGGGAAGGGACCTGGATGGTTAGGTGTCGATGGCCAATACTTAACCCTTTGTACCACCAGGTTCACAAACATGGCCAGTGGTCCTGAGACACCAGATGTGCAAGAGCTGCACGTGGGGATGGAGGTGTGGGATGCTTTTGAGAGCTGTCCCCAGGCTTCGAGGGGTTAACCCTCAGCTCCTGGTGAAGGAACACAAAACCTTCTCTGTCCCCTGCCTTTGCTTCTGGCCCTGAGTCAGCCAGCAGCTAGGGCACATGCCTCTATCAGTCCTTCCTCAGAAGCAGTTAAAATGGTTTCCAGCCCCACTGGGGTGACGTGGGAGCAACAGGCTCTTTCCCAGTACAAAAGACAGGCAAAATCTGGTTTCTGAGCTGGTTTCTGTCCAGGAATGGATGGTGCCAGCAAGCGAGTACTAGCCATGGTGCCTGGAGATACCCACCCCAGGGCTTCCCGGAGATGCTGATGCAGCCTTGCAAAACTCCCCTGACCCCTGGGCAAGCCATCGCATCTGGAAAACATTATCCCAAAGCTCTCCCGAGTGCCAGAGGACCCCAGGCTCCTTGGAGAAGGGCTCATAGCCCTCCGTGGCATGCAACGGGAACAGCTATGGGGACACTAGCCCGGTTCGTGTCGGGAAGAGCCACAGGCTCCTTCGGGAGTACACCAGCTCTCCGGGCATCTGCTGCAAACCTTTTGGGTCCCTGCGCTCGACAGCACCCCTTCATCCGTGTTACCCATGCCGAGGGCATCGCTCCCCCTCCTCCCTCGTGTGGGTGCTGGAGTCGGAGGATGTTTAGGACCCAGGCTGTGCAGCTCCTCCCTTTCAGGTCTCTTTAGGGTTATTGCTTGGTGGGAGGTAGGTTCAGGGCTTGGTGGTATGAATGAAAGAGAGAGAGGAAATCTGGACTGAAAAGCTCAAACTGGAATAGCTCGCCTGTCTCCAGGCAACAGGCCTGACGCAACCACTGGAAAAAAAAAAAAAAAAAAGTCCCTTAAATAAAAAAAAAACCCACACACACACACACACAGAGATTTCTGAAGCGAGACAAGAGAGGATGAGACAGTCTCCTGAAGGCACTGGTGATACTGCTCTGCAAATACCAAGTTGGAGACCCGAGGTGGAAGGAGGGAGCCAAGATGTCCGTGCAATCTTCCCTCTGACTTGGTCCCCGGTAAGTTTGTTGCTCGCATTGGCTTGGCCATGCTGGGGCTGGCAGGGGAGCCCAGCCACCCTGGGGACACCCCGCTGCACCCAGGACGGGAGCTGTCTCAGAGATGCCCAGTGCTAGAGGGGACCCCCGGCTTTTCTAGCCCCTTGGAAAGGGGTAGCAGCAAGGAGCAGGTCCCTGGGGAGCATCGGGGTGGGGGTGATGGGGATCCCATACACCATGAAGTTCAGCACTGGGGTCTGGCGTGCCGGCTACAACGTGGTGGGGCTGGGAGCTTGCACTGTCTTCAACCCCCCCCCCCCAAAACACAATGTCCTGCCTTGCCAAAATCCCCTGGAGTTGGCCGGCATGGTGGGTCCCTGTTGATTGGGACGGGCTGGAAATCAGGGCAGGGTTTGGGTCCTCCTTTACGATGAGGCTTGTGGATTTTGCTCTCAGCTGGGAGCAGTGTGGGGGTACTCACCACCTTCAGGGGGATTTTTCTGCACTGGATGAGGTGTAACAGGGAAGAGTCTGGCCAGGTTTCGGGACAATCACCTGTTGCTCCCTCTGCCCCCTCCCCGAGATTTGCAAGAGCCCTGGAAAGGTTTGTCGGTTTGTGCAGTGCAGACATAATGGGATAAAGCGTGGTGGCTTCGCAGGGCGTAGCTACCTTTGATTTTTGTGTACTGAGCAGAGCACGTTTCCACCTGCTCAGCTCTGGCCCTTGCAGCTCATGTTAACACTGAGGGGGGGAAGAAAATCACCCAGAACTTCTTTAGAGCCCTTTATAACAGCTTGGGGCTAATTGCTAAAATAACACCATCAGCCTACACCCCTCCCAGCACAAACGTTTGTGCAACCCCAGCCAGCATACCCGGGTGCGGTGCACAGCCCTGCACCCCCAGCACCCAAATCATACAGCCTGCACCCTCTCCAGTCCATGAAGACTGACATCTTTCCCACAACGGGCACCCGCGCAGGGCTAGGAGACCACTCCCTGTTTTCCTGTGATTCTCCCTGTATTATTCGGTCCTGCTCTGCTGTTCGGAGCTTTTCTACATCAGGCACCTCAGTGGAGGGGGGGTAAAATGGATGAAAACCAGGTGCCTTGTTTCCAGTGAGGAGTCGTGCCCAGCTGATTCCTTTGGCTTTGTCTGCTCATCCCCTGTATCCTATGGACTCCCCACTTTTCAGTGGGAACAAGCCTGTTTTGGCTGCTGTGGGTTTTTTCTCTGCCAGCCATCATTTAAGTATGCTGGGGCTTTCACTGTTATTTGCATCTCAGGTCTCCTCTGCTTTTGAATGCCCATTGCAGTGGTACCTCTTCATGGGGGGATCTGTACAACACAAAAAAATAAAACAGAAAGGGAGGGATCTGGCATCTCCCAAGCTCTGGGCTTGCAATAGCTCCGCAGCCATTAGGTGTTTGCAAAATGTAGCAGAGACACTGCAGAAAAGAAAAAAAAAATAATAAGCAGCCTCAGAGTAACGTATCCTTTCTGGGGGAAGGGAGTGGGGGTCCGTTTGCAACCAGCTCGCCTTAATTAATATTAAATAACAAAGTTCATCTCAGCATTGGGAGAAGGCAGGTCTGAGTACAGAGTTTGTATGATTATTGCTCTGGCAGCTGCCAAGGTGGGTAATTGGATGGGACGGGGAGCATGTAAAGAGGATTAGGGGATCCCTGGGGGGCTGACCCCACTCCCCCCGATCACTTTAACTTGGAGCCTCAGCATCCTGAATGGAAGCTGGCCCTGGCACTTGTCTCTGCAGAGGGTGATCTCAGTGCTGGGCAGAATGAAGCCCAGCAAAGCCAGAAAGGTTTGGTTTTTTTTTTTTCTAAAAACACACCTTTCTCCCTTCCATGCTGCATTTAGGGAAAAATAACTCCCTGTGCTAGTCTCCTGGGATGTAAGCATTTCTCAGCCTGACCTGGCCCTTTCCCAAGAAGTCCCAGCCCTTCTCATTACCCTGTTTGCACAGGCACAGAGGTCCCTGCCTGCTCTGTCTGCTCTTTCCTTGCTGAAATGCAGCAGTGCTTGGGGTGACAGCAGGGAAAATAAGGGAAGGAACTGGTTCTGCCAAGCCACGGGTCCTTTGGGGGCATCTCTAGGGACGGGTTAGGCGTGCCACCTCCAAGATTAGGTCCCAAAACCTGCTAGGACCCTGGGGCAGTGAATGGAGAAGCAACCCTTGCCCATAATCCATGGCTCCCTTCACCTCAACAGACCTTAGCAGAAGATGACTAGGGTAGATGGCGTGTATTCACCAAGAGCACGTAAACTTGCCTTTGCTACTACTGCTTAATCCCTTTCCCTCTAAGAGTAATCAAACCTGGGTTTGGCTGTGGGCTGAGAACACTGACCCCATCCAACTTCCCAGTTTGCACATACTTGCCACCCACCGGAAGACTGGTTTGCAGGAATGCGAAATATCTGGCAATGCCCATCTTCACGCAGGATTTCCACAGAACCACTGGAAATCTGCTGATCAAGAGGAGTTGAGCTGGTCTGAAAATGGAGCTGCTACGGTCCATCTGAAGCAGGCAGCAATCTCAGTCCCGCTTCCTCGCAAGCAGCCTGCTTGATTTTGTGCAGGGGATGCAGGAGGGATAAGATATGGCTAGGCAAGAAGGTACAGATGTATTTATTGAAACAGCCTCTGACTCTGCTAGGGATGCTGGAGATAAGCCAGGGAGAAGTACCTTAGGGCAGGGAGTGCAAACTGGTCCCCTTTTATCTTTGCACTTCTGCTCCGCTCCTCTTGTCAGGCTGGTGGGTTTTCTGCAGCCCCCCCCACTCTCTCTCCTTGTCCCTTCAGTGCAGTGTTTAGGGATCTTTCTGGAGGTCATTTAGGCAGAAGGACATGCCAGGGGGAATCCTCATCCTGCTCCAGGTCATAAGTGAATGGAAAGCCCCACTCCTTCCCCTTCCCCCCATGTATCTGTGAACGCCATATCCACATCCAAAGGGCTGAAGAGCAGGAGGGGCTGCTTCCGCGCTGTTGCCCTGAGCATCCAAGCTGTCTGGGAGGTCTTCTGGGGGTTTGTTCGTGACAGTAAATAGACAGGAATATCCAGGTGCACTCAGGATCCCATTAAGGTGGGTGCTGTACCCATATCTAGGACCACCGCATGGGGCAGCTCTGTGACCACCTCTCCAAACCCCTGCAAGGGCATTGTATTCTGGATCAACCCAGGGACAGTAACTTGGTCTCCTCCGTGGGCTTTTGTCACGTATTCGGCTGGAAGTCAGGTCTGTGTGTGTGTGTGAAGGAATACAGCGAATGTGGGCAGCGCTGCAAGGATGCCTGAAGATAGAGTCACCAGACTTGGACATACACCCATGTTTGTGATGCCCAGCTTGGTCACTTCAGTGTCATCTTGCCCCTGGAAGAAGGGACAAGCTCACAGCCCACATGAGTGTGGCCAGGAGGTCTCCATGGGCACTATGTCCAGTGGGCACTAACTGAGGGCTCTGCCATGTCCCCTCCAGCCTTGCATGGGCAGACCCTCCTCCATCATGCCTCAACCATTCTGAGCAGGCAGAGAGCATCTGATGCTGGCAGCACCAATTTCAGCAGGGACCTCTGCCCCGGAGGGAGTCCTGGCTTCAGGATTGGGCAGATCTTCAGGCTGCTGGAGTCTTCTCTTTCTTGGGGGGGAGAGAGGTTGAAGGTCACTTTGGGACAGACAAGAAAGGCATTTGGGAAGCAGATCAGTTTTCTACAGGAGCAGATTTCAGGTGCTACAGAAATTGACTGGGTGGCCAAATGCTGGATAATATAACCCAGGGAGATTTGCTCTCCTCTGAGTCGGTGGGACAGCTGGGGGAGCGATTTGCTCTCTGTCACTGTAGGAGCCTGGTGCGGAGTGGCATGCTGCAGCTGTGCTGCTTGCGGGGCTGTGGCAGGGGATCCCAGGGTGAGGAAGAGCCCAAGCTCACCAAAACCCACACAGCACAGCAGCTCCCCTCCTGAGTGAGGTCATTTTGGCATGGGGAAAGGAGTGATTCATGTGCAGCCTCCCTGAAAAGGAACCACCATCTCTGGGGACCTGCAGTGTTGATGCAGAAGGGTCTTTCCTTCCCTCGCCCCTCACCTGGGGCCTCTGCATCTTGGCTGCCCAGAGGATGCTCTGGAGCCTCCATCTACCACCATGCAGCAGCTGGAGGCCTCCCGTACTCCCTTGCTATGACAACCCCCTTGCACAGGCATCTCCTCCTCGCTGCCCCACTGCCAACCTGCTGCAGACCCCCAGGGGGGTCAGCCATCCCCATCCCATCCCCGTCTTTTTGCTGTGCCGAGAAGGAAAGCAAACACAGCTCTCCCTGCACAGGGTATGCACACTGGGCACTGTCCCCCCCACCTCTCACTCCATCTCAGTATTTCTTCAGCCTGCCGTTTCAGGCTCAGGACCCACTGGGACCTGCAGAGTTTGATGATGATGTTAGCAGGTGCGACTTACTCCAGGGTTTTCTTTTGTAGGGTCAAGGAGTGTCTGCATGGTCCACAGGGTGACACCTATGCAAACCCTTGGAGCAAATGCCTTGCAACCAGTCAGGGGATCCGCATCCCAAAACTCCGTGGATCACAGGGTGTCCCTGCACTGCTTGTAGTCAGAGCGTGGGGACCTGGATGAGCTGGAGAGACCTGAAGATACCAGAGGTGAATCTCTGTACATCTCTGAAGACCCTCAGAGCTTTTTTCCTGAAGGCAAGTTTCATGAACTGCCTACTCAGTGAGAGGGAAACTGAAGCATAAAAAGGGCTGAAGTGCTTTTTGAAGGTTATTGACAGGCCAAACCGTTACCTCTGCCCTGTTTAACCCACGCCAGAAGTGTCAACCATGTGCTATGTGGGCACTCCTTCATCCTGCAAAAGGGCTTCCCTCAGCCTGGGCTTTGTCTCACACTGAGGCTTTTTTTAATTCTCAGAGACTAGACGAGCAGAGTAATATAAACTCTTACAATCACTGCTGCTCCTCTGCAATAAAAAATGGTATTACATTAAGCTGAAGTCCACCAGCAATAGTGAAGGGAGAAGGATAATTTGCTCCCCACACCTCTGCTGTGGCTGATTGTTTTATTTATTCTGCTTTTTCCCTCCCATTTTCATCCTGAGTGTTTTTCCCTTCTTTTTTTGCTTTATTCTCCTAGAACTCTTGCTTCCCAGCATGTGGCATTCCAAAGCACTGCATGCCCTTATTTACAGTCCTGAATTTAACAGTCTGTACCTGTGCTGCTCTGGCCCAGCACACACCAACCAATGCTGCTTCATGAATGCCTCATGTTCAAAGCTGACCAGGGCACAGAGCTGATGGGGAACATACAGACATATAAAACTTCTCAGGCATGTAAAATTCCCATAGGCTAAAAGGCCGTGCCTAGCATCATTTTGTGCAACCTCCCTTTTGACCATGAACAGCACCTGAGATGTATTGTTATCCATCATCAACAATGATAAAGCGAAGCTTTTCTTACACCTCACCTTGCCCCCTTACACCATCACACATGTTTTTTCAGGGGATATTCATGTGGTTCTCCTGATCCCCTGCTCTAATGCCTGGGCAGGGATGTCCGAGGGTGTGTGGTGGGCACAGGTCTGCATCTGCTTCAGGGCTGGAGGAATGGCTGCACTGGAAAGTTGTGGTGGCAGATTGTGCTGCTGGACCTGGTTTCTTAGAGCATAGGACAACCCATGAGCTTCACAAGGTGTGTCTGGTGTGGCAGAGAGCAGGATTTGCATTGCTAACCTGCAACCATGCAAAAGCTGAGCCTCAGAGCATGCCAGCTCCTTGAGTCTTGGCATGGTAGGACTTCACACCCAGTCCAATTTGACAGTCCTGTTATTTCTCCATCCTGGTCGTGTGCTTCTGCTAATCCCTTTGCATTACAGTTTGCAGGGTAGGTCAGTTAAGCTGACTTCTCAGATGGAAACGTAACCCAAGAAAGAAATTAAAGGGGTTTTTGTTGGCTCAGTGACGTGATATGTCCTGTGCCTTCAGGATTGATAGGACTCATGCAAGGGAGAAACCCCTGAGCAAAGGGTCTTAGTAGAGGTGGGAGCAGCCCCTCACCCCATTTTGGTGCAGAACTCCTGTTACCCCTGATTAGGCACAGCATGAATGCCCTTACCCAGACAAGTGTGATAATGAAGACAGATCAAGGGTTAATCACTTAAATTCCTTTCCACAGGCCAGCCTAGGGGGAACAGCCTGGGGCAGGGAGACTGGGAGATATCTGTTGATTTGAGCCAGAGACCAGTTTTTTTCCTGGGAATTAGGTAGCTCTCAGGCAGCAAACGTGTTTGTATTACAGCCTCTCACACAGACATTTTTCACACGCTTACCAATTTCAGATCTCTTTTTCTACAGAAGATCTTTGACCCAAGTCCAAGATATTGATAGGAAATCAGAGGTGGCTCCTTTCTGTTGTTTTTGCGTTTGGACAGGCTGGGGAACAGACTGTCTATTTAGGTGGTGTCCCTACAGGGTGAATGAGAGGTTTCGTGTTGCACCTGGGAGGAGGTGAAGGACGGGTTGGATCGGTGCCGCTTTCAGGGCAGAAAAATTAAATCCCTCCAAAGCTGCTGGGAGGCAGTGGCAGGGAGGTGGAGATTGCAGTGGGGTCATGACAAAAGGGGATGCTCTGAGCTGCTGTCCTGTTTTCATGGTCCAGTGCTGTAAATGCTAACTGAGCGTACCCAGGGCTCAAATAGCAAAGGCCTTTTCCACCCTGAGTATTTTACGCATGCTGAAGAGACAAGTCAAAAGAGTTTGTGGGGGCTCTCCTTTGTAGCTGTGGCATTCAGAAAAGTCAGCCTTACAATAAAAATATTATCTTTGCTAGGGGTTACCAAATCTAGTAGTCCAGAGTGGAGCTGCAGCAGACTCTATCAGGTTGCTGGTTTTGGTCACCCCTAGCAATCTCCATCTCAATGGAGAAAAAAAGCTCAGAGGTGAGGTCTTTAGAGTCATTAGATGTTTGCCTTTATTGATTTTGGTAGGCAGGAGCTGTAGGCATGTGAAATTCATCGACCTGCCCTGAGCTCTGCAGAGCACCCATGCAAGAGCTGGTGCAGGACCTGACTCTGTGACAGGGCAGCCCTCTGCTTTCCCCTCTGTACAATCTATTTTTCAGGAGAAGAAGGAAAATTGTTGCTGCTCCAGGCATGAGAGCTGCTGGCTTCAACCTGATATAGTATCTGTGTTTGCTCCATCTCACTGTAAAACTCTCATTAACATAAATAGGAGCAGGAACAAGACCGCAACATGACTAATTCTCCACCCCCAGACTGTCTGTGTGTATATTATCAACTCCTTGTTCAGCTCATGTGCCTGCACACAATTGTGGGATAAATCTTGCTCTCTGTTGGTGTTTGTTTTAAATTGAATTTTCTTACTGAAAAGGTTGGAGAGGCATAATTATGGTTTGGATTTCAGAGGTACACATGTCTTTGTGGGAGCAAACAGCAGGGAAAAGACTGGCTAACTCATATTGCTGTGGTTCAGTGCATCCAGATAGAAAGATGCATATGTCCTGGCCGGACTTTCTGGGCACGTTACCAGGCAGGCAAAAAATATTTTGTTTTGTGTTGGAGGAGTAGAGGAGAGTTCTGAATCTCTTCCTAGCTCAGCCATAGATGAGCATACGACCTTGAGAAAGTCTCTTATCTGATCTTACCAGCAAATGAATGCAGAAGCTGCCTAAGCTTAACTCTTGCAGAGTTGTTTGAGTCCTCAGTCCCTCCAGGTCCCATGGATTGGTAAACCAGCTTTGGGCATGGCTTCCCTGAGTTCCTATGCGGTGGCAGGAGGAGAAACTGGGAGGAAGCTCTTGGCTCCTCTGTGCTAGTCCTCCACCAGGTTGTTTTCAAGGGGACCATTGGGACAAATCCCAGTGAGCAGACTGGACATGGCCAGTAATGGAAACCACAAGTCCAAGTCTCCCTCAGCACAAGCATCTGAACCCAAACCATGCCAGCACCCCACTTACTCCCACACTTGGCTGGGGACCATGCTCCTGCCCTGAGCCTACTGGACAGGAGGGAGCTGAATCTTATGGCTGCAGAATGGCACCTTTGGCAATCCTAGACCTAAACACAAATCTGTAAAACTGTAAAAAAGAAAAAAAAAAAAAAAAAGCCACTCTTCCCAGCTCTACTTTTGGCTGAAACTCTTTGGAGAAGTTTGGGTTGTCTTACTTCACCTGGTCCTGTTTTGCCCAAGTGGAAAAGTTTGCCAGCCAGGGAAATCAGCAAAATGGCACACACAGACACCCTGACCCCCAGCAACAGCCATTGCTGTCTCCAGAGGACGTTGGGTTACGTGATACAGCTCCAGAACGGTCTGTGAACATGTCCTGGCCCCCTTGGCAGCCCTTTCGTGGCCCCTTGAGTTAAGACTGGAGAGGTAGGTAACAAGAGCTTCCCTAAAAGCCAGAGCCTGTCTGTTCCTGCCCCAAAAGCAGTCAGATAGCTGAGGTGAGGTAACACTCCCCAGGAGCACCTTGGCACCGTGCCTCTCCTGAAGCCCTCACTCCCTCCGCTGCAGCAAGAGCAGTCTCTCCCTTCTCGCACCCTTTTCCTTCTCAAACTGGAAACCAAGCCTCTGCTTTTCTTCTAGGTATTCATCCAGGGCCGGCACGGTGCTTGAGCAGAAGCCACCACCACTGTGGCTGTCCTCCGAGGGGCTGCGTTTGTCACACCGCAGGAGCTGGTCCAGCGCTGAGGGTTTCCTACCTCCATCCCTGGCCCTTTGCAGCACACCCCTATGCTGTTTGAATCCCAGAGAGGATGTCTCTACCCAAAATCCAAATAGAAGAGGCTCTGGACAGTGCAGATACTGGCTCTGGAAGTGCTGCTCCTCCTGATGACCACCTGAGGAGCCTCAAGGCATTGACAGAGAAGCTGAGACTGGAGACCAGGCGCCCGTCCTACTTGGAGTGGAAGGCAAAGCTGGAGGAGCAGGCATGGAAGAGCCCCCAGCCGTCAGGAGAGGAGGAGGCAACCGAGGCCAAAAAGTCTCTGGGAGACACTGTCCCCTTGAGGAAGGTGCAGATGCATCTCAATGGGAGCCCTGCCCAGGACAAGGTGACTCTTACCTCAGGGAGAATAAGTGGCTTTGAGAGCATCGATGAAGCTTTGACCTGGCTCAGGAAAGAACTGGTAAGTGTTTTCCTGTCCCTGTTAGATAGNGGAGAATGAGGAAACAAGCAACTCCTTGTTCCTACCCGCCTTCAGCCCCAGGTGAAAAGGCAACAATCAATCACTGCTTTTTCTATGGCTGGTGGGAGCAGGAACAGCCCAGGGAAGGGAAAAGGCAAATGTCAGAGCACCCATAACCTCAGAGAAGGAGCTGAGTCCATCTCAGCATCCCTGCTGGCATTCAGCAGGCTGGGGAAATATGGTAGCTTGCACTGCTTAGGACTTTTTAGCAGTTTGGCCCCTCCACTGCTTCTCTAATTATATCTCAACACTCAGGTGAATACAGCAGGTATGAAAACACCACGAATACATGGGCGTGGCTGGTGCAATAGCCCATCTCTGATGGGGATCGGGAAGGGATACTTCATGAAGGCTGTAGGAAGGAAGCATGACTAGATCCATCCTCTGGATCTGCCCTTGCAGCTTGTGGCTGTTGGTGGTTTAGGAACTCCCTCAGTGGGAGATTGTATGCTGACCACTGCGTTTAACAGTCATTAGCGGATCTAACCTCTAAGTGTTTGTTTAATTCCCCCTTTTTCTTTTCTTTTTTTTTAACTCATAACTCTCTATAAGGTCTTGTGGTAACCTGCTTCCCCCAAGTAATTTCTGCACGATGAGATGAAGTGCTTCCTTTTGTTTCAAACTGTTTTGGAAACCCCTTCTTCTGACCATGTAATATCTAATGAATAATATTCCTTTTTCTGTTGTATGCATGATGCCAGAACCTCATCTCAGACCCCTCCTCATCCAGCTCTTACAGGTTCATCGTCTGTTGGCTCCTGCTTCATTAGAAGCTGGTCCACATTTCTGTCATCGGCCCAACCCAACCTTGGGCCTTATCTTACACATCTGTTTATTTCTGGTAGTTATGAACTTGTAGTTTCACAGAGAGGAAGATAAGATGAAAATGTCACACCTATGCTAGGAAAATAGAGAGCCAGGGCATGAGTGCTGGAAACTCACCTTTTATATGTTGTGTTGCTATCATGGTCTTTGGCACAAATTTGTCCTGGGCCAACTAGTGCTGACCCAAGCAGCTCTCAACCCAGCTCAGGAGTCAGCACAGCCTGGGGATAATTCCCAGGAGGAGGTGTGGATGCAGCACATCTTTTCTGGAAGCCACACAAGGTCAATAGTATGGACATGACCGGATCAGGGCAGCTGTTTTCAGGGATGGAGAATGGGCCCCGGTGCTCTTCACAAGTATAGGAGCAAGCAGACACCAAACCCACACTTCCCAGTGATCCTTCCCTTCTTCTCACCAAAATGAAAAATATTATTTGGCCCACAGGACTGGAAACAACTCATGTCACGTGGCTTTGTTTCTGTTGCTTAATTGGAAGCTTGCCTGTGAGTCCCACCAGCATTTGCAACTGTATTGAGAGCAGCGATATTTACAACAGGGTCCCAGGGGGCTGGAACATCACTTGCAGTTCAGATGCACTTGTGAAAATGTTCCTGTGCAAATGCTTTGCTTTTGATAAGCACTGAAAGTCTTTGAGGAAAGCTTCTTGTGCACAATGAGGAATAATAGTTTTTAAAAATTCTCTGCAACTTTTGCTTCAGATAATATTTATTTGTCAACTTTTAGTTGCTCTTCCTGTATTTGCCCAGCTAGATTGACCTCTAGAGAAGTTATTTACAGAGGTTGTTCTGGATGTCACAGTTTTGGTGGTTGAGCTGTTTCTCGGGACGATGGTTTTCAGAAGGCGAGTGCAGTGTTTTCAGGAATCCAGGACCATTAGGAAGAGCTTTGAGCTGATCTTCTAAAATCACTCAGTGATCTGGAGAATCTCAGCTCCAGATCTGAGGCCTGAATCTGGGTCTGTACTTGCATCTGTGATGCAATCTTAAATTCACAGTGCACTTGATGTAAACCCCAAACTTCAAGATGCCCAAAGACAGTAAGAAGCAGATTTTCCTTCTCAGAGCCCCAGATTTTAAAAGATTTGGTTTGTTCTCTCAGTTTCTGCCCGTGACAGAAGTATAAATTGTCTCAGAGTCCGATTCTACCCTTTAGATTGGGGTGTGGTATATAAACCACCATCTGATGAAAAGTAGAAGTTTAAATTAAAGAAGAAAAAGGGCAAAGCAAACCGTAATTGTTCCTCACTTTCCATTTTCTTGCCTCTTAATTATACCAGTCTTTGCTGGATCCGGACGTGACTCATGTAATTTAGAACAATTTCCCCAAAAGACAGAGCATGTATTTGACTGACCACACAGCTAAATAGCTATGTTGGAGGCACTATTGTTGGGTAAGAGCTGCCAGCAAACAGTGAGAACACAGCAAGGCCATCACATCACAGGGTGCGGGAACAAAAAGATGCATTTCACATCAAATTCAAGGATGAAACCCAGTTTCTTTTGAAATAAATGAACAAGCTTCCACATATCCCAACACAGCCAAGATTTTTCCTTGTTTGACTCTATGTTGTGATAGTAAAGTAATCAGGAAGGCTTCATAGAAGGATATGGTTATGTCTAAGTTTATATATTTATTTAAGGCAGGAACCAAGGCCAGAAAGGGCAGCATCCCTCAGACAGCACCCTGCTTGGGGCAACCAGGCAGCACACCAGCACCCCACACCTTGGGTAAGGTCACCCTAAGCAGGCAATTAATCATTCTGGTCTGATTTAACGTGGGAGACCACTGACCTGCAAGCACCACGCAACCCAGCCTTGCCCTGAGCAAGTGTTGAGTATCCTGGGCAGCTTTCTGAAGATCATCCAAAAATGATCCAGTAGTCATAATTAGGGTGAAATCTGCTTCCACCACGCTGTCCTCTGCTGCAGGGTGAATCCTCCCCCACTCTACACAGTCCTTCATGAGAAGTCAATTTAGAGTATGTAGGATTCATCTATCCAACAAAAGGGCAAAAACTGCTGTATGTGGAGTTTTCTATCCAGGAAAGAAGTACACCAGCCCGGGTCCTTACTGAATGAAATGCAATGATGCAGGGTGAGCAGCTCCATCACCCACACTGTGCAACCCTAATCACAGCTGCCAGCACGTTTAGGCTGGGTTATTTCAATAGCATGGCCCCAGCATTGTTTTGGCTTGTACCAGATAGCACCCTGCCAAACAGTTAAACCTTCAGGAGGTTGCACATGCTAGGGACTGTTCCCAACAGGCAATTTGTACGGGACCACCCAGTTTTGGAACTAACTCTATCCCAGCCAAAAGCAGTAGAGGCAGCAAAATTAATTTAGTAGTATGTGTATGCCTAAACGACCCCTTGGCCATGGTGCTACAGAAGGGGCCATGGCATGGGCTAGTTGCTTGGTCAAGTAATAGTCCAGGAGTGCCTAGCTTTATAATTAAAGTTACCTGTAAATTCTGAAGCATTACTCCCAGTTCACACAAAAGGGGTCATCCAACGCTGCAAGGAATTTGCCTCTGCATCTCCAGAGCCTGCTCTGGTTCAGATTCAGCCAGGTTCAGGCTCCTCATGTTCAGAAGCGAAGGACGAACCCAAGGTCTTACTGTGCATCTGCTGTTCTTGGTCTCTCACCCCACATGACCTGTCCCAGGACCTGATTCTGCACATTAAGTCCTGGCCCTGGTTTATAGGACTGACATATGCCCACTGAGCTCCAGCCAGCCACGTCAGCTGGGACCTGCTGAGAATCTGGCCCCGAGAAGGTGATTTATTCAGACATGCAAACTCCTGCTCTTGTTTTTGCGCTGAGAGGCTCTGTGTAGGTGTACGAGCAAATTGCAGCACTCAGCATGTGCTGAACCGCCCCAGGGCTGGAGCACTTCCCTCCCCAACTCCTCGTGTCTCTTCTTTGCCCTCGTGTTTGCCTTTGTGCTGTCAAGTGTGGCTGCTTTTCATCAATGCTGAAAGTAAAGCCAGGGTATGGTGACAGACCCAAGGATCAGAGTGGTCAGACTGCACTTTCCTCTTTGTTTTTGAAATTTGTCAGGTTTTACAAGTTATAAAATTAAGGCCCTCAAAGTCCTCTTCCTCTTAAATGTGGTTAAAGAACAAAGACGTCTTAGAACTGGGACATCTTAGGGCAGTTCTGACTTTGTCCCAGTAGGAAAATAGGTTTTCCATCTCAAATTCACCAGTGTTTGGCATGGAAATTTAAGGTGTGTGAGCCTGAATGCAGGAAAGACTCTTGAAACGGGACAAAAACGTCTGATGTTCTCTCCTGGGAAATTGTAAAACACCTATGTCCTGTTGATCAGACATTTCTCTTTAAATATTAACTGCTATTAACTCCATTTGGGATATTGATACTGGCTGAATAAGTACTTAAGTGAACTTAAGCAACGATGAGGCACCAAAACAGTGTTGACACGAGCCTTGTTGCAGATTGCTCTGTGGTTGTTGGGAGGTGAAGAGGAGGAGAAGGAGTCTAGAGCACAGATACGGTGGTGGAGACTGGCCTGCGTTGGGAGCCTTCTGCTACATAGCAGGTCCAGGAAGGATTTGTCTTTATTTGTATTTAAGCAGTGAAAGGACATGGGCACAGGCACCAGAGCGGAGTCATCTGTATTGTTAAATTGCTACAACCTGGGCACAGTTTAGGAGTTATCACAGAACAGGACCATCCCCAAGGGACAGTTTGGGTGTAGCCACCCTGTCTTGGAGAGAGTGGGAGTTTCATGGGGTGGTTGTGGATTTATGAGCATAGCAGATATCTAACTGCAGCTCTGAGAAATTATGTGCTCTTCTTCTGTGTAAGACCACGTGTAAGCCCTCTGAGATGTCCCTCTGTTCACCTCACTCAGGTGCTAAGCTGCCAAGCTTTTCCTCTGGCAATGGGCTTTGTCCTAGGTACACCATTCCCAATCCTGAATGCAGTTTAGCACCCCTTAATTTAACAAAAAACAGAGGTAACTACCTCCCTCAGGAAAGGCAATATGAAGATTAATTCTGAGGGATTCAGCACAGACTAAACTCAACACTGAAGAAGGGTGAGATTTGGGACCCATGTCAGGCTTTGCATGTGTCAGCTGGCAAAGGTATCCCGGACTTTGGTGGTGTGTAACTCCCAGGCACTGCAGGCGATGAGATACCTCATTTGGGGCTGCGGGTTGCACCACAAGGGTGGGAGCATCTAAAATTATCCGTGGCAGGGTGGCATCTGAGCACCTTTGAAGATGAAGCCGCAAACCAAAACACAGACTTAACCAACTTCTCTGAAGTGTTTGGCAAGGGTCTAATAACTGGCCTGTGCTTCTCCGTGCTTGAATCCAAGTGGCTGCACTCAGTTAGGAAAGCATCAGTCTGGATTAAAGTTTCTTTTGATCTTTTGGAAATAAAAAGGACTAGCCCCATGGGAGCAGCTGCTTCTCCACAGACCACCACCCTGAGCTTCATGGACCACAGACTGGGACTCTGTCCATGGGACACTTTTCTTTAGGGAAGAAGTCCCAAGGACCTCCACACCTCCCTGCCATGAGGTGCTCTGTGCTGATACATCCCCCATAGCAATGCAGGGAGAAGATGGACTGCTGGCAGTGGGAACATTATTGCTCTTCCAGTCTGTGACCATAGGGTTAAGAGAAACTTGAAGGCAAGTCTGGGTTACACTCTCAGCTGCTTCTAGTTATTCAGGCTAAGCCACCTAGACTGGACAACAGGCAAGGATGCATCCAAAGCTCCTCCACAGATTAAACATCCCTGAGAGACTCTGAGGCTCAATCCAAACAGAAAATCCTTCCTGGGTTCATAAGGTCCTGTGGTCCAGCTTTGTGATTCAGTCTAGCAGTTGCAGTAGCTCCTCTGCCAGGAAGGACCTGAATTTGGTTCCCCCTCCCACCCAGGGAAGTTCAAACCAGCAGCCCATTCATCCCAACAGCATGCTCCAAACATGCAGACGAAAGGTATCTCTTTGCCTCCTGGAGATGGGCATGCAGAAAGAGGCAAAGTGTGTTAAAAAGTGGTTTGTGTGAGCAAGACATACCTAAGTGTCTTACTGCATTTAGCATGTGAGACTCAAAGGAAGCAAAATGCATGGCTGCTGCTGCGTGATCCCCATGGGTTTGTCCAGGACATTGCACAGAGTGTGTGGGATCATGCTGTTGTCCCACACAGATGAACTGGTGCATTGAGTTACTTTGTGGTGACTGGCCCTGTGGGTGAACTGTGTAAACTGAAACCTCACAGCTTCCCATGATGTGGCCCCTGTAATCCCATTATTTCTTTCCAGGAAGTTTTGTGGAGCTCTGCTGACCCAACAGTGCTCCTTTTAAGAAGAGATCATTCATCATTTCTAGCGATGGTTTGGTCCTCAGCATGGGACGGATTGAATGTTTCTACTACTCATGAGTAGCCTCTGGGAAGGGGAAGGAGAATGAGGATTTCTGGGTTCTGACCCAAATTCTGCTGATATTCTGGGTGGTTTTGAACAAAGCAGGGTTTAATGGGACAAGTCCATGGAGGGAGGACAGGGTGTTTGTATCTCAAGCCAAGCCCCAGTGGTGAGTGGGAACGGTGAGAGAGGCTATGCCCTGCAGAGCAGCCCACCCTTCCTGCCCACAGTGGGGCCTTTCGTGCTCTTCCCCCTGTCCAGTTGTCACCCCATGGACCAACCTCCATGGGACCTGTCACCATGCAAGGAGCTCCCAAGCCCTCGGGAAGATAAGGCAGGCTCCCAAGGGGCGCAAGTGGTGACAGCCCTCATCCCTTGTGCAATCTCCTCATTGTGCACATCATCCTTTACTCAACCACTGCCAGGCTTTGTTCCTCACCCATCTACCTTTCTTTCCTGGAGGACAGAAGAGGGCTTTATCCCCCTGGGAAAGCCTTGGCTGATGGTGCACATCTGACAGGTCACCCTTGCTTCCCTGTTCAGCCCCAGAGCACAGTCAGGCAGGGCTGAGTCTAAGATGGTGTTCCAGCTTAGGTGATCAGCGTAGATGGGTGATGGTTTTGCCCCATGCCATGTTGCTCCCACCCTACAGGCCACGTGTCCGTTGAAGAGGCCAGTTCGGCAAACACCAGAGTCAGAAGACCCAATGGGGGTAAGGAAGGGTGGCTGGAGATTGAACACCTGAAGGACATACCCTGGAGAGCTTTGTCTTCCAGCTTGCGTGAAATCAAGACAGCTTTCTGAAAAGACAGGGGAGTAAGAAACGGTCAAAAAGTGGAAAGCTGGCTTGCGAGGGAAAGATAGCAATCTCCAACTTGCATCCCTCTCCACAATGGCCTTGTAATTAATTTTTAAACCCTTTTTGCTGTTGGTTTGGGTTTTTTTATTCCACATTCCTCAAAGCATTTAATGAAAGTAGTTGTTGACATTTCTTATGCAGCTTGATAAACTGACAAGAAAGAATGACCAAGGGTCAGTTTAATAGCACCCACGATTGCCTTCCTGATAAAATGTGGAGCTGCAGCATTCATTGTGAAACAGGGAAAAACATCGACAGAATGAATTTTTTTCATTGCAACTCACATGGGAGGAGAAAAACCCTGCTGAGTGGCATTACTCTGCTGGGGGCACAGGCTACAAGGTCTGCAAGGAAATAGTGTTTTCTTGAAGAAGGTAAATGGCTACAACCCTGCCAACAATTCGAGAGAGATTTCATGAGAGAGAGATATTCACTCTGAGATTTGTACCAAGGTGACTTAATCCTCTCCAGGCAACCAAGCTGGAGTCCAATTGCTGGCTGAGAGCACCAGGCAAGGTCCTCCAGGGTACCTCCATGGTGCGGGAATGTGAAAAGCCTTGCTTGGCTTGGATTAACTTTCATTATACTCGTCAGCTCTTGGCTTAGGCTCTGAGCACAACATTGCAAAGGGCTTCCCGACAGCCACAGAAAACAGCTGGAGCCAAGCCAGGATTCCCTTCCAAGCCCTTTAACCTCCTGAGGTGGCTGCTTCACCTTGTTGTGAGACTGGCAATGCTGCAAGGGGTGATGCCAGCATCTTTGGAGGTATTGCCTGGAGAAGGAGGGATTATGTCACAAGCTAGAGCAACCCCGAGACTGCTCTGGTTGACAGCCTTGTTGCAGCAGCCCCATGAATCAGGCATTAGAAAGGTCTCATGTAGAAATACCAGGGCCACCTGTGGAGCATCCTGAGGGGAAATTTTCCTCCTTCCTTCCCTTCTGCAGTTTCATGTACAAGCCACCAGATCAGGAATGTATTTATCCCCCATCCCCAGAGCTACATGTGCACTTGTAAACTAAACAGCTCATTTTCAGGCCTGTAGACAAACTGGTATGGTTTGGCCATGTCCATGCTGTTAAAATCCAGACAAGGTGGCTGTATAACAAATGCCTACTGAGGGTGAATCCCTCTGTGTTAACTCCTGAAGAGTGCCTGTGGAAAATTGCTTAGGACCGTGAGAGCTGGCCTTAGCTCAAAGGATGCCAGGACCTTGCTCGCAATCAAGTGGACAGACTTTGTTGCAAGGCACTATTTAATGTATTGCTACAGACGTATTCTGGGTCTGTTTCTGAGCTTGTGCAAACCCCAGGGTGCCAAGAAACCAGTGATGCAAATGAAAGGAGTGAGGTAAAGGGTGGATTTGGGGTCAGAACATCACAATGCAGCTGGAGATGAGCTCAGGGCATCGTCTCATGCACTGAGAAGCTGATGAGGACAGCACATGCTTGGGACACATTGGGAGGGGAAAAAAAAACCCAAAGAAAACCAAATCAGGAGCCTTGGTGCCAAGGGGCTCCTTCCATTCCCTGTTCATATCCTGCGATGGAGGCAACACCAGAGAAAGAGGCAGGACATCTCATCGGGGCAGATGTAGGACTCTTTTTCCAGCCAGTTTTGCTCCTTCCTTGTTTCCAACACTTACAGAGAGATTTAAGCCACAATGTTTGCTAAGAGCTGTTCAGCTTCTCTCCCATCACTCTCTTTGCAGCTTTTATGGTTTGTTGCTTTTCTGTGAGGAGGGATGTGGGGTGAGACGTGGGGATTGTTTTCTTGGCATCTGCTGTTCTAGCTCTGCCTGCTTCTGTTCCCCAGACAAAGGTTGATTCTTGTACCAAGTGTTCACCTCCTTCCTTCAACACCCCCAATATCCTGTGGCAATAAATTTCTGCTTAATTATGAGATGGAATTAAAAAAAAAAAATGCAGCTCTTTTCTTTCATCACTTCTAAATCTTCCACCTCCCAAAGTTAGGTGCCAGGGGAGGAAAAAACCCTCCGAAACACTTAGCTTATTAGCCTGCAGGATAGTTGTTCTCTCTTTTGTAGGAAACCATGGAGGTCCCATCCTGAGAGCCACTTCAAATCAGTGAGATAAGCCATGGGGGATGTGGAGGACCACGTTCCTGGCTGTCATGAACCAGCTCTGATTTATGCAGGCTGGAAACCCAGGCCAAGTAGCTGAGGATTGGTACTCTGGGGTTCTTTTAATTGGTCCTTTCCCCCTCTAATTGCTCCTTCTCACTGTGGCTGCTCCCTTATGATCAAAATTAATTTGGGCTTTACTTAAGGTTGAGATGGAGGCTCTGAAGCCTGCACTGAGAGACCCAAGCCAATAGCCTTGGGAAGGCTGGCTTTAATTCCAGTTTCCAGGTGCTCCTGAAAACCTGAGCAGGCTCAGACTTCCTGAATGCTGAAAATTCACTGCCCTAAGCCAGTATTTGACTGGGATGCATTGTTGTCTTGGAAGACCCCTGTCTCCCTCCCAGTTCTTTGCAATGGTATAGCATCTCTAAATGAGTTACTTTTCCAATTATTTCGTGCAGCCTTTAGCAGGGAGCAGCACAATAAGCAAATTTTCTGTGCCCTTGCCAATACCTTCTTCCCTCCCCACCCTCCATCTTGTGTTTCAGGCAGAAATGCGCCTCCAGGACCAGCAGCTGGCAAGGCAGCTCATGCGCCTTCGCAGCGACATCAACAAGCTGAAGATCGAGCAGACCTGCCACCTGCACCAGCGCATGCTCAACGACGCCACGTACGAGCTGGAGGAGAGGGATGAGCTCTCCGACCTCTTCTGTGACTTCCCCCTTGTGAGCTCCTTCAGCCTCTCCACACCACTCAAGCTCATTGGGGTCACCAAGATGAACATCAACTCCCGCCGGTTCTCGCTGTGTTAAAGGGGGAGGAAGAGGAAAGGATGGGGGAGAAAGAGAGAGGACTGGGCAATGCCAGGGCTCTCTCCATCTGATGGCTGGGCAAAAGAAGGCCAAAGAGGAGCAGAGGGAACAGGAGCAAACAGGGAACCCACAGCTGGTCTTGGTGGCAGGGTAGAGCAGCAGAGCTGGGCACTGAGATGGCCCAGAGTTGCTCATCGAGAAGACAGGACCTGCATGGAGGAAGCATGGAGAGCATCTGAACCCACCATGTGCACTTAGCCTGCTCCTTTGCAAAGTCCCTTCTCCTTCTCTCCCCCCCACAGTAACTAAGAGAACGCAGCTCCAGTGCGGTTGGTTGTACTCAGAAATCAGAGGGGGGCAAAGATCAGCCACAAAGCAAAGCAAAATCCCTTTTCCCTTCCCCTTTACCTCCTACTAGGCTGGAGCCATCTCTTCAGAAAATAAGTCACTCCCCTCCATGGATGTCTCCTTGGGCATCAGTCCTCAGTCTCCCTTAGTCTCTGCTGGCCCAAGCACAGGGTCCATGGGGCTATTTCAGGTGGGAAGCTGATTTCCAGTGGAAAGGAGCCCTCCCAGCAGGTGAGGGACCATGGTTTAAATGGTATGCAGCCCCAAGAAGTGAGGAGAATACGTGTTTGTTGACTTGCTCAGTTAAGTTAAGTGTACTTTAGCTTAATTTTGCTTGTGGTATAGGTTATGAACAGGCCATGGGCATATCTATATAGAGACTCCAGCCAGCCATAAGTTGCCTGTGTGTCCTAGAGTTATACCCAGAGCAATACGCGTTTCTGATCTTGTTGTCAGCAGTGACCACAAGACACCGTGTTGTTACCCCCTCAGGCAGTAAGGCAAAGGAGGTAACATACACCCATCATATCAGAGAAATCACCCCAGGCTGACATTCCCCCAGACAGCAGCACCAGCAAATCCTGGATCCTCTGTAGCAACACACATCCATCAGAGAAACGAACTTCAAGAGGAGAAGAGGGACTTTTGTGTAATGAACATAAAGTGTGACTATAAAATCAAAGGGAGAAATTATGCTGTGATGAGCTTCGGACCTGCAGCAAACACATGGGATTCCCTCCCTGCTTGGCAGTATGTAAGATGGATGCTGTATTTTCTTGCCTTTCAGTGCACACAGCTGCACACGTGCCTGTATGGCAGAGACACCCGTGGTCTAGCCCAGCAAGGTCAGGGACTCAAGAGGTCTAGCCATGGCAACCTTGGGACACCTGGCACCCAAGTCTAGAGGGAGCGTGGGTGCCTCTAGGCTCTCTCTCCTGTGCCAACGTTGCTTCTGACCAGGTCAGAGTGGTACAATCTCTCAGCCCATCGCCCCAGCCCAGCTCTGCTCTCTGCCACACACCTGAGCAGAGAGCTCTGCGGCTGAGCGAACGTGACCTTGTTCATGCAGCACCAGCCCCAGCCCTGGCGATGAGCAGAAGACGCAAGCCAGCGCTGAGCTGAAAGCTGTGTGGCTGTGTTGATGTGCCTGTACCTGACTGTGTCTGTAAGCTGTGTGTGTGCGTAAGTTGTTGTGTGTGTGCATGTGAGCCTGCAGGATGCCTCTCTCAGGAGGCTGTGGTGGACTTTGCTCCCAAATGTGATGTGAATCAGAATCTGATGAGACTCTGCCGTGCCTGGGAAGATGCGGTGAGGCTTCAAGACTTGGGGTTTCCACAGAGAGCTTAGGTCCATGTAGAGAAGACAAATAATCTGCCTCCACAGGTCTCCATGGGAGGAACAAATTAGCATCATGAAGGGGTTCATAGCCACATGGGGCTGGGGACTGGCAGGAGACGCTGGACCTGAGTTCAGTCCTCTATCTCCCATAGTATATAACCCCTCGGTGATGTCTCCCCCTCCACTTCAAAGCTCGCTGAGTATCATTCCTTTCTGCAATGGAAGGAGGTATTTTGGGCATTGGAGCTCTGTCTATACCAGTAAGTAAATCAGTGCCATGCCTGGGTGCTGAAGCTTGTGCTGCCCAGGTGGTGAAGGTTTAATTGGGATGTGGCCAGACTCTCAGTTGGCTTCTGGGCAAGACAGCCAGCCATGATGCCATTTAGTTTACTAGTAGAGAAATAGCCTTATTTCCCCATGGACATCTTGAAAAAGAAAAAAAAAACCCCACCTCATTAAAATTCTTCTTTATTTACTTTTTTAATAATAAAAAATATCAATTCATGTCCCACATGTTGATTTTCAGAGGCATTTTCGATCAAAACATAGCAATGATGACTTTTCGGTTAAAATAATGCCTTGGAAGAGGGGGACTGCTTCTCTTTAGGATCAGCTAGAGTTGACTGTAGGGTGGACCTGCCTTTGGGCTCTTGTCTGGTAGCCAAATGCAGGAGGTTAGTACAAGCACAGTCTTAGGAGGTCATTATATGTGACATTAGAAATATCAGATGTCTGAGGTCCAGACATGTATTTTCTGCATTAAGTGGAACGGGGGATGGTTATAACTGCCAGTTGTTCATTGAAATGCACAATTTTTTAATTATAAAATTATGTCTGTATTGATTTCTGCCTCTGGTCTCTCACTATGTTCAGTGGCTCCAGGTCTATCTGGAGAGCGGTTGGGGAAGCACCAGTCTGGTGTTTTCAAGGTTTACAGGTGTGCAAGGTTTCCACTCAGTTTTTTCTATCCACGCACATCACTTGGACACCCCTATGGCTCCACCAGCAATTGTTCCACCTTGCAGTCTGGAGGAGATGGGAAAAACTTAAGGTGGGAGCACTTATCACGTATTTGGACAAAAGTGTGCAGGAAAGAAAGAAAAAAAAAAAATCCCCACTCTTTTATGTTAGGTGCTGTTTTGTTAGTCAGCCACTGAGTCAAAAGTGGGTTAAAAATATATCAGGCTAGGGAAGAAAAATAGAGATACAACTGATTACTGCTGAATTTTGTTTAAAAAAACCAAGTCATCCAAAGGTTGGATGGGACTTGATAAACACAAGTACAGGTCACTGCTCCCACCACAAAATTCCCAGAAAGGAGCTTCCAGGCCTCAGCTGTCTTCAATGAGATGGTTCATGCCATCGAGCACTGGTTCCTCTCCTTGTACAAGTGGCTTAGAGCCATGTCCCCTTTCCTAGATGACCTACGATGCCTGCAGAGAAAGGCTGGTAGCAATCAAGGTTGATGCTTCTGAGGTCCATCCTGAAAATACCCTTTAATGTGACCACATGTGTGGACCACCGAATCAAGGCCATGGTATCTCCATCTGGGGCACCAGTGGCTGCTGCTCCATCTAGCTGAAGCAGGGATCTACTGGACATTGATTTAAGGGTTGTCCATAGCCACCCAGCAGTGACACGTTCCTTGCTGAAATTAAAGAGCAAGTTTGAGACTAGTCCATGTGAATAATTAACTGCATTTTTAATTTAGATAGCCAGACTGGAAGACCACAGATTTCTCCAGGCTAACTCTAAGACCAAATTTCAGATTATTTTTTCTTGCCCCAAAAAGCTCAATGCAAATTTTGGATGGGGGGGGTGTCAGTCTAGCATTTTAATTGGTTACATTTTGCTTTTACTTAAGAGTTCTAAAAATCTTAAATTAAAACTGAAACCATTAACAGCTCACTTTAATTCAAACATTGTTTTGTAATCAACAGTCAAAATATTTTCCCTGAAATAGCCTTAATGAGACTTTACCACTTCCTCTTTTTCAGTGGGTATCAGCCATTCATCCAGCTAGACCCAATCCCTGAAATTTTAGTCAACCCAAACCTCTCTATATTTTTCAGCACGAAGAAATCAGTTAAAAATGAATTGGCTCAGCTTCATTTCTGACTTCTTTTGGGTCAATTAAGAGGAAGCACAAAACAATTTTACATATTTTAACTTACAGTCAGCTGGCCACTCTCCTTGGCGTGGTCTGCCACGACATACTAATGGACAAGACCTTGCTCGTCTGTCACAGCCCCAATACAGCAACAATGAAAAGGCTTATTGTTCCTAGGAGCGTGTCTCATTCCTCACTCTTTTGGCACTGGGAAGTGCTATCATATAATCAGCGAGTGATTTGTATTTTGACGTCTCCCACAACTGCCTCCATATAACCCTTAATGAAATTCAATAGAGATATCATCACAGAAATGCCCCGATAGGTCCCACTTACAACATGAAAGCCAGGGAATGACATGTTTAAGGACTTAAAGACTGAATTTTCAGATTGCCTCTGCTACACAGTATTTCAACTATCACAGTCTAACCTCTTTTTTATATATATACACACATACATGGAAAAAAAACCCAGCTGGAGTATTGCCAGCGCCTTGTGGGTCTTTTTTACAGACTGATGCTGTCTGCTAAGTGGTTTTATTTTAGATCAAGGAAGACAGAAGGTGGGGAAAGAAAAAAAAGGATTGCAAGGAGAAGGTGGCAGGCTACACGCCGAAACCAGAATCAGACTTGCTTCCCTCACTGCACGTTTTACAACCAAGTGCTGTGTCTGAGAAGACACGCGCAGGGGAGCAAGGCATCCAAAAACCTCGAGGAGAGATCATCCCTTGGGCATTGCTTATAGACCAGCTATAAGCTGGGTGTCCAGAGAAGCCATGCAGCAGCCCAAAGGAGGACCGAAAGATGTGCAAACCGCTCCTGAAATCCTCACCAGTCTCTGTACTACCTGGGAAATCTGGAAAGCTGAATAACACCGGCACCTCCCTCCCCTGCCTGACCAGGGGACACCCCTGAGCCTTGGATGACCGCACTCATTCATGTGAAGCTGAAGCCCAAGCTGCAATGGTTGGATGTGCATTTTAAGATAAGTGATGATCAGATTTGGGGCAAACTCTTGATTTCAGGCTTTCATCTCTCATCCTTTCTATCTACTTTATGAAGAAGGACCAAGAGACCAGCTCCATGCACCCATCATTCAGAGCAGCCGAGACCTGGACTTGCCATATCCTTGCAAAAGGCAGATGGTGCAGAGTCCCTGTGGTCCGGTCCTTGGGGCAGCCGCACCATCCTGGCCACCGTTGCCTTCAGCATCTCAGTGTGCTTCAGAATGCTTTGGGTCAGCCGCTGTGAGAGGTCTGCCATGCCCAAGCCCCTCAATGGAGGTGGAAGATGCCCAGTGCTTCACCACTGTCCCTTCCCCAACANCCTCCATGCAGCCCCACCTGCCTCTCGGAGCGGGAGGAGGAGGATGGGGGTTATTACACAATATTTTTGTTCCACTGACAATTTCCCTCTGCCAGTTGGAACACGATGCTCATAATTTGCAGCTTTCTGGAGGTGTTTCAGGAGCTTCACATTTTTAGATCATTGTCTCTCCTCTCGGGGAACAAGGGGGGATAGCAAGGAGCTGCTCAAAAAATGCCATGTTCTACAAGGGGATTTCTTTAGGATGGGGATTACTCAGGAAGGCAGAGGGAGTTTCCTCCAACCGCTTTAGCTTGGCAGCCTGGGTAGCTAAGAAGACAATGGGAAGCAGGACCACTGCTAACAGTACTCTGCGGAGATCTGCAGAGGTCAGCTCATTCCTACCACCCCAGAAAGGTAGTTAAAACAATTATCCTCTGATTATAAGGTGGAAACTGAGACATGGGATGCCCCATGCTGTGGCTGCTCAGTCTGAGATACAGCTGAGGACCTTCTGGAATTTCAGATGTGAACACCTTGGCATGCTCAGCATGTCATTTGTGACCCTGGAAGCTGCTGGGACTGAGCTTTTAGACAAAAGCCTGTCCTGCAGGTGAATTAAAATTGGAAGCCTGTTGCAAGGCTTCTAACAAAATCAGAGGGATCAAGTTCTTAATGCTATTAAACTCATCCTGTGAAACCAGGAGCTTGTTAGACTGCCCCGTCCCCCTTCCCATGCTGCCAAATGCAGCCAAAGCCTCAGTGGCTTTGGCACGCAGCCACATGCACAATCCCCAGGCAAGGTTTGGGAGCTCACATGCATCAGGGACCATTCCTAAGATGCAGTTTGGCTGTGGCTACTCTGTTTTGTAGTTAATAATATGGACTTGTCCAGATTGGTCACTTGGCCTTAGCTCAGAGAATGGGTCCTGGTTGCTGGTGAAGATGGATGATTTGTACACCAGCCTCCATAGAACCATGCCCTGTAGCTTGGAGTCCCTGGGTCCCTGTCTTCTTGTGCTTCATGTATCCAGAAATCAATTCCCAGAGGACATGCTCCATGATCTTTCTAGGGCCCAGGGTGAGGCTGACCTCTATAGCTCTCCACTCCTCTTTTTTCCCTTTCTTAAGATGTGTATAATTCTTGGAGACACCTGATGGGTGGGCAGAAGCCAGACACCATGGGTTTTTTTGTAGACGACAGGCAGCAGCCTCACAATCACATCAGAAAGCTCTTTCAGAGCACTAGGGTGAATATCACCCAGTCCATGGCTGTAAATACATTTAATTTCACTAAATAGTCCCTAACCTTTTTCTTCCCCCACTGTTGGCTGTTCTGCTTCCCAAATGCTGTTGTTATGTACAGAAGCTTGGAGCAAGTCTGACCTATATAAACTGAAGCAAAAAAGGCATTCAACCTTTTCCATAATCATCCATTGTTAGACTATCCCTCCATCCAACAATCCACCCATATTTTCCCTGAAGTATGCTGTTAAAATACTTGCAAACCCCCTTTTTGTTACTGTTAGCATCCCTGGCTAGTCTTTGCTCCAGCTGGTCTTTAGCCCATCTACTTTTATCCCGAAGTACCCCAGCAATGCATTTGCACTCGTCTTTCATTTTCTCTCCTTATTTCCATTTCTTGTATGCTCCCTTTTAGCAGCGCAGCTCACTAAGAAGTGTCTTAATTAGCGAAGCAGGCTTTGTACTGAAATTCCTGATTTTCATGTGCAAAGGCAGGGTTTGTTCCCAAGCTCTGAATAACTTTTCTTTAAAAAAAATCAGCCAGCTGTCTTGGACACCTTCTCCCCTCATAGCAACCTCCCAGTTCCCCAATAAGCTGAAGTCAACTCCCATGAGGTCCAGAGTCCTCAGTCTACAGCTCATCTTCTTAAGCCTCTCTCCAGATGCAAGCCCAGTCATCCCACAGCTATGACAGACCACGCTGCCACCCCTGACCACAATTGCCCTCTGCTCCTCCACATTTATTAGCACCAGGTCAAGCACACTGATGGACGTGGACAGGCATTGATCAAGGACAGCTGGTGAGCTTAAAAGTTAGCAAGAGGAAGGCAAGGGTGGTAGTCAAAGATAGACTACAGACCCTGATAGTGCAAATTTTTCTTTCCTAGAAAACTGGGTTAGAAACAGGGCCAGTCCTGCTCTCTCTGGAACTGGCCTGGATCTCTTCCACATACCAACCTACATGCTTGCTAACCACTCTCCATCCTTACTGTCTTCTCTCCCATAACACGACCCAAGTGTGGCAGGGCACCCTGGCTTGACGTTATGCCTTGGGTTTTTTGCATGATTTAGCCACATTAGTTAAAACCTAGATGGGTTCATCACTCCAGCTCCCCACATGGCTCCACAAACATGCGTGCCAACACACACGAGAGGGGTAGGAAGGAGGGAACAGGGACAGTAGCCCTCAACAACTCAGCACCAGCTTGTTCTGCTAGTGGAGCTACATGTTGTATCTACCTAGCAAAGAAAACACAGCCAAGGGTGAGGCCCACAACCAGCCCTGTGCTCCCTGGCACGTACCAGCAGCGCTTTCCCAAACCACATGTGGGAACTGATGGTAGCATGGGCTGGTCTCCAGCAGTGGTTGGATACATCTGCCCTGCTGGGGGAGGAAGGACGTTTAGCTACAGGTATGGATGTCATCATACAAATGACATCATCTATATCATGTCACTTGGTTCTTGGGACCAAGGATGGTTCCTGACCTGTTTTACTTACTAGCATAGATGTAGCTACAGAGCCTGAATTCAAGGTCTCGCATTAGACAGAGGTTCAACTGCAATGCTTCAGCTGATGCTTGTGGCAAGTGGGATTTACAGATGTCCCCTCCCCAAGCACCAGACCAGCCTGTGTTTCCTTAGCTTGGCCAGACATCCAGCCCAGCCTTCCCAAGGACTTAAGTCCTGTAAAGAGCGCAGGGGCACGCTTTTCCCCTGATATCACGCTGCCTTCCTCTCCCCTTGCTCTAACCAGAGGAAGAGTCTATCATCTCAAGCCTGTCCGTCAGCATCACAGCTCATAGGAAATAAGGCTTTTGATGAGTTCAAGCCTGGCAGATCTGAGAGATGCCATCATGGCTCAGCCTCCAACCCCTCTGAGCTTAGCTCGCCTTTCTTTCCAGCAGTGCCCCGCAGAGAGTGTTTACTCCTGCCTCCCCGCTCCCTCCCGCGCCTCTTTGTTTTCCTTTCACTGCTCAGCGTCTGCAGGGGTTTGATCACCTGCGGCTTATTAATTACAATGTGCAGCTCTCCTCCGTCTCCGCGAAAAGCAAAGAAAGAAAAGTCCCCTTTTTGCTTCCCCCTGGGGACCCATTTTGTCTACGGGCCCCCAGTTTCCTCGGAGAGCAGCTCTGCCCCATAGCCTTGTGCATCCCACTGATACAAAGCCCTCTTTGTGCTGGTGCTGGGCTTCAGCCAGCCCGGGCTGCAAGCACATGCTTATCTTTAAGCGGAAGCGGCATTACCAGCTTCAGCAAGACCGCTCGCATACCGAGACGAGGAATGCATCACGCCAGGCATCTGAGCTCGTCCTGCGGTGCTCAAGAAATGCCCTACCCCATCCCACGCTGCAACGAGTCGCCCCTTTTCCGTGCCTTCCCTCAGGGCAAGCCGTGAACGTGAAGTCTCCAGGTGAAGCAATGCGGAGAGGATGGTGCTCCTGATGCTGTGGTTGTCTGCCATCACTTACTAGAGAGAGCCAGAGGGATGTTGGGCTGTTTGGCCAGGCTTTGAGGGGGCTCTTGCCAGCACAGAATTCCTTGGGGGGTCACCCCAGTCTCCCAGGGTGATTGCTAAGGAGGCAGGGGGAAAGTCAGGAGTCTCTGGCAACAGCACAGTGCCAACACTCCTCCTGGGATGCAAATGTTCAATTCATCACATCCAGGTACCTGGAGGGTTTTCATGCATTGCAGAGGAAGCTGTTTCCCTGGGGGAAGCTGTCTGAGTGGAGAAGGAGATGGGTGGATTCAAGGGCTGCTCTTAAAAGAGGCAAAATGGTTTTCATGTCTGGAGCAGGCTCAGTAAGAGGGATTTCAGAGAGGGGCTTTGAGGGATTCCCTCTGGCCTGCGTTCCCCTATTCCTACCGGTTTGTCCTCAGCAGGCTGCACTTGCAGACCTCCAGCCTTGCACACAACTCACGGACTCCAGGCTTGTTTTAGCAGGGTTGCTCACAAGCAGCAAGCTGAGCGTGGGTTCTTACTGCTCCCTCCGCGGGTCCCAGAGGGAAAACACACTGCTTCACTGATGCAGGAGTGCCCTAACCTCAAAAGAGACCACACCTGTGTGTTATTGTAGGGTCTTTTACCAAGGGGAACACCCTGATTTGTAATTGCCAGTTTGCTGTTGAGAAGATTTTTGCAGTCGCAGCCTGATTTTTTTCCACTGGGCTGTTTGCAGGTGGAAATCATCAGCCTGGGGGTAGCAGTCCAGGTTATTTACCTAATTCCAGAACAAGCCTTGAATTCTGATAGCATAAGCCCTTACTTGGCTTCTCAGAGAGATTCCCTAGGAGTTTTGCTCGCTTGTTTTTGCAGACTTGCATGCACACTAGCTCTTGCTCACCTATGCCAGCTTGCTCCCAGCGACTATCTGTGCACATCGATGGTGGGTTTTATAATGCTGGCAGTGTAGGGAAAGGAGCAGAGGTGTCTCTTACAGGTAAGTCTTTAGAGGAGGGGGAAACCTGCATCTTCTGTCCCCAGCCAGCACTGCCCAAGGGGGAAGAGAAGAACAAAGCTGCTCCCTTTGAAATCCAGGAGGAGAGCAAAAAGTGAAGGCTTGAGGGATGTGCCAGCAGCAGACAAAAGCGTGCTGAGGGAGGGGAGGGAGTGAGAAGCTGGCTCCAAGGCTGCCGGCCGGGTTGCCATGGATTTTGTGCTAATCAGCCCCTTCCTTGCTTGGAAGCAGAGGGAAAAGGGAGGGGTTTGAGCATGGAGGAGCTGCCTTCATACCTGAGTTGTCTCCCGTGACCATATGTCCAGTGGCTATGCCAGACTGAAGGGCCAAAATTTGCTGGTACAGGATATTTTGGGAAATAAGGAGGCAATGTCCCTGCACCAGGGATGCCTGCTCCATGGCATGCTGCTGTGCTCCTGGCTGCAGCTTGGACCCAGCCATGCTCTCCTGCAGGGCTGCCCATGTGCTCCGGATCATGCTGCATTTGCAGTGTGGGTGATGGGAAGAGGAGATTCACAGGAGTAGACAGTGGGGTCAGGATTTTTGGGTGCCGATGTGAGCTGCAGGACATCTCCAGACCCCAGACACACCTCCAAAGCTCTCCTGCTCCCCTGCAATGCAGACATTAACACTCCTCCCTACATGAAAAGGCCCTCCTTAGATTTCATCTGTCTCCATGTCCCAGGGTATATGTTTATGAGCACATTTCTCACCTTGACATATCCAGGATACCGTTGTCTACCTGGACCAGGGAGGATGGGGTCACATATGTGCTGAATCTCCCTTCCTCCGAATGATTGCTTTTTATTAAGCCCTGGTTTTGAGAGCATCAGGAGATCCACCCTGGTAAAGCCAAATGCGATGCTGGCTTCCCTGAGAGCACGGCTGCCCTTGCTAACCCAGGCGAGGATGCTTGCAGTGAAGTACGAGGAATCGGAGCTGGCATCAAGCATTCAGAAAGGCAATCACATGTCAAAGACCTTGGGGTTTTGAGGGCTCCACGCACTGTTATAAAGGGATTATAAGTTATTAACATAGCTGCCAAAACCCATTAATTGGCCTCAGACATGTGAAGAGATCTCTGGCTGGGGATCAGCTTCCAGGAGTGCGATGTATCTGCTGGGCATGAGTGTGTGCGTACACCGCAACGTGAACCACAGCGCATGCATCTGCGTGTGCCACGGTGTGTGGACAGGCACGCGTGTGCTGCTGTGCATGTGTGTGTTGGCACACATCTGTGTACCACAGGTGTGTGTGTGCCTGTAGGCTACACTGAACACGCTCGTGTGTGTAACACAGGCTTTGTATGTGTGTGTGTATACAGGTAATGTGTTCAAAACATAATAAAGTGATAATAAAGAGCGTGCGTGTGTACCACAATGCTTGTGCACATATGTGTATCACTGTGTGTGTTGAACACAGCAGTGCATGTGTGAAAACTGTTTACATGTGGTAAGTGTAGACCACAAAGCACGTGCACAACATCCCCATGCAGGTGTACCACTGTATGTGTGTGTGTGCGTTTGGGTATGTGTGCAGATGTGTGTGTGCGCCTGGTTGTGCACCTGCGTGAGCACAATGTGCGTGGGTGTGCCGGGCTGGTACTGTGCACGTGGCTCACTGTAACACTCATTTTAATCTTCATTTTCAGGATGTTTCCTTGAAGAGCGATGAGGGGCAGAGCCGGGCTCCAGAGACGAACATGCCGATGCTCTGGGGTGGGGTGGCAAACCAGCCAAGGGGACGTGTCACCCTGTGGGCTGTCAGATGGGCCAAGCATGTCCGTGACCTCCAGCCACCTTGACCCTGACTGTGTGGTCCTCCTGTGACCACAGCGGATGCACAGGACAGGGGACAACCCTGCTGCTCCCAGTAGCCCTTCCCAGTGCAGGCAGGTTGAAGGGTGGAGAAGAGCTGTGCTGGCTGTCCTTGGGGACAGGAGGTGAAGTGTATCTCTTTGATACCAAAGTAGCACATCCCTGAATGACAGCTTTTGTCAGAGGATGGATCCTCATGGCACATTTCATTCCCAAATTCCCCCTCTCCTCTTCTATACCAGCCTCCCAAGCCTGTTCCTTGCATCGCTCCAGCTCCGCTCCCCTCCCCAGCATCCCCTCCAACACCTTTTTTTCTCTGAAATGTCCTCGGCTGTGGGACTGAGATAAGTGCAAATGCTTGAAAAGGATGCAGATGTTCTTCACTCAGTCTTGCTTTCCAGCTGGCTGCCAGAAACTCCTCCTGCAGCCCCTCCAATAGATGGAGGATAGTTTTGGTGCCACAGAAAGCCCTGCTTGAGTGAGGAGCTGGTCACTGGCTCACATTTCGGTTTCTCCTTCCTCTGCATCCCAAACAGTCAAATATTTGCCTTTCCTTGTAGCACCTCTTTGTATAAATATAAGCGGGGGGGCGGGGGGAGGGCAAGAAATGGTCTCAGCTCACCCAGCCCATCTGTCCTCTGTATCACTGTAGATCTCATTAAATCTCATTAAAACAGAGGATGTAATTAAAGAGGAAATAAATAAAAACAGTGCTGGTCCTGCTTTAGTGTTTTGTCATGTTCCCAGATATTTCTCTACTCTGTCGTTAGTGCTCATCCTGCACTGGCTGTATCCAAGGGGATCCCTCCTCTTGACTGCTGTGGGGTTTGTAGCACCATATATCAGCATGCTTCAAATCTACAGCAGGCAGGAGCTGATCTTTGCACTGCCCCTCAAGGATGACAAGGGACGGAGCCCCAGCTGCCCTTTTGGTGGTATGTCCCTTTCTGGATGGAGCTGGTTCACCACGTCCACCTGCCTCAGGAGGTCTGCCAGGCTGGGGCAGCATCTGCAAGTGCATGCATGCTCTTCTGGGCACCACCTTCCTTTTTTCCTGGGTTTTTCATAGTGACTCTTGAGATACTCAACCAACTCCACTGCTGCAAAATCCAGAGCTGGTAAGCATGTGGGTTGGGCTTAAAACCTACAAACCTGAGCTTAGAGGACCTCTGAACTTTTTAAAACCACAGCAAAAGCTCCCAGCACAGTCACTTCTGTGGGCAGCTTCTTTATATTCCGAGGCTGTGGTGTTCAGGTACCAAAGCCCATAAACCAGAGATGTAACTGGTTTGGATTTGCAAGATCCCCTACACAAAGCCATCGTTCTCCATCCAGGTCCTGAAGGATAGGTGTCATCACCCCAGGAGTCTTTACTGGTCCCTCAGTCCAGGCAATGGCAGTGGCTATCCTTACCACAGCAAGGGCCAAGTGGGCACAAAATTTCAGTGGGAAAGGATGAAGGCACCCTGCCCTCCTCAGGATCTCATTTTGAGGGTGCGTCTTCATCCTGAGCCTCACTTTTAATCTTCTGCCACCAGTGTAAAGTCTTCCTGAGTGAGACTCTGTTCAGCTGCTACGGATAGACCAACCCTACACGGATTTCTCTTATCTTCTGCTTGAATCTCCACACCCCCTAGGCTTTGCAGGGAAGGATGCAGTAGTGCAGGAGTCAGGTTTTTGAGGGCTCCCGAAGGCTTATGCTCGAGTCCGGGCTGGGAGATGTCTCTGTTTCATATGCTTGGGCCAGTGCTCAGCCACCACAGCCAGGAGCAGCCATTCCCCATTGCACCATCATGATTTCAGCCCTGGGAGGAGGTTCATTGCACTCTCGGTCCTTCCCAAATGATGCCTGAGCTGGGTGGGGATGAGATGTGGGGCGGACCACAGCCACTCTGGCTATTGAATCATAGAATCATAGAATTGAATCATAGAATAGAATCATATAATCATTTAGGTTGGAAAAGACCTTTAAGACCATTGAGTCCAACTGTCAACCCAACACCACCGTGCCCACTAAACCATGTGCTGAAGTGCCTTGTCTACATTTTTTTTTAATACCTCCAGGGATGGTGACGCCACCACTTCCCTGGGTAGCCTGTTCCAATGCCTGACAAAACTGCAACATCATTTCCAAAGCAAGCAGCTCAAGCAAAAAAAACAACTCCAGGCAAATCCCCTCCTCCTCCTCCAGCATCCTTTTACCCCAGCAAGGAAATCTTGACGAGCTTTTTGCTCTGGGGAGCAAAGGGAGGCAGGGAGGGGGTTGCAACTTGAGACAAAACTGGGTTAATTAAGTGTGGAAGGGTTTTTTTCTCTCCCCGTTGCTCGCTTATCAGGGGACGAGTGTATTCCTTCCCCTTCCCCTCACTATTTGTATTCTGAGCTCATTTTTGCAGTGGGAGCTGTGCGGCCACCAACCGGGCTGGGAAGCACATCTGCATTGTGATGCAGTCAGAAACTCAGGTCTCCAAATCAATTACTGACCTTCTGCTGCTCCAGAAATTGCTCAGGATGGATTTGCATGTTGGGTGTGAGGAGAGAGAGAGGCTCAGCCTCATTTTCTGCCTCTCTGCTTCTCTGGCTTCCTGAGAGGCAGAGCTGTGATTTATTTGGTGGAGCTGATTAATTATGCCTCGTAAAATTTCCTCATTCATCCTGATCCTCCTTCTCTTGGTATCAGTTCTGATTGTTGATGCACAAGCTGGTTTTGGAGTGGTTTTTTTTCCTACAACACTTATGAATGACGCTGATTGTGTATCCCTCTATCATCCTCCCCCTCTTCCCTCCAAACAACTTCTGAACCTCCTGATCCCTGCCAGATTTGACAGAGCAGTGAACCTCAGAGATGTCACATTCCCACAAATGTTTCTCAAGTGCTTTTCCATCAGTGTATTTATCCAGCAAAGGACGTGCTTGAGACTATGTCCATCCCAGTGAACTAACCAGTGCCTGGACTTGTCTTCTGTCCCGAGGCATCCCTGACCATATCAAGTGACTGTGAAGGAGGTGGATATGATAACTGCAGACCCACCTTTCACCAAGTCCTAGGGAGCAAGAGATGAAACAATCAGGGAATCAGTTTAAAACAGGTAACACAAATTAGCTCTTGGCACAGTGGGTATCAGAAAGTATAAGGATGTTGGGAAAAGAGCGAGAAATAGTTGTGGGCAGCAGGGCCATAGGTGGATGCTAAAGACTAGGCTGGGATATCCTCCGTAGTGTCCTTAACCCTGGCGATGAGGATGCTGAGCAAGCACTTGAGGATTGGCCCATGGAGAGGTGCTGGGTTCATGAGCTCTCCCTAAAAAGCAACTCTTTGGCCAGCGTGGTCTCAAGGGACCACGCTGTGACCCCTGGAGATATTTCATATGTCCACGCTTGCTTGTACCACATGGATCCTCACAGTTCCTCTTGGGACTGATGCTCCTCCACCCGAAGGGCTATGCAAACACATCCTGAGGGAGCGCACAGCCTGGCTGGGAAGTAGGCTGGCAGATGGGGGAAGGCAGAGGCATGCATCACAGAGCCCAGAAGTCCTGCAAGGATAGAGACCTTAGAAAACATAGGAAACTGGAGTCTTGGGGGAACATAATTTTGCCCCAGGAGCAGCTCTCCATCTCCATCTGTCATGTGCAGAGCAGAGCTGGGAGAACCTGAGAGCTGAGCATCAATGTCTGTTGAGCCGTGAACACAGGGAGGCTGGTGGTCATTTGTCTCAGTAAACTTGTTATTAATTCTTGCAGCCAGGAGGGGATGCATTCACATTTCCTTGGCAGTATCATGTGCTGGCAGGAAACAAAAAGGCAGAAATGTCAGCTCCTCCTGCATTTAGAGAGCACACGGACACCCAGCCAGAGCCAGGCTCTTCTCAACTATCCACAGAGACACTGAGAAAGCACCTGGGGTGTGTGTGGTCACTGCCAACACTCAGATCTACCTAAATCAGAAGGGTGCATTTTAGCCTTTTCATGAAAAATGACCAATCCAAATCCAACCAGCAAGGAAATACAAGCCTGTGTTCATTTAGGAATCCTTATACATACAAACAAACATGCCCACGCACACAGTGTCAAATAAATAAATACAGGAAGGTTGCTTTAGTTCTCCTTGGGTTTTACCCTCAGCTCGCTTCTGGAGAGCAGAGCATCTCCAGTATAATATCAGTACTCAGCTCAAACTCCCAGCAGGCATCAAGGGGGCTCAGGAGTTGCTCCCTTCCTCAGATAAAAGATCAGCTTTGGAAAAGGGCTTTGGGATTTAATTATTTCAGTTTCTGTTAAATCTTCTCCTTCTTTTCCTGGTTGCTTGGGGCTTACAGGAGAAGGAAGGTGGTGGGAAATGACCCCATTGAGTGAATGCCAGTGGGGGGAGTTGCAAGAGAGGATTTGGTAGAGAGGGGCAAATACTACAGGGACCAAAGTATCAAGGGATCCCTGAAGATTCGTGCTAGTCCCATCTCCGTCCCTCTGTGCTACGGAGTCCCATGTCTCACCAGTATTGCAGCACTGAGAGCTCCACTGCTAACTGGGAGAGCTCAAAAGCTCCATTGAAGCCGTCCAGATCTCCCCCTGCATTCAGATATCCCCCTGCAACTGTTCCTCCAGGGAATTTAGAGGTACCAGGACATTCCTGGGGTCATCTGAGCCAGCTCAGGCAAACTGCTGAGCCCCAAGGAGACAAGTAAAAAGCAGAGACGGCCATTGAAGTAGACTGGGTAGGAGGAACCTTCCTGGCTTTTCAAGGATCACAGTTCCCACCAGCATCGTTGAAGAAGGGGGACAGGACATCCATCCCCAGAAAAAGATCAGATAAGGCCTCTCTGCCTGCAGAGATGAAGAAAGGCAGAGGATTCACTAAAAAGGGTTTCTGCATCATCAGCAACCTTTGAAAAATGGTATTTGATCAGGAAAAAAGGTAAAGAACCTCCATGCAATGGATGAATCTTTACAGCGGCCATGGTTTAACCCCAGCTGGCAACTAAGCACCACACAGCTGCTCACTCACCTGCCCCTCAGTGAGATGGAGGAGAGAATCAGAAGAGTCAAAGTGAGAAAACAACTGATGGGTTGAAATAAAGACAGTTTAAAAGGTAAAGCAAAAGCCATGCACACAAGCAAAGCAAAACAAAGAAGTCATTCACTACAGGTTTGTGTCCCACAGCTCCTAGGCTTCTTTCACCCACTTGCACAAGACTCCGAGATAATCCTATGACCCTCATTTCTCCTTCCTAAGTCCCCTTGGTCTCCCAGGTGCAATACTTCCACTCCCTTCTCTCCTCGATCCCCCCATCTCCTATCCATCCTTGGCTCTCTGGCTGTGGATACACCATGATTTAGCCTTGTTTGGAGCTATGCAGGTGCTGAGCAAGAGGGCAGAGGCACTGTCTGCCTGCTGTGTCTCTGTTCTAGTGTATACAAAACAGTCTGAGGCACTGCCACCCCTGCCCTCCCTTCGGTTCCAACAGTAATGCTTCTCCTATCCTCCAGCCAGCAACCAGTTTTACTAAAAACATGCAAGAACCAAGTATCTTTGAGACCTGCACCTCTAGATCAGACATGGCTGTGATTTGTCACGTATTTCAAGGTGACTAACCTTGCAGACAAGCAAGAGGCATAGATCTGCATGGTTGTGTAAGCCCCTTTCTTTAGGAAATCCAACAAAACAGCGTTTCAGAGCCTTGACTTGGCTGTTGGCTGTAGCGTGGTTTCATTTCCTCCAAATGTTGCTATGTAAACGCTAATCAGTCCAAATTATTCAAATCACAACTGTCGAGCATGGAAGCAGCATTAATTAGGAAAAACAGAGAACAGATTGGTAGAGCAGAAAGTGTCCTTTGGCTGGAGGTCAGTAGCTCCCATCCAACACATGCAACTCACACCCCTCCCTCTCCCATAGCCCTTGGAAATCTCTCTTGTTGGGAGAGAGCTCTGGGCCAGGTTGTCCAGCCCAAGGGCTCCTGGCTGGCTAAACACTAGGGGATATTTCCCTTTTCATGGAGAATGTAAGCACCTTGGGGTATGACTCCAACATGAGATGTCCCAGAGACTGGCAGTGCTCTGTCTTGCTCTGCTGCCAGATTTCCAGCTAGTACAGGACCAACCTGGGTGGCTACTGCAAAACTGGGATGGGTGTGAGTGTAAGGCTCTGTTTTATCCTTCCAGTGCCCCTGTGCGGACTCATAATTCATTTAACTAATTTCCAAATCTGGTTAAATTTCAAGGCACTCTTCACACCTATGGCTCCAGCCATGGCCATGGTGGTTCCTGGAGGCAGACTCACACCAGGTCATGGTGCCTAACGCAGCTCGGGCTCATCTCTGGGAGATGCAGTAATTGCAGAAGTCTGTCACGGTGCCAGATGAGCCCTCCATGTGGTTTGGACCAAGTAAGGCACAAGCTTCCAAAGCCCAGGCCTATGAAGGTCATGGCAAACAATGTTTCCCCGTGCAAATCTAGGTGTACCATGGCTTCAGGGCTGCACGCATTCATCACCTCTCCCTGCCTGCCTCCACAGAGCTATGTTAGACCAGGGAGACTATGTCAGACAAGGGAAAAAGGCTCTCATCCTTCCTCAAAGCTTTACATGGCATGGCCAGGCCCTTCTTGGCCTCCAAACACCAAAGCACGGCACCTCACATGGGCTTTAATAACTCACACCCAGCACATTGTTGCCCGCTTAGTACCCCATGCAAAGATTACAGCTAAAGCCAACAAACACCGTGCCTAGGCTTAAAAGGGAAGGCAGATGTTATAACAGGCCGTTGTTTTCGTGTTCAGTATTGGCAAGACTGGGGAGTGACCCAGGGTGGGTGCATGAAGATCTCTCTTACGCTGAGCATGTAATAACATCTAAATAACATGTAAAAAAACAAAACAGAACAAAACAATATGAATGTAAATAACACTCATAGCTCTGGAGCAATCATCTCACATCATGCCCACCCAGGATACGTTGCTAAACTGAAACAGCCACAGTGTGGATGCCACTAGCAACACCCCCCCAAAGCAGAGGACACAAGTGCACATCGCCTCAAGTTGCGGCAGGGGAGGTTTAGATTAGATATCAGGAAAAATTTCTTTACTGAAAGAGTTGTCAGACATTGGAACAGGCTGCCCAGGGAAGTGGTGGAGTCATCATACATGGAGGTATTCAAAAAGCATGTAGACAAGGCACTTCAGGACACGGTTTAGTGGGCATGGTTGGTGGTTGGACTCGATGATCTTAAAGGGCTTTTCCAACCTAAATGGTTCTATGAATCTATGATTCTATGACTATGTCAACCCCCGCCCCAGGCTGGCAGGTAGGCAGGTTGGTGCTGCTATGACAGCCTGTGAAGGGAAACTGTATTGGCCTTGCTACAGGGCAGTAGCTTCTGGAAAAGGAGTAGAAACAAGTTCCCTGTTGGTGTCCTAGAGGTGTGGCACAGATTTCCTTGGTGGCAGGGGAGAGGGGCTGCAGAGGCGGCCCCTTTCAGAAGCTGCTAGAAGGTCCCCGGCGCCAAAATGTCGGACCCACCTCTGGGAGGGGAGGGACGGGGGTAGCGCC